>CANIUD010000067.1:0-99052 GCA_947470075.1 Closterium sp. Yama58-4 | reverse complement strand
TAAGGGCCTAATAAACTCAAGCTATTAGGACTTAATCAAACTTAAAAACCTCTCCTCGGGTTCACCTCAAGGGTCCCTGGGTGCCTGGTACAAGACCAGCCCCTATCCTCGGGTCCGAGTTTGTAGAGAGGGATCAAGAAGGACTTAGTTAAAACAGCAAGAGTACCTTGAACGTCGCGCAGCGTGCCGTGCAGATCGTCGATCGGATTAAGCTGAGAATTCGCTATATCGAAGCTCGCTCCAAGAGCTTTAAAATGAGCCAAGTTGCCTCGCGAAAAGTTCTGCCATTACTAAGTTCTGGCTTGACAGTGTTTGCCTAGCGTTGGAGTGCTAGCATACTAGCGTTGACTCGGTAGCATTCCGCCGTCGAATAGCGCAGAAACGAAACTCCAGCGAGGAAGGAATTCGCTTGAATCAATTTGACTATATTCAGGTACAAACAGAGAAGGATTAAATAATTCTAGCTAGCAAGGACCTTGGGAATTAACCTGGGAACAACCAGGGATGATCCCAAATAATTCCAAGCAACAGAACCAACCTGGCTGGACAAAATAGCAGGTGGTAGGTTGGTAAACAACCTCTGGTTCTGTTTTTCCAACCTGGGAAAACAACAACCAGGTTCAGGTTCTAAAAACAGAACCTGTTTTGTCTTTGCCCAACCAGCCAAATGCTGGTTCCGCTGGTTTCCCCTGGCCTTGTAGCATGCAGATACAGACAAACAACATCCAACCTTCACCCAAATTGTACCCCTATAGTGCCTTCCCTGCTACACTATAGTTAACCAAACAAAACAGTACAATTCCGAGTTGGATAGAACTGAATCTGCGCAATCAACTCAACCGAACTGCAAAGCTTCCATCTTGGGTTCCTTTGCGAGCTCGTCCTTCCTGCTTGCACTGTTCATAGCGCATACAATGTTGTGCCAAAGCGCACATTGCGCGAGTACCTGCAAATGCATCAAGCGAAAAATGCGAAAGCAAACAAACACACGAACACACCATTCACACGCAAATGCATTCGCACACGCATACTCGTACAAACAGACGGCAGGATGTCGTGCAATGTGCATTTGCACCCAACACACTCCCCCTCAGCCTGCCGGCTGCATCCCCGTCATTCCATGCTAGTTCATGCTCATTCCACTCATGCGCACACAACGCCAATGAGGCTCATCCGCAAGCCTCTTGGTGAGAAAGTCTGCTGGCTGCTGGTGAGTCTTGATGTAGATCGGATGCACCGTCCCCCTCTTCACCTCCTTACGCAGCCAGTGCCACTTGATACGCATGTGCTTGTTCAGCCCATGAAGCACAGCGTTTCTGGCCATCCCAAGAGCCCCCTTGCTATCACAAAACAGCGGCGTAGCAACTTTCTGCTCCTGGCCAATCTCCTCTAACAGCCTCCTCAGCCAAATCACCTCCTTCACCCCATGGAACATCGCCATGTACTCTGATTCTACGGAAGAGAGTGCCGTCTCCGTCTGCTTCTTGGACCTCCAACTAACAGGTCCTCCCCCAACTACGCAGATGTATCCTCCCACAGATGAGGAATCCTCCTTCTCAGAAGCCCACGTAGCATCGGTAAAGCAAGTGAGAAATAGCTTGCCTTCTCCAAGCCTCTCCCCCTTCTCTTTCAGCACCTCCACCCCTTTCTGCTTCACCTGTGCAGATGCGGAGTATTGAACTCCAATGCTTGGGTGAGAGTTCAGGTACTTCACCACACGCTCAGCTGCATCCACCTGCTCCTCTGATGGATTCTGCACCACCCTAGCCAGCTGCCCAACCGAGAAAGAGATGTCGGGCCTCGTGTGAACTGCTGCGTACAAGAGGCTGCCCACCAAGGACTGAAATTGCTGCTGCTCTTCAGCTTCAACCCCTTCATCCTCTGCAGCCTTCACAAGCTTGAATTCTGCTGGCAGGGGAGTTGCAACCTTGCGCTCATTCTCAATCCCATACTTCTCCCCCAGCTCCTTGATGAACTTCTCCTGGTGCAGCTTCAACCACCTGTGATCTGGATCCCTCTCCACGTGCATCCCGAGGTAGTACTTTACCTCCCCAAGGTTCTTGCACTTGAAGTTTTCCATCAGTTGCTGCTGCACTTTCTGGATCTCCTTCATGCTGCTGCTGAAGAGAAGAATGTCGTCCACATAGACCAGAAACAGCACCAGCTTCTCCCCCTCGCCCTTGAGAAAGAGGCTCTCATCACAGCTGCTGGTCCTGAATCCCATCTCCTCTAAAACAGCTGCCAACTTCTGGTACCAGCAGCGTGGCGCCTGCTTCAAGCCGTAGATGGACTTGTTGAGCTTGCACACCCTGCCCGTACCATCCTCATACCCAGGCGGCTGCGTCATGTACACATCCTCCTCTAAAATCCCATTCAGGAATGCCGTTGAAATATCCATCTGAATGATGAATTTCCCACTAACAGCTGCATCTGCCAACAAGACACGGAGGGTAGGGGGTTTGGCAGTGGGAGCAAAGATCTCGTTGAAGTCCTGCTTCTCCTTCTGCATAAACCCCTTCGCCACCAGCCTACTCTTGTAGATGGTGACCTGCCCCTTGTCATCGGTCTTGATCCTCAGCACCCACTTGCATTGTATCGCTTTCTTCCCATCAGGCAGCACCACCAGATCCCATGTCCTATTCTCCAGCAGACTCTGGTACTCAGCATCCCTAGAAGCCAGCCACTTGTCCCTATCTGGTCCAGCTAATGCCTCCTCCATGCTAGCTGGTTCCTCTGGTGCAGGGGCAAGAAAACAGTACGCAGGCTCATCCTCCTCATCCGGGTCATAGCCATGAGGTAGAATCAGCAATGCCTCTTCGGTCCCTAGCTGCTGCTCTGCTGCATCAGTTCCTGCAGTCAGCTTCTTAGTAGCCATACGGGTACGTCCTGGCCTGGAGACGGGTGTCTCCCATCCCTTCATAACGACACCCTTCGGCTTCTTAGTTTTTTCCTGCTGCTTCTCTCCTCCCTCGGGTCCAGCAGCTCCACTAGTGCTGCCGCCAGTTTCCACACCATTTTCTCCACCAGCAGATGCCTCCTGTACCTTCTCTCCATCACCATTTCCAGCAGCTGCCTCCTCTCCCTCCTCCCACACACTAGGAGTCAGGTCCAGCTGCATGGTGATCTGCTCCATCTGCTGGGACACCCTTGCCTCCGGCTGTTTCTCCCAGCTCCCATACATCATGCCCTCAATGAATTTCACATCCCTGCTGTCAAACAACACACCCTTGGATGGTTCCCACAGCAGCCATCCCTTGCTCTCAGCAGCCAGCCCCAAATGCACACACCAGATTGCACTCGCCCCCAACTTACTGCGGTAGGTCTTGGGGACGTGGGCGACTGCCATGCAACCGAACACCCTCAGCATGTCCACCGGCGGCTTCCTCCCAAGCCACCTCTCCAACGGCACCCACGAGTCATCCCCAACCTTGGTGAGCACCCTGTTCCTAGCGACAGTGGCGTGCCGGACAGCATGAGGCCACATAGAATTGCTCAGCCCAGATTCTATGAGCAGCGCCCTAGCTGTCTCCAGAATGGTCCGGTTTGCCCGTTCTGCTACACCATTGGACTGTGGGGTATAAGCCGTGGTCAGCTCTCTCTGGATGCCCTGCTTCTTGAGCCAGGCCGTCATTTCAGCTCCAAGGAACTCACCACCCCGGTCTGTCCTAATCCGCTTCACTACACACTCCGCCTGCTTCTCCACGAATGGCAGCCAATCGTCCCGTATCGTGGAGGCGGCGTGGTCCTTCTGCTTCAGCGGATACGCCCACATCAGCCTGCTCCAGTCATCCACAATTGTAAGAAAATACCGCTCCCCCTTGTGCCCTTGCACCGGCAGCGGCCCCACCAAGTCCATGTGGACCAGCTCCAAAGGCTTCTTGCTCCTGCCAGCCACACTATGGAAAGGGAAACGGGTGAACTTTGAAAGCAAACAGATTTCACAGTTGTCATCGGGTGGCTGTCCGTTCAGCTTCAGACCCTTAACGGCTCCATCCTTCTCCAGCTGCTTCAGCAAAGGCATTGCCACATGCCCTAAGCGCCGGTGTGCCGTTGCCCAATCTGTCTCCCCAGATCTGGCCGACACTTTCACACCAACCCCTCCAACGGCATTGCACTCCCCCTGGGATGCAGACCCCTCTCCAGCCTGCCCCCCACCATGCCACGCCAGGGCCGGCAGCTGCCACATAGATCTGTACACGTCCTTGCTCTCGTGCAGATCCCAAAGCACCCGATTGCCCAGCTTCCCCTTATAAGTGCGTGCCCCATCCGTGTTGGTGTTCACCCCAGCCTTGCCAAGCTTACGGAGGGAGATAAGGTTGGCCTTCAGGTCGGGGACGAAGAGAACGTCGTGCAGCACCACCGGCTTGCCATCCGCTCCCTTAAACGCAGCTCGTCCCGCACCAGCCACCTTCAACATGTGTCCAGAGGCGGAGCACACTTCATTGATCGGTGCAGCTCGTACTTCGTCCAGCAGGTCCTTGCGCGGCGTCATCGTCCAAGCAGCGCCTGTGTCCAACACCCAATAGTCTAGGGGGTGCAGCTCTGCTCCAACTTTGGCAGAGGCGTCTCCTTGCTCCCCCTTGTCTCCCACATGGAAGAATTGGCCCGCGGTGCGCTCCTTCTTCTTCTCCGCACCGCCGTTGCCCTTCGGGTTGTTGTCGGACGAATCAGCGACCATGTTGGCGCCGTTTTTCTGGTTCCTCCGCGCGCCGCCATCCTGGTGACGATTCTGGGGGGTCCATCCATCGGGTTTCTTATAGCACAAAAACCAGGGGTGCCCTTCCTTCTCACAATACCAGCAACTCCCTTTCATTTTGCCACCAGCACCCGACTTGCCCCCACGTCCAGATTTCGCACCGCGACCCCAACCGGTACCTCCTTGTTGGTCGTTGGAGTCGTCGTCTTTCTTTGCACCGCGTCCAGCACCACCAAAGCCACGTCCTCTGCCACGTCGGCTCCCTTGCATCCCGTAGCTGCTGCTGCCGTCGTCTCCACCCCTCAGTTGGCGGCGACGGAAGTCCTCCTCCAGAATCTTCGTCCGCACCCACTCGAGCGTCCACAAGCTCTGGTTCTGCGGCAGGCTCAATCCGCTCGTAAATTGAAGCCACGATTCTGGCAGCAGCGAGAGCATCTTCAAGCACTTGGTCTGCTCCGGGTAGGTGATTCCCGCGGTCGCCAACTTCGCGTAGAGGTCGCGCATCTTGTCCAGGACTGGTTGCACCGGCTCTCCCTCGCTCAGGCGCAACGCGGACAGCTCCTTCTCCAGCATCAACGTTGCGACAACGGAGGTCGGGGCGTGCAGCTCCTTCAACACGGTCCACGCCTTCGGACCGCATTCAACCTCCGGCAGCAGGTGCATGACGTGGTGACGCTGGTTCAGCTCCAAACTCTGCGACATCAAATAGTAGCCAGCCGAGGAGCGCTCGTCCCAATCTTCCTGCAGCGTGGGGTCACTCGGTCTAGGCTCCTCCCCAATCATTAGTTTCAGCAAACCGATCTGACGGAAATATAATTGCATTTTCCAGGCCCAATCATCATAGCCCTCACCATTGAACTTCTCGACGGTGAAATTCTTCAGCACCTCCTTGACAAGCGAGCCCTGGTTTGTTCGCGCTCCCCTTGGCGCTGAAAGACCAGAATCTTGGCTGCCGCTACGATCTTGGGCTGAAGATTCACCAGCTCCCGCCGAGGTGTTGCCCGCCATAGCTACCTATAACGAGGATCACTATAACGCGGCTCTGATACCAGCTTGTTGGTGTAAGGGCCTAATAAACTCAAGCTATTAGGACTTAATCAAACTTAAAACCTCTCCTCGGGGTCACCTCCAAGGGTCCCTGGGTGCCTGGTACAAGACCAGCCCCTATCCTCGGGTCCGAGTTTGTAGAGAGAGGGATCAAGAAGGACTTAGTCAAAACAGCAAGAGTACCTTGAACGTCGCGCAGCGTGCCGTGCAGACCGTCGATCGGATTAAGCTGAGAATTCGCTATATCGAAGCTCGCTCCAAGAGCTTTAAAATGAGCCAAGTTGCCTCGCGAAAAGTTCTGCCATTACTAAGTTCTGGCTCGGACAGTGTTTGCCTAGCGTTGGAGTGCTAGCATACTAGCGTTGACTCGGGTAGCATTCCGCCGTCGAATAGCGCAGAAACGAAATTCCAGCGAGGAAGGAATTCGCTTGAATCAATTTGACTATATTCAGGTACAAACAGAGAAGGATTAAATAATTCTAGCTAGCAAGGACCTTGGGAATTAACCTGGGAACAACCAGGGATGATCCCAAATAATTCCAAGCAACAGAACCAACCTGGCTGGACAAAATAGCAGGTGGTAGGTTGGTAAACAACCTCTGGTTCTGTTTTTCCAACCTGGGAAAACAACAACCAGGTTCAGGTTCTAAAAACAGAACCTGTTTTGTCTTTGCCCAACCAGCCAAATGCTGGTTCCGCTGGTTTCCCCTGGCCTTGTAGCATGCAGATACAGACAAACAACATCCAACCTTCACCTAAATTGTACCCCTATAGTGCCTTCCCTGCTACACTATAGTTAACCAAACAAAACAGTACAATTCCGAGTTGGATAGAACTGAATCTGCGCAATCAACTCAACCGAACTGCAAAGCTTCCATCTTGGGTTCCTTTGCGAGCTCGTCCTTCCTGCTTGCACTGTTCATAGCGCATACAATGTTGTGCCAAAGCGCACATTGCGCGAGTACCTGCAAATGCATCAAGCGAAAAATGCGAAAGCAAACAAACACACGAACACACCATTCACACGCAAATGCATTCGCACACGCATACTCGTACAAACAGACGGCAGGATGTCGTGCAATGTGCATTTGCACCCAACAGAGATGGGATTCAGGACCAGCAGCTGTGATGAGAGCCTCTTTCTCAAGGGCGAGGGGGAGAAGCTGGTGCTGTTTCTGGTCTATGTGGACGACATTCTTCTCTTCAGCAGCAGCATGAAGGAGATCCAGAAAGTGCAGCAGCAACTGATGGAAAACTTCAAGTGCAAGAACCTTGGGGAGGTAAAGTACTACCTCGAGATGCACGTGGAGAGGGATCCAGATCACAGGTGGTTGAAGCTGCACCAGGAGAAGTTCATCAAGGAGCTGGGGGAGAAGTATGGGATTGAGAATGAGCGCAGGGTTGCAACTCCCCTGCCAGCAGAATTCAAGCTTGTGAAGGCTGCAGAGGATGAAGGGGTTGAAGCTGAAGAGCAGCAGCAATTTCAGTCCTTGGTGGGCAGCCTCTTGTACGCAGCAGTTCACACGAGGCCCGACATCTCTTTCTCGGTTGGACAGCTGGCTAGGGTGGTGCAGAATCCATCAGAGGAGCAGGTGGATGCAGCTGAGCGTGTGGTGAAGTACCTGAACTCTCACCCAAGCATTGGAGTTCAATACTCCGCATCTGCACAGGTGAAGCAGAAAGGGGTGGAGGTGCTGAAAGAGAAGGGGGAGAGGCTTGGAGAAGGCAAGCTATTTCTCACTTGCTTTACCGATGCTACATGGGCTTCTGAGAAGGAGGATTCCTCATCTGTGGGAGGATACATCTGCGTAGTTGGGGGAGGACCTGTTAGTTGGAGGTCCAAGAAGCAGACGGAGACGGCACTCTCTTCCGTAGAATCAGAGTACATGGCGATGTTCCATGGGGTGAAGGAGGTGATTTGGCTGAGGAGGCTGTTAGAGGAGATTGGCCAGGAGCAGAAAGTTGCTACGCCGCTGTTTTGTGATAGCAAGGGGGCTCTTGGGATGGCCAGGAACGCTGTGCTTCATGGCCTGAACAAGCATATGCGTATCAAGTGGCACTGGCTGCGTAAGGAGGTGAAGAGGGGGACGGTGCATCCGATCTACATCAAGACTCACCAGCAGCCAGCAGACTTTCTCACCAAGAGGCTTGCGGATGAGCCTCATTGGCGTTGTGTGCGCATGAGTGGAATGAGCATGAACTAGCATGGAATGACGGGGATGCAGCCGGCAGGCTGAGGGGGAGTGTGTTGGGTGCAAATTTACATTGCACGACATCCTGCCGTCTGTTTGTACGAGTATGCGTGTGCGAATGCATTTGCGTGTGAATGGTGTGTTCGTGTGTTTGTTTGCTTTCGCATTTTTCGCTTGATGCATTTGCAGGTACTCGCGCAATGTGCGCTTTGGCACAACATTGTATGCGCTATGAACAGTGCAAGCAGGAAGGACGAGCTCGCAAAGGAACCCAAGATGGAAGCTTTGCAGTTCGGTTGAGTTGATTGCGCAAATTCAGTTCTATCCAACTCGGAATTGTACTGTTTTGTTTGGTTAACTATAGTGTAGCAGGGAAGGCACTATAGGGGTACAATTTAGGTGAAGGTTGGATGTTGTTTGTCTGTATCTGCATGCTACAAGGCCAGGGGAAACCAGCGGAACCAGCATTTGGCTGGTTGGGCAAAGACAAAACAGGTTCTGTTTTTAGAACCTGAACCTGGTTGTTGTTTTCCCAGGTTGGAAAAACAGAACCAGAGGTTGTTTACCAACCTACCACCTGCTATTTTGTCCAGCCAGGTTGGTTCTGTTGCTTGGAATTATTTGGGATCATCCCTGGTTGTTCCCAGGTTGATTCCCAAGGTCCTTGCTAGCTAGAACTATTTAATCCTTCTCTGTTTGTACCTGAATATAGTCAAAATTGATTCAAGCGAATTCCTTCCTCGCTGGAATTTCGTTTCTGCGCTATTCGACAACGGAATGCTACCCGAGTCAACGCTAGTACGGAAGCACTCTAATGCTAGGCAAACACCGTCTGAGCCATAACTTAGTAATGGCAGAACTTTTCGCGAGGCAACTTGGCTCATTTTAAAGCTCTTGGAGCAAGCTTCGATATAGCGAATTCTCAGCTTAATCCGATCGACGGTCTGCACGGCACGCTGCGCGACGTTCAAGGTACTCTTGCTGTTTTGACTAAGTCCTTCTTGATCCCTCTCTCTACAAACTCGGACCCGAGGATAGGGGCTGGTCTTGTACCAGGCACCCAGGGACCCTTGGAGGTGACCCCGAGGAGAGGTTTTAAGTTTGATTAAGTCCTAATAGCTTGAGTTTATTAGGCCCTTACACCAACAGTCCTCTGGTTCTGATGCATAGGAGGCATCCGAGAATGCGGTGAGGAACAAACGCCCGGGTTCCACACCATCCGCGCCCTTTTGGCGCCTTTGTGCTGCCGCCGAGTATTGCAGCCCAACGGTCGGTGTTTGGCCAAGATACTTGGCCACCCTCATTCCAGCTGCTACCTGCTCCTCATTAGGGCATTGCACCACCCTAGCCAGCTGCCCGGTAGCAAACACGACATCCGGTCGTGTGTTGACTGCCGCATACATGAGACTGCCCATTAATGATTGGAAACGGCGCCTCTCCTCTTCACCCACGCTCTCCTCCGCTGGTTCCTTCACACATTTGAACCCAAACGGAAAGGGTGTAGCCACATTGCCTTTATTCTACCCAAAATTGGCAGCCAATGCCTCCAGGTACTTCCGTTGGTGCACCCGCATGCACCGCTTCTCCACATCACGCTCGATGTGAAGCTCGAGGTAGAAATTCACGTCACCAAGTGCCTTGCACTTGAACTTGTCCTGAAGCTTCAGCATCACCTCCTTCACAAGGTCAGAGGAGGGTGAGAAGATGAGGATGTCGTCCACGTACACCACCATGAAGCTCCTCTGCTCCCCCTCGCCAAGCATGAACAAGGAGTGATCGACCGTTGATGGAATGAAGCCGATCTCCTCCAACACTTCGCGCAGCTTCAGGTACCACTGCCTAGGGGCCTGCTTTAGCCCATAGAGGGCCTTCTTCAGCTTCCACACTCTGCCGCTGCCGTCATCAAACCCCTCTGGCTGCGCCATGAAAATCTCCTCCACAGTGATTCCGTTGAGGAATGCCGTTACGATGTCTAGCTGCTTCACCACCCAACCTTTGATCGCGGCTCCCGCGAGTAGGGTTCGCAGCGTCGTCGGCTTCACCACAGGAGCAAACAGCTCATTGAAGTCCACCTTGTCCTTCTGCTGGTACCCCTTGGCCACCAGCCTAGACTTGTAACGCTCGATCTTCCCGTCCGCGTCCGACTTGATTTTGAAGAGCCACTTGGATGTTATCGCCATACGCCCCTCCGGTAGCTCCACCAACTCGAACGTGTCATTCTCCTCGATGCTCTTCAGCTCACTCTCCATTGCCTTCTTCCACTCCTCAGCATCACTACTCTCCAAGGCTTCCTTGAGAGTTGCTGGTTCTCCCGGCATCTCCACCGGAGAGAAGAACGCGAAGGCACACTCCTCGTAGTCACTCTCCACATCGTCTTCGACCATCATTGCCACTCCGGCCAGGGCCGTCTTGCCCTGCTTTCCTGGCGCATCTTAGGTCAGCCTATTAGGGGCTTCGAATTTCCTCTTGACCCTTCCTTCCTCCTCAGCTGCAGGGACTTGAAGGCCTTGGTGTTGCTGCGGTGTGGCTCGATTTCGTGGAGCACTCGTAGTGGGGGAAGGAAGTGTCAATGCACACTCGCTCACTTGCTGCACCTCCTCCTCTTCTTCCTCTGCATCCTTGGCCTCCTCTCCCCCATTCACAAGGGAAGATTGCCTTGTGGTGGTGCTGCCGCTGCTCAGCTCCAAAGGCAGCTCCACGTGCTCCAACCCGGAACTCTTCACCTCCCCAAACCGCACGCCTATCTTCGCCTCATTCTCCGCCTTGTACATGAAGTTCTCCATGAACTTGCAGTCCCTGCTCACCAAGAACTTCTTGGTAAATGGGTCCCAAAGTAGCCACCCCTTGCTGTTTTGAGTCTGAGGAGATAACTACTACAACGGGAGCTAGACTACGGGCTAGGCACGGGTGCTCGTGTGATCTCTGCGTTCGTTGTTCCTTAGTCGTTTTCCTAGTGCGCACACTGCTTGCTAGTTTGCAGAGAGAATTGGCAAGAGTTTCACTAGAGAAAGTTGACAACAATGATACAATGAAGTTGGCAAGGCAAGACTACATCAGAGCTAGCATGCAAGCAGGACGACTGCCAGCGCAGCACGATCGACCGTATACCAGCACGACTTGGTCGACCGCGCTCCAGCAGTGCAGAGTCGCGGCTTGCCAACGCTGCAAGTCGACGGCGTGCCAGCGTTGCTCCCGCAGTACAGCATCGCACCCGCTTCGCAGGTGCTCGCAGATGATTGGCGTGCAGTGCCTTGTTACATGCACAGCGCACACACCAAGTCAACTTCGTGCTGACGACAGCTGCTGATCAGCCACGTCGACCTCGGGATACCACCACCGAGGTCGTCCTCGCCAAAATCACCTGGGCGAACGTCGCATGCCTCCGCAGAACCTCGTCACCCAGGTAACCTGGTCGACCGAGCAACCAGGTCGACCAGATGCTCCTGTGCGTGCCCGTCGACCACCCAGGTCGACGACCACTTCCAGTCGACCTCACCAGGTCGACCACTGCCTCTGGTATGTAGCGATCGACCTCCCAAGTCGACGGCCACCTCCAGTCGACCTCCCCAGGTTGACCACTGCCCCCTGGTCGACCAGCTCTAGGTCGAAGTCACTCCTGGTCAACCAGAGGGCCTGGTCGACCAACCAGGTCGACCAGAAGGTCTGGTCGACTTCCCAGGTCGACCAGAAGGGCTGGTCGACTTACCAGGTCGACAACAAGGTCTGGTCGACTTCCCAGGTCGACCACCCGAAGTTGGCGCCCTCACGAAGTCGGCGCCCATGCAGTGGCTCCCCGTGCAGGTCGACCAACCTCGTCGACCAACTCGCCCACTGCTGCAGGTCGGCTGCACCCTACACCCGACCACGAAGTTGGCTCCGCCCAAGCGAGGACGGGGCCAACATACAACTCCCGTTGACACTCCCCTGCCACGTTCACGCTTGGGCCCCCAGCCCGCACGATAGTACTTCTCGGAGACAAGTTCGTTGATGTGCAACCAACACACAGCACGTCGTCCACCGCACCAGCCATGCAAAAAAGGCATGGCACCTACTGCTGCACGTCGTCGTCGCCGTCGCCCACGTCGGCCAGACGCACTTGGCCGATTGCAACAGAGCACCGGTTGAAGGCCGGATAGTGCAGCGCCTTCGTCATGAAGTCGGCCGGCTGCTCAGCGGTCGGGATGTACTGCAGCGCAAACTTCCCCCGCTTCACCATGTGCTGCAGCCAGGCCTGTCGCCGCTCCATGTGCTTGAGGTTGCCCGTCAACCCCATGTCCTCTGCGATTGTGATGGCCGACTTGTTGTCCACCCTCAGGACCGTCGGCCTTCCAGCGTCCAGCTGCTGGAACTCTGCAAGGAGGAAGCGAAGTCGACGTCCCTCCTTGCCGGCTTCGATGGCCGCCACGTACTGCGACTCGGTCGACAACAGCGTCGCGCACTTGATGCGCTGGCTCGACCAGGAGACTGTGGCCCCTCCGTAGACGAACACGTAGCCGCCCGTGCTCGTCCTGTTCTGCTTGTCACCGGCGTCGTCGGCGTCCACGTAGCCGACCAGCTCCAGCGACTCAGGTCCACCGCCGAACTCCAGGGTGGTGGGCGTGTTGGCGAGGTAGGCGAGGCAGCGGTCGACCTCGCGCCAGTGCTGGTCGCTCCTCACCGTGAGGCCGCTCCCCAGCTTGCTGCAGGCGAACGCGATGTCCGGCCTCGTCGTTGTCGCCGCGAACTGCAGCGAGCCGACCTTCTGCCGGTACTCCTCCTCCTGTAACTCCTGCGCCTCCTCGTCGTCGAAGGTGAGCTCGGCGTAGGCGTCGACCGAGACAGGCGTCTTCGGGGTCCGACCGCCCTGCTCCTCATTGATAAAACGCCTACGCAGCTTGTCGGCGTAGCCCTGCTGGTGCAGCCACAACTTCCCCGCTGACTTGTCGCGCACGATCTCCAGCCCGAGGTACTTCTGCACCGGCGAGATCTCGCGCAGCTCGAAGGCGGCCTCCAGCAGCTCCTTCAGCTCCTTCAGCATCTCGGGGCTGCTGCTGGCGGCGAGCAAGTCGTCGACGTAGACCAGCACCCAGAAGGCCACCTTGTCGTCGCCAACCTTGAAGTAGAGGGCCTCGTCGACCTGGCTCTTCTTCCACCCGGCACCGACCAGCACGTCGTTGAGCGCCAAGTACCACAGCAGCGGCGACTGCTTCAGCCCGTACAGGCTCTTCAGCAGCTTGCATACCCGGCCGGTTCCGTCGTTGAAGTAGTCCGGCTGCGACATGTACAGCACCCGGTCGAGCTTGCTCTGCAGGAAGGCGTTCTTCATGTCGAGCTGCATCAGGTTGAGGTTGAGCACGGCGACGATGCTGAGGAAGATCCTCAGCATGACGTAGCTGCCCACCGGCGCGAACGTCTCGTCGTAGTCGGCACCGTACACCTGCGTGAAGCCCTTCACGACCAGCCTCGCCTTCTCTCGCTCGACGGTGTCGTCGATGTGGTACTTCGTCGTCAGCACCCACCGGTTCTTCATGACGTTCACTCCCGGCGGGCGTTCTACCTGTTGGTGTAAGGGCCTAATAAACTCAAGCTATTAGGACTTAATCAAACTTAAAACCTCTCCTCGGGGTCACCTCCAAGGGTCCCTGGGTGCCTGGTACAAGACCAGCCCCTATCCTCGGGTCCGAGTTTGTAGAGAGAGGGATCAAGAAGGACTTAGTCAAAACAGCAAGAGTACCTTGAACGTCGCGCAGCGTGCCGTGCAGACCGTCGGTCGGATTAAGCTGAGAATTCGCTATATCGAAGCTCGCTCCAAGAGCTTTAAAATGAGCCAAGTTGCCTCGCGAAAAGTTCTGCCATTACTAAGTTATGGCTCAGACGGTGTTTGCCTAGCATTAGAGTGCTAGCGTACTAGCGTTGACTCGGGTAGCATTCCGCCAACGAACCGCGTAGAAACGAAATTCCAGCGAGGAAGGAATTCGCATGAATCAATTTGACTATATTCAGGTACAAACAGAGAAGGATTAAATAGTTCTAGCTAGCAAGGACATTGGGAATCAACCTGGGAACAACCAGGGATGATCCCAAATAATTCCAAGCAACAGAACCAACCTGGCTGGACAAAATAGCAGGTGGTAGGTTGGTAAACAACCTCTGGTTCTGTTTTTCCAACCTGGGAAAACAACAACCAGGTTCAGGTTCTAAAAACAGAACCTGTTTTGTCTTTGCCCACCAGCCAAATGCTGGTTCCGCTGGTTTCCCCTGGCCTTGTAGCATGCAGATACAGACAAACAACATCCAACCTTCACCTAAATTGTACCCCTATAGTGCCTTCCCTGCTACACTATAGTTAACCAAACAAAACAGTACAATTCCGAGTTGGATAGAACTGAATCTGCGCAATCAACTCAACCGAACTGCAAAGCTTCCATCTTGGGTTCCTTTGCGAGCTCAACCTTTCTGCTTGCACTGTTCATAGCGCATACAATGTTGTGCCGAAGCGCACATTGCGCGAGTACCTGCAAATGCTTCAAGCGAAAATTGCGAAAGCAAACAAACACACGAACATTCCATTCACACCCAAATGCATTCGCACACGCATACTCGTACAAACAGACGGCAGGATGTCGTGCAATGTAAATTTGCACCCAACACACTCCCCCTCAGCCTGCCGGCTGCATCCCCATCATTCCATGCTAGTTCATGCTCATTCCACTCATGCGCACACAACGCCAATGAGGCTCATCCGCAAGCCTCTTGGTGAGAAAGTCTGCTGGCTGCTGGTGAGTCTTGATGTAGATCGGATGCACCGTCCCCCTCTTCACCTCCTTACGCAGCCAGTGCCACTTGATACGCATGTGCTTGTTCAGCCCATGAAGCACAGCGTTTCTGGCCATCCCAAGAGCCCCCTTGCTATCACAAAACAGCGGCGTAGCAACTTTCTGCTCCTGGCCAATCTCCTCTAACAGCCTCCTCAGCCAAATCACCTCCTTCACCCCATGGAACATCGCCATGTACTCTGATTCTACGGAAGAGAGTGCCGTCTCCGTCTGCTTCTTGGACCTCCAACTAACAGGTCCTCCCCCAACTACGCAGATGTATCCTCCCACAGATGAGGAATCCTCCTTCTCAGAAGCCCACGTAGCATCGGTAAAGCAAGTGAGAAATAGCTTGCCTTCTCCAAGCCTCTCCCCCTTCTCTTTCAGCACCTCCACCCCTTTCTGCTTCACCTGTGCAGATGCGGAGTATTGAACTCCAATGCTTGGGTGAGAGTTCAGGTACTTCACCACACGCTCAGCTGCATCCACCTGCTCCTCTGATGGATTCTGCACCACCCTAGCCAGCTGCCCAACCGAGAAAGAGATGTCGGGCCTCGTGTGAACTGCTGCGTACAAGAGGCTGCCCACCAAGGACTGAAATTGCTGCTGCTCTTCAGCTTCAACCCCTTCATCCTCTGCAGCCTTCACAAGCTTGAATTCTGCTGGCAGGGGAGTTGCAACCTTGCGCTCATTCTCAATCCCATACTTCTCCCCCAGCTCCTTGATGAACTTCTCCTGGTGCAGCTTCAACCACCTGTGATCTGGATCCCTCTCCACGTGCATCCCGAGGTAGTACTTTACCTCCCCAAGGTTCTTGCACTTGAAGTTTTCCATCAGTTGCTGCTGCACTTTCTGGATCTCCTTCATGCTGCTGCTGAAGAGAAGAATGTCGTCCACATAGACCAGAAACAGCACCAGCTTCTCCCCCTCGCCCTTGAGAAAGAGGCTCTCATCACAGCTGCTGGTCCTGAATCCCATCTCCTCTAAAACAGCTGCCAACTTCTGGTACCAGCAGCGTGGCGCCTGCTTCAAGCCGTAGATGGACTTGTTGAGCTTGCACACCCTGCCCGTACCATCCTCATACCCAGGCGGCTGCGTCATGTACACATCCTCCTCTAAAATCCCATTCAGGAATGCCGTTGAAATATCCATCTGAATGATGAATTTCCCACTAACAGCTGCATCTGCCAACAAGACACGGAGGGTAGGGGGTTTGGCAGTGGGAGCAAAGATCTCGTTGAAGTCCTGCTTCTCCTTCTGCATAAACCCCTTCGCCACCAGCCTACTCTTGTAGATGGTGACCTGCCCCTTGTCATCGGTCTTGATCCTCAGCACCCACTTGCATTGTATCGCTTTCTTCCCATCAGGCAGCACCACCAGATCCCATGTCCTATTCTCCAGCAGACTCTGGTACTCAGCATCCCTAGAAGCCAGCCACTTGTCCCTATCTGGTCCAGCTAATGCCTCCTCCATGCTAGCTGGTTCCTCTGGTGCAGGGGCAAGAAAACAGTACGCAGGCTCATCCTCCTCATCCGGGTCATAGCCATGAGGTAGAATCAGCAATGCCTCTTCGGTCCCTAGCTGCTGCTCTGCTGCATCAGTTCCTGCAGTCAGCTTCTTAGTAGCCATACGGGTACGTCCTGGCCTGGAGACGGGTGTCTCCCATCCCTTCATAACGACACCCTTCGGCTTCTTAGTTTTTCCCTGCTGCTTCTCTCCTCCCTCGGGTCCAGCAGCTCCACTAGTCCTTTCTGCTTGCACTGTTCATAGCGCGTACAATGTTGTGCCGAAGCGCACATTGCGCGAGTACCTGCAAATGCATCAAGCGAAAAATGCGAAAGCAAACAAACACACGAACACACCATTCACACGCAAATGCATTCGCACACGCATACTCGTACAAACAGACGGCAGGATGTCGTGCAATGTGCATTTGCACCCAACACACTCCCCCTCAGCCTGCCGGCTGCATCCCCGTCATTCCATGCTAGTTCATGCTCATTCCACTCATGCGCACACAACGCCAATGAGGCTCATCCGCAAGCCTCTTGGTGAGAAAGTCTGCTGGCTGCTGGTGAGTCTTGATGTAGATTGGATTCACCATCCCCCTCTTCACCTCCTTACGCAGCCAGTGCCACTTGATACGCATGTGCTTGTTCAGCCCATGAAGCACAGCGTTTCTGGCCATCCCAAGAGCCCCCTTGCTATCACAAAACAGCGGCGTAGCAACTTTCTGCTCCTGGCCAATCTCCTCTAACAGCCTCCTCAGCCAAATCACCTCCTTCACCCCATGGAACATCGCCATGTACTCTGATTCTACGGAAGAGAGTGCCGTCTCCGTCTGCTTCTTGGACCTCCAACTAACAGGTCCTCCCCCAACTACGCAGATGTATCCTCCCACAGATGAGGAATCCTCCTTCTCAGAAGCCCATGTAGCATCGGTAAAGCAAGTGAGAAATAGCTTGCCTTCTCCAAGCCTCTCCCCCTTCTCTTTCAGCACCTCCACCCCTTTCTGCTTCACCTGTGCAGATGCGGAGTATTGAACTCCAATGCTTGGGTGAGAGTTCAGGTACTTCACCACACGCTCAGCTGCATCCACCTGCTCCTCTGATGGATTCTGCACCACCCTAGCCAGCTGCCCAACCGAGAAAGAGATGTCGGGCCTCGTGTGAACTGCTGCGTACAAGAGGCTGCCCACCAAGGACTGAAATTGCTGCTGCTCTTCAGCTTCAACCCCTTCATCCTCTGCAGCCTTCACAAGCTTGAATTCTGCTGGCAGGGGAGTTGCAACCCTGCGCTCATTCTCAATCCCATACTTCTCCCCCAGCTCCTTGATGAACTTCTCCTGGTGCAGCTTCAACCACCTGTGATCTGGATCCCTCTCCACGTGCATCCCGAGGTAGTACTTTACCTCCCCAAGGTTCTTGCACTTGAAGTTTTCCATCAGTTGCTGCTGCACTTTCTGGATCTCCTTCATGCTGCTGCTGAAGAGAAGAATGTCGTCCACATAGACCAGAAACAGCACCAGCTTCTCCCCCTCGCCCTTGAGAAAGAGGCTCTCATCACAGCTGCTGGTCCTGAATCCCATCTCCTCTAAAACAGCTGCCAACTTCTGGTACCAGCAGCGTGGCGCCTGCTTCAAGCCGTAGATGGACTTGTTGAGCTTGTTGGGTGCAAATGCACATTGCACGACATCCTGCCGTCTGTTTGTACGAGTATGCGTGTGCGAATGCATTTGCGTGTAAATGGTGTGTTCGTGTGTTTGTTTGCTTTCGCATTTTTCGCTTGATGCATTTGCAGGTACTCGCGCAATATGCGCTTCGGCACAACGTTGTACGCGCTATGAACAGTGCAAGCAGAAAGGACGAGCTCGCAAAGGAACCCAAGATGGAAGCTTTGCAGTTCGGTTGAGTTGATTGCGCAGATTCAGTTCTATCCAACTCAAAATTGTACTGTTTTGTTTGGTTAACTATAGTGTAGCAGGGAAGGCACTATAGGGGTACAATTTAGGTGAAGGTTGGATGTTGTTTGTCTGTATCTGCATGCTACAAGGCCAGGGGAAACCAGCGGAACCAGCATTTGGCTGGTTGGGCAAAGACAACACAGGTTCTGTTTTTAGAACCTGAACCTGGTTGTTGTTTTCCCAGGTTGGAAAAACAGAACCAGAGGTTGTTTACCAACCTACCACCTGCTATTTTGTCCAGCCAGGTTGGTTCTGTTGCTTGAAATTATTTGGGATCATCCCTGGTTGTTCCCAGGTTGATTCCCAAGGTCCTTGCTAGCTAGAACTATTTAATCCTTCTCTGTTTGTACCTGAATATAGTCAAATTGATTCAAGCGAATTCCTTCCTCGCTGGAATTTCGTTTCTGCGCTATTCGACGGCGGAATGCTACCCGAGTCAACGCTAGTATGCTAGCACTCCAACGCTAGGCAAACGCTGTCCGAGCCATAACTTAGTAATGGCAGAACTTTTCGCGAGGCAACTTGGCTCATTTTAAAGCTCTTGGAGCGAGCTTCGATATAGCGAATTCTCAGCTTAATCCGATCGACGGTCTGCACGGCACGCTGCGCGACGTTCAAGGTGCTCTTGCTGTTTTGACTAAGTCCTTCTTGATCCCTCTCTCTACAAACTCGGACCCGAGGATAGGGGCTGGTCTTGTACCAGGCACCCAGGGACCCTTGGAGGTGACCCCGAGGAGAGGTTTTAAGTTTGATTAAGTCCTAATAGCTTGAGTTTATTAGGCCCTTACACCAACAAGCTGGTATCAGAGCTGCGTTATAGTGATCCTCGTTATAGGTAGCTATGGCGGGCAACACCTCGGCGGGAGCTGGTGAATCTTCAGCCCAAGATCGTAGCGGCAGCCAAGATTCTGGTCTTTCAGCGCCAAGGGGAGCGCGAACAAACCAGGGCTCGCTTGTCAAGGAGGTGCTGAAGAATTTCACCGTCGAGAAGTTCAATGGTGAGGGCTATGATGATTGGGCCTGGAAAATGCAATTATATTTCCGTCAGATCGGTTTGCTGAAACTAATGATTGGGGAGGAGCCTAGACCGAGTGACCCCACGCTGCAGGAAGATTGGGACGAGCGCTCCTCGGCTGGCTACTATTTGATGTCGCAGAGTTTGGAGCTGAACCAGCGTCACCACGTCATGCACCTGCTGCCGGAGGTTGAATGCGGTCCGAAGGCGTGGACCGTGTTGAAGGAGCTGCACGCCCCGACCTCCGTTGTCGCAACGTTGATGCTGGAGAGGGAGCTGTCCGCGTTGCGCCTGAGCGAGGGAGAGCCGGTGCAACCAGTTCTGGACAAGATGCGCGACCTCTACGCGAAGTTGGCGACCGCGGGAATCACCTACCCGGAGCAGACCAAGTGCTTGAAGATGCTCTCGCTGCTGCCGGAATCGTGGCTTCAATTTACGAGCGGATTGAGCCTGCCGCAGAACCAGAGCTTGTGGACGCTCGAGTGGGTGCGGACGAAGATTCTGGAGGAGGACTTCCGTCGCCGCCAACTGAGGGGTGGAGACGACGGCAGCAGCGGCTACGGGATGCAAGGGAGCCGACGTGGCAGAGGACGTGGCTTTGGTGGTGCTGGACGCGGTGCAAAGAAAGACGACGACTCCAACGACCAACAAGGAGGTACCGGTTGGGGTCGCGGTGCGAAATCTGGACGTGGGGGCAAGTCGGGTGCTGGTGGCAAAATGAAAGGGAGTTGCTGGTATTGTGAGAAGGAAGGGCACCCCTGGTTTTTGTGCTATAAGAAACCCGATGGATGGACCCCCCAGAATCGTCACCAGGATGGCGGCGCGCGGAGGAACCAGAAAAACGGCGCCAACATGGTCGCTGATTCGTCCGACAACAACCCGAAGGGCAACGGCGGTGCGGAGAAGAAGAAGGAGCGCACCACGGGCCAATTCTTCCATGTGGGAGACAAGGGGGAGCAAGGAGACGCCTCTGCCAAAGTTGGAGCAGAGCTGCATCCCCTAGACTATTGGGTGTTGGACACAGGCGCTGCTTGGACGATGACGCCGCGCAAGGACCTGCTGGACGAAGTACGAGCTGCACGATCAATGAAGTGTGCTCCGCCTCTGGACACATGTTGAAGGTGGCTGGTGCGGGACGAGCTGCGTTTAAGGGAGCGGATGGCAAGCCGGTGGTGCTGCACGACGTTCTCTTCGTCCCCGACCTGAAGGCCAACCTTATCTCCCTCCGTAAGCTTGGCAAGGCTGGGGTGAACACCAACACGGATGGGGCACGCACTTATTGTTGGTGTAAGGGCCTAATAAACTCAAGCTATTAGGACTTAATCAAACTTAAAACCTCTCCTCGGGGTCACCTCCAAGGGTCCCTGGGTGCCTGGTACAAGACCAGCCCCTATCCTCGGGTCCGAGTTTGTAGAGAGAGGGATCAAGAAGGACTTAGTCAAAACAGCAAGAGTACCTTGAACGTCGCGCAGCGTGCCGTGCAGACCGTCGATCGGATTAAGCTGAGAATTCGCTATATCGAAGCTCGCTCCAAGAGCTTTAAAATGAGCCAAGTTGCCTCGCGAAAAGTTCTGCCATTACTAAGTTATGGCTCGGACAGCGTTTGCCTAGCGTGGGAGTGCTAGCATACTAGCGTTGACTCGGGTAGCATTCCGCCGTCGAATAACGCAGAAACGAAATTCCAGCGAGGAAGGAATTCGCTTGAATCAATTTGACTATATTCAGGTACAAACAGAGAAGGATTAAATAGTTCTAGCTAGCAAGGACCTTGGGAATCAACCTGGGAACAACCAGGGATGATCCCAAATAATTCCAAGCAACAGAACCAACCTGGCTGGACAAAATAGCAGGTGGTAGGTTGGTAAAAAACCTCTGGTTCTGTTTTTCCAACCTGGGAAAACAACAACCAGGTTCAGGTTCTAAAAACAGAACCTGTTTTGTCTTTGCCCAACCAGCCAAATGCTGGTTCCGCTGGTTTCCCCTGGCCTTGTAGCATGCAGATACAGACAAACAACATCCAACCTTCACCTAAATTGTACCCCTATAGTGCCTTCCCTGCTACACTATAGTTAACCAAACAAAACAGTACAATTTCGAGTTGGATAGAACTGAATCTGCGCAATCAACTCAACCGAACTGCAAAGCTTCCATCTTGGGTTCCTTTGCGAGCTCGTCCTTTCTGCTTGCACTGTTCATAGCGCGTACAATGTTGTGCCGAAGCGCACATTGCGCGAGTACCTGCAAATGCATCAAGCGAAAAATGCGAAAGCAAACAAACACACGAACACACCATTCACACGCAAATGCATTCGCACACGCATACTCGTACAAACAGACGGCAGGATGTCGTGCAATGTGCATTTGCACCCAACACACTCCCCCTCAGCCTGCCGGCTGCATCCCCGTCATTCCATGCTAGTTCATGCTCATTCCACTCATGCGCACACAACGCCAATGAGGCTCATCCGCAAGCTCTTGGTGAGAAAGAAAGTGCTTGGCTGCTGGTGAGTCTTGATGTAGATTGGATTCACCGTCCCCCTCTTCACCTCCTTACGCAGCCAGTGCCACTTGATACGCATGTGCTTGTTCAGGCCATGAAGCACAGCGTTCCTGGCCATCCCAAGAGCCCCCTTGCTATCACAAAACAGCGGCGTAGCAACTTTCTGCTCCTGGCCAATCTCCTCTAACAGCCTCCTCAGCCAAATCACCTCCTTCACCCCATGGAACATCGCCATGTACTCTGATTCTACGGAAGAGAGTGCCGTCTCCGTCTGCTTCTTGGACCTCCAACTAACAGGTCCTCCCCCAACTACGCAGATGTATCCTCCCACAGATGAGGAATCCTCCTTCTCAGAAGCCCATGTAGCATCGGTAAAGCAAGTGAGAAATAGCTTGCCTTCTCCAAGCCTCTCCCCCTTCTCTTTCAGCACCTCCACCCCTTTCTGCTTCACCTGTGCAGATGCGGAGTATTGAACTCCAATGCTTGGGTGAGAGTTCAGGTACTTCACCACACGCTCAGCTGCATCCACCTGCTCCTCTGATGGATTCTGCACCACCCTAGCCAGCTGCCCAACCGAGAAAGAGATATCGGGCCTCGTGTGAACTGCTGCGTACAAGAGGCTGCCTACCAAGGACTGAAATTGCTGCTGCTCTTCAGCTTCAACCCCTTCATCCTCTGCAGCCTTCACAAGCTTGAATTCTGCTGGCAGGGGAGTTGCAACCTTGCGCTCATTCTCAATCCCATACTTCTCCCCCAGCTCCTTGATGAACTTCTCCTGGTGCAGCTTCAACCACCTGTGATCTGGATCCCTCTCCACGTGCATCCCGAGGTAGTACTTTACCTCCCCAAGGTTCTTGCACTTGAAGTTTTTCATCAGTTGCTGCTGCACTTTCTGGATCTCCTTCATGCTGCTGCTGAAGAGAAGAATGTCGTCCACATAGACCAGAAACAGCACCAGCTTCTCCCCCTCGCCCTTGAGAAAGAGGCTCTCATCACAGCTGCTGGTCCTGAATCCCATCTCCTCTAAAACAGCTGCCAACTTCTGGTACCAGCAGCGTGGCGCCTGCTTCAAGCCGTAGATGGACTTGTTGAGCTTGCACACCCTGCCCGTACCATCCTCATACCCAGGCGGCTGCGTCATGTACACATCCTCCTCTAAAATCCCATTCAGGAATGCCGTTGAAATATCCATCTGAATGATGAATTTCCCACTAACAGCTGCATCTGCCAACAAGACACGGAGGGTAGGGGGTTTGGCAGTGGGAGCAAAGATCTCGTTGAAGTCCTGCTTCTCCTTCTGCATAAACCCCTTCGCCACCAGCCTACTCCAGCTTTAGATGGTGACCTGCCCCTTGTCATCGGTCTTGATCCTCAGCACCCACTTGCATTGTATCGCTTTCTTCCCATCAGGCAGCACCACCAGATCCCATGTCCTATTCTCCAGCAGACTCTGGTACTCAGCATCCCTAGAAGCCAGCCACTTGTCCCTATCTGGTCCAGCTAATGCCTCTTCCATGCTAGCTGGTTCCTCTGGTGCAGGGGCAAGAAAACAGTACGCAGGCTCATCCTCCTCATCCGGGTCATAGCCATGAGGTAGAATCAGCAATGCCTCTTCGGTCCCTAGCTGCTGCTCTGCTGCATCAGTTCCTGCAGTCAGCTTCTTAGTAGAAGGAGCGCACCGCGGGCCAGTTCTTAAATCGAAGAGCAGACTGGAGCAAGAGACGCCTCTGCCAAGGTTGAGCATGTTGGGTGCAAATGCACATTGCACGACATCCTGCCGTCTGTTTGTACGAGTATGCGTGTGCGAATGCATTTGCGTGTGAATGGTGTGTTCGTGTGTTTGTTTGCTTTCGCATTTTTCGCTTGATGCATTTGCAGGTACTCGCGCAATGTGCGCTTCGGCACAACATTGTATGCGCTATGAACAGTGCAAGCAGAAAGGACGAGCTCGCAAAGGAACCCAAGATGGAAGCTTTGCAGTTCGGTTGAGTTGATTGCGCAGATTCAGTTCTATCCAACTCGGAATTGTACTGTTTTGTTTGGTTAACTATAGTGTAGCAGGGAAGGCACTATAGGGGTACAATTTAGGTGAAGGTTGGATGTTGTTTGTCTGTATCTGCATGCTACAAGGCCAGGGGAAACCAGCGGAACCAGCATTTGGCTGGTTGGGCAAAGACAAAACAGGTTCTGTTTTTAGAACCTGAACCTGGTTGTTGTTTTCCCAGGTTGGAAAAACAGAACCAGAGGTTGTTTACCAACCTACCACCTGCTATTTTGTCCAGCCAGGTTGGTTCTGTTGCTTGGAATTATTTGGGATCATCCCTGGTTGTTCCCAGGTTGATTCCCAAGGTCCTTGCTAGCTAGAACTATTTAATCCTTCTCTGTTTGTACCTGAATATAGTCAAATTGATTCAAGCGAATTCCTTCCTCGCTGGAATTTCGTTTCTGCGCTATTCGACGGCGGAATGCTACCCGAGTCAACGCTAGTATGCTAGCACTCCAACGCTAGGCAAACGCTGTCCGAGCCATAACTTAGTAATGGCAGAACTTTTCGCGAGGCAACTTGGCTCATTTTAAAGCTCTTGGAGCGAGCTTCGATATAGCGAATTCTCAGCTTAATCC
Source organism: Closterium sp. Yama58-4 (assembly GCA_947470075.1). Lineage (NCBI taxonomy): Eukaryota > Viridiplantae > Streptophyta > Zygnematophyceae > Desmidiales > Closteriaceae > Closterium > Closterium sp. Yama58-4. The sequence continues at coordinate 74,723 of CANIUD010000067.1, read as the reverse complement.
GATCGACGGTCTGCACGGCACGCTGCGCGACGTTCAAGGTACTCTTGCTGTTTTGACTAAGTCCTTCTTGATCCCTCTCTCTACAAACTCGGACCCGAGGATAGGGGCTGGTCTTGTACCAGGCACCCAGGGACCCTTGGAGGTGACCCCGAGGAGAGGTTTTAAGTTTGATTAAGTCCTAATAGCTTGAGTTTATTAGGCCCTTACACCAACAAGCTGGTATCAGAGCTGCGTTATAGTGATCCTCGTTATAGGTAGCTATGGCGGGCAACACCTCGGCGGGAGCTGGTGAATCTTCAGCCCAAGATCGTAGCGGCAGCCAAGATTCTGGTCTTTCAGCGCCAAGGGGAGCGCGAACAAACCAGGGCTCGCTTGTCAAGGAGGTGCTGAAGAATTTCACCGTCGAGAAGTTCAATGGTGAGGGCTATGATGATTGGGCCTGGAAAATGCAATTATATTTCCGTCAGATCGGTTTGCTGAAACTAATGATTGGGGAGGAGCCTAGACCGAGTGACCCCACGCTGCAGGAAGATTGGGACGAGCGCTCCTCGGCTGGCTACTATTTGATGTCGCAGAGTTTGGAGCTGAACCAGCGTCACCACGTCATGCACCTGCTGCCGGAGGTTGAATGCGGTCCGAAGGCGTGGACCGTGTTGAAGGAGCTGCACGCCCCGACCTCCGTTGTCGCAACGTTGATGCTGGAGAGGGAGCTGTCCGCGTTGCGCCTGAGCGAGGGAGAGCCGGTGCAACCAGTCCTGGACAAGATGCGCGACCTCTACGCGAAGTTGGCGACCGCGGGAATCACCTACCCGGAGCAGACCAAGTGCTTGAAGATGCTCTCGCTGCTGCCAGAATCGTGGCTTCAATTTACGAGCGGATTGAGCCTGCCGCAGAACCAGAGCTTGTGGACGCTCGAGTGGGTGCGGACGAAGATTCTGGAGGAGGACTTCCGTCGCCGCCAACTGAGGGGTGGAGACGACGGCAGCAGCGGCTACGGGATGCAAGGGAGCCGACGTGGCAGAGGACGTGGCTTCGGTGGTGCTGGACGCGGTGCAAAGAAAGACGACGACTCCAACGACCAACAAGGAGGTACCGGTTGGGGTCGCGGTGCGAAATCTGGACGTGGGGGCAAGTCGGGTGCTGGTGGCAAAATGAAAGGGAGTTGCTGGTATTGTGAGAAGGAAGGGCACCCCTGGTTTTTGTGCTATAAGAAACCCGATGGATGGACCCCCCAGAATCGTCACCAGGATGGCGGCGCGCGGAGGAACCAGAAAAACGGCGCCAACATGGTCGCTGATTCGTCCGACAACAACCCGAAGGGCAACGGCGGTGCGGAGAAGAAGGAGCGCACCGCGGGCCAATTCTTCCATGTGGGAGACAAGGGGGAGCAAGGAGACGCCTCTGCCAAAGTTGGAGCAGAGCTGCACCCCCTAGACTATTGGGTGTTGGACACAGGCGCTGCTTGGACGATGACGCCGCGCAAGGACCTGCTGGACGAAGTACGAGCTGCACCGATCAATGAAGTGTGCTCCGCCTCTGGACACATGTTGAAGGTGGCTGGTGCGGGACGAGCTGCGTTTAAGGGAGCGGATGGCAAGCCGGTGGTGCTGCACGACGTTCTCTTCGTCCCCGACCTGAAGGCCAACCTTATCTCCCTCCGTAAGCTTGGCAAGGCTGGGGTGAACACCAACACGGATGGGGCACGCACTTATAAGGGGAAGCTGGGCAATCGGGTGCTTTGGGATCTGCACGAGAGCAAGGACGTGTACAGATCTATGTGGCAGCTGCCGGCCCTGGCGTGGCATGGTGGGGGGCAGGCTGGAGAGGGGTCTGCATCCCAGGGGGAGTGCAATGCCGTTGGAGGGGTTGGTGTGAAAGTGTCGGCCAGATCTGGGGAGACAGATTGGGCAACGGCACACCGGCGCTTAGGGCATGTGGCAATGCCTTTGCTGAAGCAGCTGGAGAAGGATGGAGCCGTTAAGGGTCTGAAGCTGAACGGACAGCCACCCGATGACAACTGTGAAATCTGTTTGCTTTCAAAGTTCACCCGTTTCCCTTTCCATAGTGTGGCTGGCAGGAGCAAGAAGCCTTTGGAGCTGGTCCACATGGACTTGGTGGGGCCGCTGCCGGTGCAAGGGCACAAGGGGGAGCGGTATTTTCTTACAATTGTGGATGACTGGAGCAGGCTGATGTGGGCGTATCCGCTGAAGCAGAAGGACCACGCCGCCTCCACGATACGGGACGATTGGCTGCCATTCGTGGAGAAGCAGGCGGAGTGTGTAGTGAAGCGGATTAGGACAGACCGGGGTGGTGAGTTCCTTGGAGCTGAAATGACGGCCTGGCTCAAGAAGCAGGGCATCCAGAGAGAGCTGACCACGGCTTATACCCCACAGTCCAATGGTGTAGCAGAACGGGCAAACCGGACCATTCTGGAGACAGCTAGGGCGCTGCTCATAGAATCTGGGCTGAGCAATTCTATGTGGCCTCATGCTGTCCGGCACGCCACTGTCGCTAGGAACAGGGTGCTCACCAAGGTTGGGGATGACTCGTGGGTGCCGTTGGAGAGGTGGCTTGGGAGGAAGCCGCCGGTGGACATGCTGAGGGTGTTCGGTTGCATGGCAGTCGCCCACGTCCCCAAGACCTACCGCAGTAAGTTGGGGGCGAGTGCAATCTGGTGTGTGCATTTGGGGCTGGCTGCTGAGAGCAAGGGATGGCTGCTGTGGGAACCATCCAAGGGTGTGTTGTTTGACAGCAGGGATGTGAAATTCATTGAGGGCATGATGTATGGGAGCTGGGAGAAACAGCCGGAGGCAAGGGTGTCCCAGCAGATGGAGCAGATCACCATGCAGCTGGACCTGACTCCTAGTGTGTGGGAGGAGGGAGAGGAGGCAGCTGCTGGAAATGGTGATGGAGAGAAGATACAGGAGGCATCTGCTGGTGGAGAAAATGGTGTGGAAACTGGCGGCAGCACTAGTGGAGCTGCTGGACCCGAGGGAGGAGAGAAGCAGCAGGGGAAAACTAAGAAGCCGAAGGGTGTCGTTATGAAGGGATGGGAGACACCCGTCTCCAGGCCAGGACGTACCCGTATGGCTACTAAGAAGCTGACTGCAGGAACTGATGCAGCAGAGCAGCAGCTAGGGACCGAAGAGGCATTGCTGATTCTACCTCATGGCTATGACCCGGATGAGGAGGATGAGCCTGCGTACTGTTTTCTTGCCCCTGCACCAGAGGAACCAGCTAGCATGGAGGAGGCATTAGCTGGACCAGATAGGGACAAGTGGCTGGCTTCTAGGGATGCTGAGTACCAGAGTCTGCTGGAGAATAGGACATGGGATCTGGTGGTGCTGCCTGATGGGAAGAAAGCGATACAATGCAAGTGGGTGCTGAGGATCAAGACCGATGACAAGGGGCAGGTCACCATCTACAAGAGTAGGCTGGTGGCGAAGGGGTTTATGCAGAAGGAGAAGCAGGACTTCAACGAGATCTTTGCTCCCACTGCCAAACCCCCTACCCTCCGTGTCTTGTTGGCAGATGCAGCTGTTAGTGGGAAATTCATCATTCAGATGGATATTTCAACGGCATTCCTGAATGGGATTTTAGAGGAGGATGTGTACATGACGCAGCCGCCTGGGTATGAGGATGGTACGGGCAGGGTGTGCAAGCTCAACAAGTCCATCTACGGCTTGAAGCAGGCGCCACGCTGCTGGTACCAGAAGTTGGCAGCTGTTTTAGAGGAGATGGGATTCAGGACCAGCAGCTGTGATGAGAGCCTCTTTCTCAAGGGCGAGGGGGAGAAGCTGGTGCTGTTTCTGGTCTATGTGGACGACATTCTTCTCTTCAGCAGCAGCATGAAGGAGATCCAGAAAGTGCAGCAGCAACTGATGGAAAACTTCAAGTGCAAGAACCTTGGGGAGGTAAAGTACTACCTCGGGATGCACGTGGAGAGGGATCCAGATCACAGGTGGTTGAAGCTGCACCAGGAGAAGTTCATCAAGGAGCTGGGGGAGAAGTATGGGATTGAGAATGAGCGCAAGGTTGCAACTCCCCTGCCAGCAGAATTCAAGCTTGTGAAGGCTGCAGAGGATGAAGGGGTTGAAGCTGAAGAGCAGCAGCAATTTCAGTCCTTGGTGGGCAGCCTCTTGTACGCAGCAGTTCACACGAGGCCCGACATCTCTTTCTCGGTTGGGCAGCTGGCTAGGGTGGTGCAGAATCCATCAGAGGAGCAGGTGGATGCAGCTGAGCGTGTGGTGAAGTACCTGAACTCTCACCCAAGCATTGGAGTTCAATACTCCGCATCTGCACAGGTGAAGCAGAAAGGGGTGGAGGTGCTGAAAGAGAAGGGGGAGAGGCTTGGAGAAGGCAAGCTATTTCTCACTTGCTTTACCGATGCTACGTGGGCTTCTGAGAAGGAGGATTCCTCATCTGTGGGAGGATACATCTGCGTAGTTGGGGGAGGACCTGTTAGTTGGAGGTCCAAGAAGCAGACGAAGACGGCACTCTCTTCCGTAGAATCAGAGTACATGGCGATGTTCCATGGGGTGAAGGAGGTGATTTGGCTGAGGAGGCTGTTAGAGGAGATTGGTCAGGAGCAGAAAGTTGCTACGCCGCTGTTTTGTGATAGCAAGGGGGCTCTTGGGATGGCCAGAAACGCTGTGCTTCATGGGCTGAACAAGCACATGCGTATCAAGTGGCACTGGCTGCGTAAGGAGGTGAAGAGGGGGACGGTGCATCCGATCTACATCAAGACTCACCAGCAGCCAGCAGACTTTCTCACCAAGAGGCTTGCGGATGAGCCTCATTGGCGTTGTGTGCGCATGAGTGGAATGAGCATGAACTAGCATGGAATGACAGGGATGCAGCCGGCAGGCTGAGGGGGAGTGTGTTGGGTGCAAATGCACATTGCACGACATCCTGCCGTCTGTTTGTACGAGTATGCGTGTGCGAATGCATTTGCGTGTGAATGGTGTGTTCGTGTGTTTGTTTGCTTTCGCATTTTTCGCTTGATGCATTTGCAGGTACTCGCGCAATGTGCGCTTCGGCACAACATTGTATGCGCTATGAACAGTGCAAGCAGAAAGGACGAGCTCGCAAAGGAACCCAAGATGGAAGCTTTGCAGTTCGGTTGAGTTGATTGCGCAGATTCAGTTCTATCCAACTCGGAATTGTACTGTTTTGTTTGGTTAACTATAGTGTAGCAGGGAAGGCACTATAGGGGTACAATTTAGGTGAAGGTTGGATGTTGTTTGTCTGTATCTGCATGCTACAAGGCCAGGGGAAACCAGCGGAACCAACATTTGGCTGGTTGGGCAAAGACAAAACAGGTTCTTTTTTTTAGAACCTGAACCTGGTTGTTGTTTTCCCAGGTTGGAAAAACAGAACCAGAGGTTGTTTACCAACCTACCACCTGCTATTTGTCCAGCCAGGTTGGTTCTGTTGCTTGGAATTATTTGGGATCATTCCTGGTTGTTCCCAGGTTGATTCCCAAGGTCCTTGCTAGCTAGAACTATTTAATTCTTCTCTGTTTGTACCTGAATATAGTCAAATTGATTCAAGCGAATTCCTTCATCGCTGGAATTTCGTTTCTTGCGCTATTACGGCGGAATGTTACCCCGAGTCAACGCTAGTATGCTAGCACTCCAACGCTAGGCAAACGCTGTCCGAGCCATAACTTAGTAATGGCAGAACTTTTCGCGAGGCAACTTGGCTCATTTTAAAGCTCCTGGAGCGAGCTTCGATATAGCGAATTCTCAGCTTAATCCGACCGACGGTCTGCACGGCACGCTGCGCGACGTTCAAGGTACTCTTGCTGTTTTGACTAAGTCCTTCTTGATCCCTCTCTCTACAAACTCGGACCCAAGGATGGGGCTGGTCTTGTACCAGGCACCCAGGGACCCTTGGAGGTGATCCCGAGGAGAGGTTTTAAGTTTGATTAAGTTCTAATAGCTTGAGTTTATTAGGCCCTTACACCAACAAGTAAAGCTGCATTTTCCAGGCCCAATAATCATAAGCCCTCACCATTGAACTTCTTGACGGTGAAATTCTTCAGCACCTCCTTGATCAGCGAGCTCTGGTTTGTTCGCGCTCCTTTGGCGCTGAAACACCAGAATCTTTGCTGCCGCTACGATCTTGGGCTGAAGATGCACCAACTCCCGCCGAGGTGTTGCCCGCCATAGCTACCTATACCGAGGATCACTATAAAACGCAGCAGCCTGATACCAGCTTGTTGATCTAAGGGCCTAATAAATTCAGCTATTGAGACTTAATCAACTTAAAACCTCTCCTCGGGGTCACCTCCAAGGGTCCCTGGGTGCCTGGTACAAGACCAACCCCTATCCTCGGGTCCGAGTTTGGGAGAGAGGAGTCAAGAATGACTTAGCCAAAATAGCAAGAGTACCTTGAACGTCGCACAGCGTGCCGTGCAGACCGTCGATCGGATTAAGCTGCACGAAGTCGCTATAATCGAACCTCGCTCCAAGAGCTCTAAAATAAGCCAAGTTGCCTCGCGAAAAGTTCTGCCATTACAAAGTTATGGCTCGGACAGCGTTTGCCTAGCGTTGGGGTGCTAGCATACTAGCGTTGACTCGGGTAGCATTCCGCCGTCGAATAGCGCAGAAACGAAACTCCAGCGAGGAAGGAATTCGCTTGAATCAATTGACTATATTTAGTTACAAGCAGAGAAGGATTAATTAGTTCTAGCTAGCAAGGACCTTGGGAATCAACCTGGGAACAACCAGGGAGATCCCAAAATAATTCCAAGCAACAGAACCAACCTGGCTGGACAAAGTAGCAGGTGGTATGTTGGTAAACAACCTCTGGTTCTGTTTTCCAACCTGGGAAAACAACAACCAGGTTCAGGTTCTAAAAACAGAACCTGTTTGTCTTTCTTGCCCAACCAGCCAAATGCTGGTTCCGCTGGTTTCCCCTGGCCCTGTAGCATGCAGATACAGACATCAACATCCAACCTTCACCTAAATTGTACCCCTATAGTGCCTGCCCTGCTACACTATAGTCAACCAAACAAACAGTACAATTTCAAGTTGGATAGAACTGAATCTGCGCAATCAACTCAATCGAACTGCAAAGCTTCCATCTTGGGCTCCTTTGCGAGCTCGTCCTTTCTGCTTGCACTGTTCATAGCGCGTACAATGTTGTGCCGAAGCGCACATTGCGCGAGTACCTGCAAATGCATCAAGCAAAAATTGTGAAAGCAAACAAATATACGAACATTCCATTCACACCCAAATGCATTCGCATACGCATACTCGTACAAACAGACGGCAGGATGTCGAGCAATATGAATTTGCACCCACACACACCCCCCTCAGCCTGCCGGCTGCATCCTATCATTCCATGCTATTCATACTTATTCCACTCATACGCACACAACGCCAATTTTGTTCATCCGCAAGCCTCTTGGTGAGAAAATCTGCTGGCTGCTGGTGAGTCTTGATGTAAATCGGATTCACCGTCCCCCTCTTCACCTCCTTACGCAGCCAGTGCCACTTGATACGCATATGCTTGTTCAGCCATGAACCACATCGTTCCTGACCTTTCCAAGAGCCCCCTTGCTATCACCAAACCAAACAGCGTAGTAGCAACCTTCTGCTCTAACAGCCTCCTCAGCCAAATCACCTCCTTCACCCCATGGAACATCGCCATGTACTCTGATTCTACGGAAGAGAGTGCCGTCTCCGTCGTGCTTCTTTTTGGACCTCCAACTAACAGGTCCTCCCCCAACTACGCAGATGTATCCTCCAACAGATGAGGAATCCTCCTTCTCATAAGCCCACGTAGCATCGGTAAAGCAAGTTAGAAAGAGCTTGCCTTCTCCAAGCCTCTCCCCCTTCTCTTTCAGCACCTCCACCCCTTTCTGCTTCACCTGTGCAGATGCGGAGTATTGAACTCCAATGCTTGGGTGAGAGTTCAGGTACTTCACCAAACGATCTCAGCTGCATCCACCTGCTCCTCTGATGGATTCTGCACCACCCTAGCCAGCTGCCCAACCGAGAAAGAGATGTCGGGCCTCGTGTGAACTGCTGCGTACAAGAGGCTGCCCACCAAGGACTGAAATTGCTGCTGCTCCTCGGCTTCAACCCCTTCATCCTCTGCAGCCTTCACAAGCTTGAATTCTGCTGGTAGGGGAGTTGCAACCTTGCGCTCATTCTCAATCCCATACTTCTCCCCCAGCTTCTTGATGAACTTCTCCTGGTGCAGCTTCAACCACCTGTGATCAGGATCCCTCTCCACGTGCATCCCGAGGTAGTACTTTACCTCCCCAAGGTTCTTGCACTTGAAGTTTTCATCAGTTGCTGCTAGCACTTTCTGGGTCTCTTTCGCTGCTGCTGAAAAGAAGAATGTCGTCCACGTAGACCAGAAACAGCACCAGCTTCTCCCCCTCGCCCTTAAGAAAGAGGCTCTCATCACAGCTGCTGGTCCTGAATCCCATCTCCTCTAAAACAGCTGCCAACTTCTAGTACCAGCAGCGTGGCGCCTGCTTCAAGCCGTAGATGGACTTGTTGAGTTTGCACACCTGCACACCCTCCTGCTTCTCCTTCTGCATAAACCCCTTAGCCACCAACCTACTCTTGTAGATGGTGACCTGCCCCTTGTCATCGGTCTTGATCCTCAGCACCCACTTGCATTGTATCGCATTCTTCCTTCATCAGGCAGCACCTCCAGATCCCATGTCTCATTCTCTAGCAGGTTTGGTACTCAGCATCCCTAGAAGCCAGCCACTTGTCCCTATCTGGTCCAGCTAGTGCCTCCTCCATGCTAGCTGGTTCCTCTGGTGCAGGGGCAAGAAAACAGTACGCAGGTTCGTCTCCTCATCCGAATCCAGGTCATAGCCATGAGGTAGAATCAGCATTGCCTCATCGGTCCCAAGCTGCTGCTTATCCGCCTACCCTGATCCTGCAGTCAGCTTCTTAGTAGCCATACGGGTACGTCCTAGCCTGGAGACGGGTGTCTCCCATCCCCTCATTACGACACCCTTCGGCTTCTTAGTTTTCCCCTGCTGTTGCTCTCCTCCCTTGGATCCGGCAGCTTCACTAGTCTGCTGGCTGCCTTTTGGTGAGAAAGTCTGCTGGCTGCTGGTGAGTCTTGATGTAGATCGGATGCACCGTCCCCCTCTTCACCTCCTTACGCAGCCAGTGCCACTTGATACGCATATGCTTGTTCAGCCCATGAAGCACAGCGTTTCTGGCCATCCCAGAGTCCCCTTGCTATCACAAAACAGCGGCGTAGCAACTTTCTGCTCCTGGCCAATCTCCTCTAACAGCCTCCTCAGCCAAATCACCTCCTTCAACCCATGAACAGAACATCGCCATGTACTCTGATTCTACGGAAGAGAGTGTCGTCTCCGTCTGCTTCTTGGACCTCCAACTAACAGGTCCTCCCCCAACTACGCAGATGTATCCTCCCATAGATGAGGAATCCTCCTTCTCAGAAGCCCACGTAGCATCGGTAAAGCAAGTGAGAAATAGCTTGCCTTCTCCAAGCCTCTCCCCCTTCTCTTTCAGCACCTCCACCCCTTTCTGCTTCACCTGTGCAGATGCGGAGTATTGAACTCCAATGCTTGGGTGAGAGTTCAGGTACTTCACCACACGCTCAGCTGCATCCACCTACTCCTCTGATGGATTCTGCACCACCCTAGCCAGCTGCCCAACCGAGAAAGAGATGTCGGGCCTCGTGTGAACTGCTGCGTACAAGAGGCTGCCCACCAAGGACTGAAATTGCTGCTGCTCTTCAGCTTCAACCCCTTCATCCTCTGCAGCCTTCACAAGCTTGAATTCTGCTGGCAGGGGAGTTGCAACCTTGCGCTCATTCTCAATCCCATACTTCTTCCCCAGCTCCTTGATGAACTTCTCCTGGTGCAGCTTCAACCACCTGTGATCTGGATCCCTCTCCACGTGCATCCCGAGGTAGTACTTTACCTCCCCAAGGTTCTTGCACTTGAAGTTTTCCATCAGCTGCTGCTGCACCTTCTGGATCTCCTTCATGCTGCTGCTGAAGAGAAGAATGTCGTCCACATAGACCAGAAACAGCACCAGCTTCTCCCCCTCGCCCTTGAGAAAGAGGCTCTCATCACAGCTGCTGGTCCTGAATCCCATCTCCTCTAAAACAGCTGCCAACTTCTGGTACCAGCAGCGTGGCGCCTGCTTCAAGCCGTAGATGGACTTGTTGAGCTTGCACACCCTGCCCGTACCATCCTCATACCCAGGCGGCTGCGTCATGTACACATCCTCCTCTAAAATCCCATTCAGGAATGCCGTTGAAATATCCATCTGAATGATGAATTTTCCACTAACAGCTGCATCTGCCAACAAGACACGGAGGGTAGGGGGTTTGGCAGTGGAAGCAAAGATCTCGTTGAAGTCCTGCTTCTCCTTCTGCATAAACCCCTTCGCCACCAGCCTACTCTTGTAGATGGTGACCTGCCCCTTGTCATCGGTCTTGATCCTCAGCACCCACTTGCATTGTATCGCTTTCTTCCCATCAGGCAGCACCACCAGATCCCATGTCCTATTCTCCAGCAGACTCTGGTACTCAGCATCCCTAGAAGCCAGCCACTTGTCCCTATCTGGTCCAGCTAATGCCTCCTCCATGCTAGCTGGTTCCTCTGGTGCAGGGGCAAGAAAACAGTACGCAGGCTCATCCTCCTCATCCGGGTCATAGCCATGAGGTAGAATCAGCAATGCCTCTTCGGTCCCTAGCTGCTGCTCTGCTGCATCAGTTCCTGCAGTCAGCTTCTTAGTAGCCATACGGGTACGTCCTGGCCTGGAGACGGGTGTCTCCCATCCCTTCATAACGACACCCTTCGGCTTCTTAGTTTTTCCCTGCTGCTTCTCTCCTCCCTCGGGTCCAGCAGCTCCACTAGTGCTGCCGCCAGTTTCCACACCATTTTCTCCACCAGAAGATGCCTCCTGTACCTTCTCTCCATCACCATTTCCAGCAGCTGCCTCCTCTCCCTCCTCCCACACACTAGGAGTCAGGTCCAGCTGCATGGTGATCTGCTCCATCTGCTGGGACACCCTTGCCTCCGGCTGTTTCTCCCAGCTCCCATACATCATGCCCTCAATGAATTTCACATCCCTGCTGTCAAACAACACACCCTTGGATGGTTCCCACAGCAGCCATCCCTTGCTCTCAGCAGCCAGCCCCAAATGCACACACCAGATTGCACTCGCCCCCAACTTACTGCGGTAGGTCTTGGGGACGTGGGCGACTGCCATGCAACCGAACACCCTCAGCATGTCCACCGGCGGCTTCCTCCCAAGCCACCTCTCCAACGGCACCCACGAGTCATCCCCAACCTTGGTGAGCACCCTGTTCCTAGCGACAGTGGCGTGCCGGACAGCATGAGGCCACATAGAGTTGCTCAGCCCAGATTCTATGAGCAGCGCCCTAGCTGTCTCCAGAATGGTCCGGTTTGCCCGTTCTGCTACACCATTTGACTGTGGGGTATAAGCCGTGGTCAGCTCTCTCTGGATGCCCTGCTTCTTGAGCCAGGCCGTCATTTCAGCTCCAAGGAACTCACCACCCCGGTCTGTCCTAATCCGCTTCACTACACACTCCGCCTGCTTCTCCACGAATGGCAGCCAATCGTCCCGTATCGTGGAGGCGGCGTGGTCCTTCTGCTTCAGCGGATACGCCCACATCAGCCTGCTCCAGTCATCCACAATTGTAAGAAAATACCGCTCCCCCTTGTGCCCTTGCACCGGCAGCGGCCCCACCAAGTCCATGTGGACCAGCTCCAAAGGCTTCTTGCTCCTGCCAGCCACACTATGGAAAGGGAAACGGGTGAACTTTGAAAGCAAACAGATTTCACAGTTGTCATCGGGTGGCTGTCCGTTCAGCTTCAGACCCTTAACGGCTCCGTCCTTCTCCAGCTGCTTCAGCAAAGGCATTGCCACATGCCCTAAGCGCCGGTGTGCCGTTGCCCAATCTGTCTCCCCAGATCTGGCCGACACTTTCACACCAACCCCTCCAACGGCATTGCACTCCCCCTGGGATGCAGACCCCTCTCCAGCCTGCCCCCCACCATGCCACGCCAGGGCCGGCAGCTGCCACATAGATCTGTACACGTCCTTGCTCTCGTGCAGATCCCAAAGCACCCGATTGCCCAGCTTCCCCTTATAAGTGCGTGCCCCATCCGTGTTGGTGTTCACCCCAGCCTTGCCAAGCTTACGGAGGGAGATAAGGTTGGCCTTCAGGTCGGGGACGAAGAGAACGTCGTGCAGCACCACCGGCTTGCCATCCGCTCCCTTAAACGCAGCTCGTCCCGCACCAGCCACCTTCAACATGTGTCCAGAGGCGGAGCACACTTCATTGATCGGTGCAGCTCGTACTTCGTCCAGCAGGTCCTTGCGCGGCGTCATCGTCCAAGCAGCGCCTGTGTCCAACACCCAATAGTCTAGGGGGTGCAGCTCTGCTCCAACTTTGGCAGAGGCGTCTCCTTGCTCCCCCTTGTCTCCCACATGGAAGAATTGGCCCGCGGTGCGCTCCTTCTTCTTCTCCGCACCGCCGTTGCCCTTCGGGTTGTTGTCGGACGAATCAGCGACCATGTTGGCGCCGTTTTTCTGGTTCCTCCGCGCGCCGCCATCCTGGTGACGATTCTGGGGGGTCCATCCATCGGGTTTCTTATAGCACAAAAACCAGGGGTGCCCTTCCTTCTCACAATACCAGCAACTCCCTTTCATTTTGCCACCAGCACCCGACTTGCCCCCACGTCCAGATTTCGCACCGCGACCCCAACCGGTACCTCCTTGTTGGTCGTTGGAGTCGTCGTCTTTCTTTGCACCGCGTCCAGCACCACCGAAGCCACGTCCTCTGCCACGTCGGCTCCCTTGCATCCCGTAGCCGCTGCTGCCGTCGTCTCCACCCCTCAGTTGGCGGCGACGGAAGTCCTCCTCCAGAATCTTTGTCCGCACCCACTCGAGCGTCCACAAGCTCTGGTTCTGCGGCAGGCTCAATCCGCTCGTAAATTGAAGCCACGATTCTGGCAGCAGCGAGAGCATCTTCAAGCACTTGGTCTGCTCCGGGTAGGTGATTCCCGTGGTCGCCAACTTCGCGTAGAGGTCGCGCATCTTGTCCAGGACTGGTTGCACCGGCTCTCCCTCGCTCAGGCGCAACGCGGACAGCTCCCTCTCCAGCATCAACGTTGCGACAACGGAGGTCGGGGCGTGCAGCTCCTTCAACACGGTCCACGCCTTCGGACCGCATTCAACCTCCGGCAGCAGGTGCATGACGTGGTGACGCTGGTTCAGCTCCAAACTCTGCGACATCAAATAGTAGCCAGCCGAGGAGCGCTCGTCCCAATCTTCCTGCAGCGTGGGGTCACTCGGTCTAGGCTCCTCCCCAATCATTAGTTTCAGCAAACCGATCTGACGGAAATATAATTGCATTTTCCAGGCCCAATCATCATAGCCCTCACCATTGAACTTCTCGACGGTGAAATTCTTCAGCACCTCCTTGACAAGCGAGCCCTGGTTTGTTCGCGCTCCCCGTGGCGCTGAAAGACCAGAATCTTGGCTGCCGCTACGATCTTGGGCTGAAGATTCACCAGCTCCCGCCGAGGTGTTGCCCGCCATAGCTACCTATAACGAGGATCACTATAACGCAGCTCTGATACCAGCTTGTTGGTGTAAGGGCCTAATAAACTCAAGCTATTAAGACTTAATCAAACTTAAAACCTCTCCTCGGGGTCACCTCCAAGGGTCCCTGGGTGCCTGGTACAAGACCAGCCCCTATCCTTGGGTCCGAGTTTGTAGAGAGAGGGATCAAGAAGGACTTAGTCAAAACAGCAAGAGTACCTTGAACGTCGCGCAGCGTGCCATGCAGACCGTCGGTCGGATTAAGCTAAGAATTCGCTATATCGAAGCTCGCTCCAAGAGCTTTAAAATGAGCCAAGTTGACTCGCGAAAAGTTCTGCCATTACTAAGTTATGGCTCGGACAGCGTTTGCCTAGCGTTGGAGTGCTAGCATACTAGCGTTGACTCGGGTAGCATTCCGCCGTCGAATAGCGCAGAAACGAAATTCCAGCGAGGAAGGAATTCGCTTGAATCAATTTGACTATATTCAGGTACAAACAGAGAAGGATTAAATAGTTCTAGCTAGCAAGGACCTTGGGAATCAACCTGGGAACAACCAGGGATGATCCCAAACAATTCCAAGCAACAGAACCAACCTGGCTGGACAAAATAGCAGGTGGTAGGTTGGTAAACAACCTCTGGTTCTGTTTTTCCAACCTGGGAAAACAACAACCAGGTTCAGGTTCTAAAAACAGAACCTGTTTTGTCTTTGCCCAACCAGCCAAATGCTGGTTCCGCTGGTTTCCCCTGGCCTTGTAGCATGCAGATACAGACAAACAACATCCAACCTTCACCTAAATTGTACCCCTATAGTGCCTTCCCTGCTACACTATAGTTAACCAAACAAAACAGTACAATTCCGAGTTGGATAGAACTGAATCTGCGCAATCAACTCAACCGAACTGCAAAGCTTCCATCTTGGGTTCCTTTGCGAGCTCGTCCTTTCTGCTTGCACTGTTCATAGCGCATACAATGTTGTGCCGAAGCGCACATTGCGCGAGTACCTGCAAATGCATCAAGCGAAAAATGCGAAAGCAAACAAACACACGAACACACCATTCACACGCAAATGCATTCGCACACGCATACTCGTACAAACAGACGGCAGGATGTCGTGCAATGTAAATTTGCACCCAACATTACTTCCGTCAGATTGGATTGCTGAAACTAATGATTGGGGAAGAGCCTAGACCGAGTGACCGCGCGCTGCAGGAAGATTTAGACGAGCGCGCATCGGCTGGCTACTACTTGATGTCGCAAAGTTTGGAGCTGAACCAGCGTCACCACGTCATGCACCTGCTGCCGGAGGTTGATTGCGGTCCAAAGGCGTGGACCGTGCTGAAGGAGCTGCACGCTCCTACCTCCGTTGCCGCGATGCTTATAATGGAGAGGGAGCTGTCTGCGTTGAGATTGAGCGAGGGAGAGCCAGTGCAACCAGTTCTGGACAAGATGCGCGACCTCTACGCGAAGTTGGCGACCGCGGGAATCACCTACCCGGAGCAGACCAAGTGCCTGAAGATGCTCTCGCTGCTGCCGGAATCGTGGCTTCAATTCACGAGCGGATTGAGCCTGCCGCAGAACGAGAGCTCGTGGACGCTCCAGTCGGTGCGGACGAAGATTCTGGAGGAGGACTTCCGTCGCCGCCAACTGAGGGGTGGGGACGACGGCAGCAGCAGCTACGGGATGCAAGGGAGCCGACGTGGCAGAGGACGTGGCTTCGGTGGTGCTGGACGCGGTGCAAAGAAAGACGACGACTCCAACGACCAACAAGGAGGTACCGGTTGGGGTCGCGGTGCGAAATCTGGACGTGGGGGCAAGTCGGGTGCTGGTGGCAAAATGAAAGGGAGTTGCTGGTATTGTGAGAAGGAGGGGCACCCCTGGTTTTTGTGCTATAAGAAACCCGATGGATGGACCCCCCAGAATCGTCAACAGGATGGCGGCGCGCGGAGGAACCAGAAAAACAGCGCGAACATGGTCGCTGATTCGTCCGACAACAACCCGAAGGGCAACGGTGGTGCGGAGAAGAAGAAGGAGCGCACCGCGGGCCAGTTCTTCCATATTGGAGAGCAGGGGGAGCAAGGAGACGCCTCTGCCAAGGTTGGAGCAGAGCTGCACCCCCTGGACTATTGGGTGTTGGACACGGGCGCTGCTTGGACGATGACGCCGCGCAAAGACCTGCTGGACGACGTACGCGCTGCACCGATTAACGAGGTGTGCTCCGCCTCTGGACACTCGCTGAAGGTGGCTGGTGCGGGACGAGCTGCGTTTAAGGGAGCGGATGGCAAGCCGGTGGTGCTGCACAATGTTCTCCTCGTCCCTGACCTCAAGGCCAACCTCATCTCCCTCTGTAAGCTTGCCAAGGCTGGGGTGAGCACTAGCACGGATGGGGCTCGCACGTACAAGGGGCAGCTGGGCAATCGGGTGCTTTGGGATCTGCACGAGAGCAAGGACGTGTACAGATCCATGTGGCAGCTGCCGGCGTTGGCGTGGCACGGTGGGGGGCAGGCTAGAGAGGGGTCTGCATCCCAGGGGGAGTGCAACGCCGTTGGAGGGGTTGGCGTGAAAGTGTCGGCCAGATCTGGGGAGACGGATTGGGCAACGGCACACCGACGCTTTGGGCATGTGGCAATGCCTTTGCTGAAGCAGCTGGAGAAAGATGGAGCTGTCAAAGGTTTGAAGCTGAACGGACAGCCACCCGATGACAACTGTGAAATCTGTTTGCTTTCAAAGTTCACCCGTTTCCCTTTCCATAGTGTGGCTGGCAGGAGCAAGAAGCCTTTGGAGCTGGTCCACATGGACTTGGTGGGGCCGCTGCCGATGCAAGGGCACAAGGGGGAGCGGTATTTTCTTACAATTGTGGATGACTGGAGCAGGCTGATGTGGGCGTATCCGCTGAAGCAGAAGGACCACGCCGCCTCCACAATACGGGACGATTGGCTGCCGTTCGTGGAGAAGCAGGCGGAGTGTGTAGTGAAGCGGATTAGGACAGGCCGGGGTGGTGAGTTCCTTGTGTTGGGTGCAAATGCACATTGCACGACATCCTGCCGTCTGTTTGTACGAGTATGCGTGTGCGAATGCATTTGGGTGTGAATGGAATGTTCGTGTGTTTGTTTGCTTTCGCAATTTTCGCTTGATGCATTTGCAGGTACTCGCGCAATGTGCGCTTCGGCACAACATTGTACGCGCTATGAATAGTGCAAGCAGAAAGGACGAGCTCGCAAAGGAACCCAGGATGGAAGCTTTGCGGTTCGGTTGAATTGATTGCGCAGATTCAACTCGAAATTGTACTGTTTTGTTTGGTTGACTATAGTGTAGCAGGGCAGGCACTATAGGGGTACAATTTGGGTTTTAGGGTTTAGGGTTTAGGGTTTAGGGGTACCATCCTCATACCCAGGAGGCTGTTACCATGCTATTTCGCTATTTAACATTCGTTCAATCCTTCTCCCAATGTACTGTTTTAGCCTCGATAGTGCAATCTTGGTTCGCTCATTCAGTCGCACTCGTAACATTTGTTGTTTAGAGCCGCGACCCTCTTCGGACCGCGCCCATGTCAGAATCCCAGTCACAAGACCACTGGAATAAAATGGCTCGTGTAGCGAGTAAGTGCGCCCATAACCCCCTAGGCGAACGCGCATGAAACCCTTCCATAGGATCATCGGAGATCCCCAGTGCAGGCCTCTGACACCCCTCCACACTGGGAGGCTCAGGATACAACACGCCTTCAACCAAGATCTAGGCCGATCGCTATCGCGATTTAAGGGCGACAGGGTATTTCGGCGGGTTTACTTGGCAGCCCAGATCTAGGAATAGCTTTAGCAAGAGTTCAGATCTGAGATCAGTTTGACAAATCCTACCATCCCAACCCTCGCACTATCACAATCCCCAACAACCGAAAATGCCAAATTAGCGACACCAAAGGTGTTGTAGTGAAGAGCAATGTTTGTTAAAGCTTGTTGGGTGCGAGTTGAATTCCAGCCCGCAGCAAGTCTAACAACCACATTCTGCCCAAGCCCCTAGCCCACAACTAGCTAGAGCAAAATACCATAACCACTTACACAATCAACACTCCCCCTTGCTCGTGCTGGAGGTGGCTGATCACCATTGGGCAAAATCCTTCACTCCACTCCCCCTTTCCAAGGGAGGGGCGCCATCCACAGCATGATGTCGTCAAGGCAGAGAAGCACTAGCCCTTCCTCCCACATCCTGCTCAGGCACCATGCCAACATGGGGCTGCATCCCCAAGAAGAACATGCACACACCATGTCTCTCAAAGGGAAGGGGTTTGATGAGTATGTTTGCTGCTTGGCGGTTAGTCGGACACCACTGGAGGATCACCTCTGCACCAGCCACCATCTCTGTGATGAAATGCCACCGAACCTGCATGTGCTTGGTGCGGCCATGCAAGCATGCATTCTGTGCAAGGGCAATGGCAGACTGGTTGTCCACAAACACAGGCACACCACCAGCAAACTCATGCCCAAACTCCCCAAACAAACGCTTCAGCCACACACCTTCCTAAATGCACTGACACAGACTGATGTACTCACTCTCAGTGGTGGACAATGCAACCACCGGCTGCCTCTTGCTTTGCCAAGAGATGGCTGCACCATTGAGGCAATAGACATAGCCGGTGTGACTCCTTCGATTAGCTGAATCTCCAGCATAATCAGCATCACTAAAGCCCACCTACTCAACCTAAGGCTCACTGCGTGCCGGGTGGAAGATTCATGACTTTATACAACCTTTCAGGTACCTTAGCACTCTCTTAGCAGCCTGCAGGTAAAATGCCTTGGGACAGGAGACGACCTTGGACAGCTGTGACACTACATAAGCAATCTGTAGCAGTGCGGTTGCGCTTGCATACATAAGGAACCCTACAATAAGCAATCTGTATCATTCATGGCGCCTTGGAGCTTGCTAGAGCCCATAGATTGATTTTCTGAGTCAGCAAACTCTACTAAACCCATCATAAAAACCAGGAGGATGCCTCATGTAAAGCTCCTTCTTCAAGACCCTAGATAGGCAGTGATCACATCCATATGATGGATGTGCAACCCCAAAGATGCTGCCATCCCAACGTAGCCTCTCAGGGTACTAGGCTTAACCACTGGAGTAAACACCTGGTCATAGTGAACACCTCGTGTTTGAGTGTTCCCCATGGCCACCAACCTGGACTTAGGCCTCAAAATAATGCCATCAGCCATGTGCTTGTACTTCCACACCCATTGGCACCTCAAGACCTCCATATGAGGTGGCACACTAGCTGGATCAACCAGCTCAAATGACTCGTTCACCGTATGGGGCTCAAGCTCCTCCACATTGACTCGACCCACTCAGGACGGGACAAGGCCTCTTTGACCGACTTAGGCTTATGCACCTGACCGATGAGACAGAAATAAGGCCCAAGCTCACCCCTATCAGCATCTACAAACATGCACTCCTCTAAATCATGCACCCTATGATCATGCATGCAAGTATACTATGCACTTGGTGTGAACCTTTCAGGTGGCCGGGAGATGCGTGTGGTACGTGTTGGTGTAAGGGCCTAATAAACTCAGGCTATTAAGACTTAATCAAACTTAAAACCTCTCCTCGGGGTCACCTCTTGTTGGGTGCAAATGTACATTGCACGACATCCTGCCGTCTGTTTGTACGAGTATGCGTGTGCGAATGCATTTGGGTGTGAATGGAATGTTCGTGTGTTTGTTTGCTTTCGCAATTTTTGCTTGATGCATTTGCAGGTACTCACGCAATGTGCGCTTTGGCACAACATTGTACGCGCTATGAACAATGCAAGCAGAAAGGACGAGCTCGCAAAGGAACCCAAGATGGAAGCTTTGCGGTTTAGTTAAATTGGTTGCGCAGATTCAGTTCTATCCAATTCGAAATTGTACTGTTTTGTTTGGTTGACTATAGTGTAGCAGGGCAGGCACTATAGGGGTACAATTTGGGTGAAGGTTGGATGTTGTTTATCTGTATCTGCATGCTACAGGGCCAGGGGAAACCAGCAGAACCAGCATTTGGCTGGTTGGGCAAAGACAAAACATGTTCTGTTTTTAGAACCTGAACCTGGTTGTTGTTTTCCTAGGTTGGAAAAACAGAACCAGAGGTTGTTTACCAACCTACTACCTGCTATTTTGTCCAGCCAGGTTGGTTCTGTTGCTTGGAATTATTTGGGATCATCCATGGTTCATCCCAGGTTGATTCCCAAGGTCCTTGCTAGCTGGAACTGTTGGTGTAAGGGCCTAATAAACTCAAGCTATTAGGACTTAATCAAACTTAAAACCTCTCCTCGGGGTCACCTCCAAGGGTCCCTGGGTGCCTGGTACAAGACCAGCCCCTATCCTCGGGTCCGAGTTTGTAGAGAGAGGGATCAAGAAGGACTTAGTCAAAACAGCAAGAGTACCTTGAACGTCGCGCAGCGTGCCGTGCAGACCGTCGGTCAGATTAAGCTGAGAATTCGCTATATCGAAGCTCGCTCCAAGAGCTTTAAAATGAGCCAAGTTGCCTCGCGAAAAGTTCTGCCATTACTAAGTTCTGGCTCGGACAGCGTTTGCCTAGCGTTGGAGTGCTAGCATACTAGCGTTGACTCGGGTAGCATTCCGCCGTCGAATAGCGCAGAAACGAAATTCCAGCGAGGAAGGAATTCGCTTGAATCAATTTGACTATATTCAGGTACAAACAGAGAAGGATTAAATAGTTCTAGCTAGCAAGGACCTTGGGAATCAACCTGGGAACAACCAGGGATGATCCCAAATAATTCCAAGCAACAGAACCAACCTGGCTGGACAAAATAGCAGGTGGTAGGTTGGTAAACAACCTCTGGTTCTGTTTTTCCAACCTGGGAAAACAACAACCAGGTTCAGGTTCTAAGAACAGAACCTGTTTTGTCTTTGCCCAACCAGCCAAATGCTGGTTCCGCTGGTTTCCCCTGGCCTTGTAGCATGCAGATACAGACAAACAACATCCAACCTTCACCTAAATTGTACCCCTATAGTGCCTTCCCTGCTACACTATAGTTAACCAAACAAAACAGTACAATTTCGAGTTGGATAGAACTGAATCTGCGCAATCAACTCAACCGAACTGCAAAGCTTCCATCTTGGGTTCCTTTGCGAGCTCGTCCTTTCTGCTTGCACTGTTCATAGCGCGTACAATGTTGTGCCAAAGCGCACATTGCGCGAGTACCTGCAAATGCATCAAGCGAAAATTGCGAAAGCAAACAAACACACGAACATTCCATTCACACCCAAATGCATTCGCACACGCATACTTGTACAAACAGACGGCAGGATGTCGTGCAATGTGCATTTGCACCCAACACACTCCCCCTCAGCCTGCCGGCTGCATCCCCATCATTCCATGCTAGTTCATGCTCATTCCACTCATGCGCACACAACGCCAATGAGGCTCATCCGCAAGCCTCTTGGTGAGAAAGTCTGCTGGCTGCTGGTGAGTCTTGATGTAGATTGGATTCACCGTCCCCCTCTTCACCTCCTTACGCAGCCAGTGCCACTTGATACGCATGTGCTTGTTCAGGCCATGAAGCACAGCGTTCCTGGCCATCCCAAGAGCCCCCTTGCTATCACAAAACAGCGGCGTAGCAACTTTCTGCTCCTGGCCAATCTCCTCTAACAGCCTCCTCAGCCAAATCACCTCCTTCACCCCATGGAACATCGCCATGTACTCTGATTCTACGGAAGAGAGTGCCGTCTCCGTCTGCTTCTTGGACCTCCAACTAACAGGTCCTCCCCCAACTACGCAGATGTATCCTCCCACAGATGAGGAATCCTCCTTCTCAGAAGCCCACGTAGCATCGGTAAAGCAAGTGAGAAATAGCTTGCCTTCTCCAAGCCTCTCCCCCTTCTCTTTCAGCACCTCCACCCCTTTCTGCTTCACCTGTGCAGATGCGGAGTATTGAACTCCAATGCTTGGGTGAGAGTTCAGGTACTTCACCACACGCTCAGCTGCATCCACCTGCTCCTCTGATGGATTCTGCACCACCCTAGCCAGCTGCCCAACCGAGAAAGAGATGTCGGGCCTCGTGTGAACTGCTGCGTACAAGAGGCTGCCCACCAAGGACTGAAATTGCTGCTGCTCTTCAGCTTCAACCCCTTCATCCTCTGCAGCCTTCACAAGCTTGAATTCTGCTGGCAGGGGAGTTGCAACCTTGCGCTCATTCTCAATCCCATACTTCTCCCCCAGCTCCTTGATGAACTTCTCCTGGTGCAGCTTCAACCACCTGTGATCTGGATCCCTCTCCACGTGCATCCCGAGGTAGTACTTTACCTCCCCAAGGTTCTTGCACTTGAAGTTTTCCATCAGTTGCTGCTGCACTTTCTGGATCTCCTTCATGCTGCTGCTGAAGAGAAGAATGTCGTCCACATAGACCAGAAACAGCACCAGCTTCTCCCCCTCGCCCTTGAGAAAGAGGCTCTCATCACAGCTGCTGGTCCTGAATCCCATCTCCTCTAAAACAGCTGCCAACTTCTGGTACCAGCAGCGTGGCGCCTGCTTCAAGCCGTAGATGGACTTGTTGAGCTTGCACACCCTGCCCGTACCATCCTCATACCCAGGCGGCAACGTCATGTACACATCCTCCTCTAAAATCCCATTCAGGAATGCCGTTGAAATATCCATCTGAATGATGAATTTTCCACTAACAGCTGCATCTGCCAACAAGACACGGAGGGTAGGGGGTTTGGCAGTGGGAGCAAAGATCTCGTTGAAGTCCTGCTTCTCCTTCTGCATAAACCCCTTCGCCACCAGCCTACTCTTGTAGATGGTGACCTGCCCCTTGTCATCGGTCTTGATCCTCAGCACCCACTTGCATTGTATCGCTTTCTTCCCATCAGGCAGCACCACCAGATCCCATGTCCTATTCTCCAGCAGACTCTGGTACTCAGCATCCCTAGAAGCCAGCCACTTGTCCCTATCTGGTCCAGCTAATGCCTCCTCCATGCTAGCTGGTTCCTCTGGTGCAGGGGCAAGAAAACAGTACGCAGGCTCATCCTCCTCATCCGGGTCATAGCCATGAGGTAGAATCAGCAATGCCTCTTCGGTCCCTAGCTGCTGCTCTGCTGCATCAGTTCCTGCAGTCAGCTTCTTAGTAGCCATACGGGTACGTCCTGGCCTGGAGACGGGTGTCTCTCATCCCTTCATAACGACACCCTTCGGCTTCTTAGTTTTTCCCTGCTGCTTCTCTCCTCCCTCGGGTCCAGCAGCTCCACTAGTGCTGCCGCCAGTTTCCACACCATTTTCTCCACCAGCAGATGCCTCCTGTATCTTCTCTCCATCACCATTTCCAGCAGCTGCCTCCTCTCCCTCCTCCCACACACTAGGAGTCAGGTCCAGCTGCATGGTGATCTGCTCCATCTGCTGGGACACCCTTGCCTCCGGCTGTTTCTCCCAGCTCCCATACATCATGCCCTCAATGAATTTCACATCCCTGCTGTCAAACAACACACCCTTGGATGGTTCCCACAGCAGCCATCCCTTGCTCTCAGCAGCCAGCCCCAAATGCACACACCAGATTGCACTCGCCCCCAACTTACTGCGGTAGGTCTTGGGGACGTGGGCGACTGCCATGCAACCGAACACCCTCAGCATGTCCACCGGCGGCTTCCTCCCAAGCCACCTCTCCAACGGCACCCACGAGTCATCCCCAACCTTGGTGAGCACCCTGTTCCTAGCGACAGTGGCGTGCCGGACAGCATGAGGCCACATAGAATTGCTCAGCCCAGATTCTATGAGCAGCGCCCTAGCTGTCTCCAGAATGGTCCGGTTTGCCCGTTCTGCTACACCATTGGACTGTGGGGTATAAGCCGTGGTCAGCTCTCTCTGGATGCCCTGCTTCTTGAGCCAGGCCGTCATTTCAGCTCCAAGGAACTCACCACCCCGGTCTGTCCTAATCCGCTTCACTACACACTCCGCCTGCTTCTCCACGAATGGCAGCCAATCGTCCCGTATCGTGGAGGCGGCGTGGTCCTTCTGCTTCAGCGGATACGCCCACATCAGCCTGCTCCAGTCATCCACAATTGTAAGAAAATACCGCTCCCCCTTGTGCCCTTGCACCGGCAGCGGCCCCACCAAGTCCATGTGGACCAGCTCCAAAGGCTTCTTGCTCCTGCCAGCCACACTATGGAAAGGGAAACGGGTGAACTTTGAAAGCAAACAGATTTCACAGTTGTAATCGGGTGGCTGTCCGTTCAGCTTCAGACCCTTAACGGCTCCATCCTTCTCCAGCTGCTTCAGCAAAGGCATTGCCACATGCCCTAAGCGCCGGTGTGCCGTTGCCCAATCTGTCTCCCCAGATCTGGCCGACACTTTCACACCAACCCCTCCAACGGCATTGCACTCCCCCTGGGATGCAGACCCCTCTCCAGCCTGCCCCCCACCATGCCACGCCAGGGCCGGCAGCTGCCACATAGATCTGTACACGTCCTTGCTCTCGTGCAGATCCCAAAGCACCCGATTGCCCAGCTTCCCCTTATAAGTGCGTGCCCCATCCGTGTTGGTGTTCACCCCAGCCTTGCCAAGCTTACGGAGGGAGATAAGGTTGGCCTTCAGGTCGGGGACGAAGAGAACGTCGTGCAGCACCACCGGCTTGCCATCCGCTCCCTTAAACGCAGCTCGTCCCGCACCAGCCACCTTCAACATGTGTCCAGAGGCGGAGCACACTTCATTGATCGGTGCAGCTCGTACTTCGTCCAGCAGGTCCTTGCGCGGCGTCATCGTCCAAGCAGCGCCTGTGTCCAACACCCAATAGTCTAGGGGGTGCAGCTCTGCTCCAACTTTGGCAGAGGCGTCTCCTTGCTCCCCCTTGTCTCCCACATGGAAGAATTGGCCCGCGGTGCGCTCCTTCTTCTTCTCCGCACCGCCGTTGCCCTTCAGGTTGTTGTCGGACGAATCAGCGACCATGTTGGCGCCGTTTTTCTGGTTCCTCCGCGCGCCGCCATCCTGGTGACGATTCTGGGGGGTCCATCCATCGGGTTTCTTATAGCACAAAAACCAGGGGTGCCCTTCCTTCTCACAATACCAGCAACTCCCTTTCATTTTGCCACCAGCACCCGACTTGCCCCCACGTCCAGATTTCGCACCGCGACCCCAACCGGTACCTCCTTGTTGGTCGTTGGAGTCGTCGTCTTTCTTTGCACCGCGTCCAGCACCACCGAAGCCACGTCCTCTGCCACGTCGGCTGACTTGCATCCCGTAGCCGCTGCTGCCGTCGTCTCCACCCCTCAGTTGGCGGCGACGGAAGTCCTCCTCCAGAATCTTCGTCCGCACCCACTCGAGCGTCCACAAGCTCTGGTTCTGCGGCAGGCTCAATCCGCTCGTAAATTGAAGCCACGATTCCGGCAGCAGCGAGAGCATCTTCAAGCACTTGGTCTGCTCCGGGTAGGTGATTCCCGCGGTCGCCAACTTCGCGTAGAGGTCGCGCATCTTGTCCAGGACTGGTTGCACCGGCTCTCCCTCGCTCAGGCGCAACGCGGACAGCTCCCTCTCCAGCATCAACGTTGCGACAACGGAGGTCGGGGCGTGCAGCTCCTTCAACACGGTCCACGCCTTCGGACCGCATTCAACCTCCGGCAGCAGGTGCATGACGTGGTGACGCTGGTTCAGCTCCAAACTCTGCGACATCAAATAGTAGCCAGCCGAGGAGCGCTCGTCCCAATCTTCCTGCAGCGTGGGGTCACTCGGTCTAGGCTCCTCCCCAATCATTAGTTTCAGCAAACCGATCTGACGGAAATATAATTGCATTTTCCAGGCCCAATCATCATAGCCCTCACCATTGAACTTCTCGACGGTGAAATTCTTCAGCACCTCCTTGACAAGCGAGCCCTGGTTTGTTCGCGCTCCCCTTGGCGCTGAAAGACCAGAATCTTGGCTGCCGCTACGATCTTGGGCTGAAGATTCACCAGCTCCCGCCGAGGTGTTGCCCGCCATAGCTACCTATAACGAGGATCACTATAACGCTGCTCTGATACCAGCTTGTTGGTGTAAGGGCCTAATAAACTCAAGCTATTAGGACTTAATCAAACTTAAAACCTCTCCTCGGGGTCACCTCCAAGGGTCCCTGGGTGCCTGGTACAAGACCAGCCCCTATCCTCGGGTCCGAGTTTGTAGAGAGAGGGATCAAGAAGGACTTAGTCAAAACAGCAAGAGTACCTTGAACGTCGCGCAGCGTGCCGTGCAGACCGTCGGTCGGATTAAGCTGAGAATTCGCTATATCGAAGCTCGCTCCAAGAGCTTTAAAATGAGCCAAGTTGCCTCGCGAAAAGTTCTGCCATTACTAAGTTCTGGCTCGGACAGCGTTTGCCTAGCGTTGGAGTGCTAGCATACTAGCGTTGACTCGGGTAGCATTCCGCCGTCGAATAGCGCAGAAACGAAATTCCAGCGAGGAAGGAATTCGTTTGAATCAATTTGACTATATTCAGGTACAAACAGAGAAGGATTAAATAGTTCTAGCTAGCAAGGACCTTGGGAATCAACCTGGGAACAACCAGGGATGATCCCAAATAATTCCAAGCAACAGAACCAACCTGGCTGGACAAAATAGCAGGTGGTAGGTTGGTAAACAACCTCTGGTTCTGTTTTTCCAACCTGGGAAAACAACAACCAGGTTCAGGTTCTAAAAACAGAACATGTTTTGTCTTTGCCCAACCAGCCAAATGCTGGTTCCGCTGGTTTCCCCTGGCCTTGTAGCATGCAGATACAGACAAACAACATCCAACCTTCACCTAAATTGTACCCCTATAGTGCCTTCCCTGCTACACTATAGTTAACCAAACAAAACAGTACAATTTCGAGTTGGATAGAACTGAATCTGCGCAATCAACTCAACCGAACTGCAAAGCTTCCATCTTGGGTTCCTTTGCGAGCTCGTCCTTTCTGCTTGCACTGTTCATAGCGCGTACAATGTTGTGCCAAAGCGCACATTGCGCGAGTACCTGCAAATGCATCAAGCAAAAATTGCGAAAGCAAACAAACACACGAACATTCCATTCACACCCAAATGCATTCGCACACGCATACTCGTACAAACAGACGGCAGGATGTCGTGCAATGTGCATTTGCACCCAACAAGAACTATATATTCCTTCTCTGTTTGTACCTGAATATAGTCAAATTGATTCAAGCGAATTCCTTCCTCGCTGGAGTTTCGTTTCTGCGCTATTCGACGGCGGACTGCTACCCGAGTCAACGCTAGTATGCTAGCACTCTAACGCTAGGCAAACACTGTCCGAGCCAGAACTTAGTAATGGCAGAACTTTTCGCGAGGCAACTTGGCTTATTTTAAAGCTCTTGGAGCGAGCTTCGTTATAGCGACTTCTCAGCTTAATCCGATCGATGAGCTGCACGGCACGCTGCGCGACGTTCAAGGTACTCTTGTTATTTTGGCTAAGTCATTCTTAACTCCTCTCTCTACAAACTCGGACCCGAGGATAGGGGCTGGTCTTGTACTAGGCACCCAGGGACCCTTGGAGGTGACCCCGAGGAGAGATTTTCAGATTGATTAAGTCTCAATAGCTTGAGTTTATTAGGCCCTTACACCAACATATTTTACTTAGTAACTCTTTGTAGCTACCATATGGGTAAGTTCACTTACTCTTGATACCAACCTTATGGGTAAGTAATGCACTTACTCTAGATACCAACCATATAAATATGTAACGCACTTACTCTTGGTACCAACCATATTAGTCTGTAGCACACTTGCACTTCGTATCAATCATATGGGTAACGCACGTACTCTTGATACCAACCATATAAGTAAGCAACGCACGTACTCTTGGTAGTACCAACCACATGGGAAAGAAACGCAATTACTCTTGATACAAGCCATATGTGTTAGTAACGCACGTACGCTTTATACCAACCATATGGGTAAGTAACGCACTTGCTCTTGGTACCAACCATATGGGTAAGTAACGAACCTACTCAAATACCAACCATATGGGTAGAAAACGCACTTACTCTTACTCTTGGTACCAACCATATGCATAATTTACTCAGTAACTCTTTGTAGCTACCATATGGGAAAGTAACGCACTTACCCATGATACCAACCTTATGAGTAGATTACGCACTTATTCTAAGTACCAACCATATGGGCAAATAACGCACTTACACTTGATACCAACCAAATGAGTAAGTAACGCACATACCTCTTCGTACCAACCATATTAGTAAGTAACGCACTTGCTCTTGGTATAAATCATATGGGTAGGTAACGCACATACTCTTGGTACCAACCATATGGGTAAGAAACGCACTCAGTGTTGGTACCAACCATATCGGTAAGTAACGCATTTAACCTTGGTACCAACCATATGGGTAACTTACGCACTTGGTACCTACCATATGGGTAAGAAAAGCACTCACTCTTGATTCGAACCATATGAGTATGTAACGCACTTATTCTAGGTACCAACCATACGGATAAGTATCGCACTTACTATTAATACCAACCATATGAGTAAGTAACGCAGAAACTTTTGATACCAACCATATGAGTAAGTAACGCACTTACTCTTAGTACCAACCATATGGGTAAGTAACACACTATCTCTTGATACCAGCCATATGGGTTACTAAAGCACGTACGCTTTATACCAACTATATGGGTAAGTAACGCACTTACTCTTGATACCAACTATATGAGTAAGTAACGCACTACCTCTTGGTACCAACCATATGGATAAGTTACTCAGATACTCTTGATACCAACCATATGGGTACGTAGCGCAATTAATCTTGGTACCATCCATATGGGTAAGTAGAGCACTCACGCTTGGTACCAACCATATGAGTACGTACCGCACTTACACTTGATACTGACCAAATGGTAAGTAACGTACTTACTCTTAATACCGACCGTATGACTACATACTACACTTACTTCTGATACCAACCATACGGGTATGTAACGCACTTACGATTCATACCGACCATATGATTAGGTCATGCACTTACTTTTGGTACCAAGGACATGTGTAAGAAGCACATTTTATCTTGATACCAACTAGATGGTAAGTAATACACTTACTCTTGATTCCAACCATATGGATAAGTAATGCACCTATCCTTGATACTAACTATATGAGTAAGTAACACACTTACACTCAGTACCAACCATATAGGTAAGTAACGCACTTACTCTTGATACCAACGATACGGGTCAGTCTCGCACTTACTCTTCTTATCAAGCATATAAGTAAATAACGCACTTACTCTTGATACCAAATATATGGGTAAGTAACGCACTTACTCTTGATACCAACTATATAAGTAAGTAACGCACATAGTCTAGGTACCAACCATATCAGTAAGGAACGCACTTACTCTTGATTCCAACGTTATGAGTAAATAACGCACTTACTCTTAGTACCAACCATATGGGTAAGTAACACACTTTTTCTTGATACCAACCATATGGGTAAGTAACGCACTTACTCTTGATACCAACCATATGGAAAAATAACACACTGTTAGAATCTAGAAGCAGGAATGAATGCATTGAATGAGAGTTGGGTACAAGTATCTAACCCTAAAGGGGTTGTACCCCATATTGGCTACCCCACTACAGCCTACACAAATATAGCATGCATATAGTTTGACACACCCCCATAGGCAAAGTGGGGGAGAACAAGGGGTCACAAGACCATTCAAGAAAAGCAAAGAAAGCTCAGGGTGGATCACAACGTCACCACAAACACTGAGCACAAGCAAAGGGCCACAAGGCCAGTTCACATGCAGAGACATATATGCAACAACAACAATACAGTGATCACTACCTAGCAAGAGCAAACATGCATCTATATATATAATACAAATATATATATATATATACATATAGATCACAGTACAAGCAGAGTCTACAGTAAGTGTGGAAACGTAGGCACAAGGCCCAACAAAGTACAAAAGCGCTGATGGTCACCAGACGGAAGTGCCTTGGTGAATATATCAGCAGTGTTGGCCTGAGTGGCCACGTGAGCAAGACAAAGCTGACCACGCTGCTGCAACTCTCGAGCCAGGAAGTAACGCAGAGCGATGTGCTTCATTCTGTGCTCCAGTCTGTGCTCCTCACACAAGGCAATGGCGGCCTTGTTGTCGACGTACAGAACTGGAGGAGAACGAGGCCTCTCTCCCAAGTCAGTCAGCAGGTAGGTAAGCCAGCGTAACTCCTGTGCAGCCATGGCTGCGGCATATATCTCAGCCTCACAACTGGAGCCGAGA
Organism: Closterium sp. Yama58-4; assembly: GCA_947470075.1. Classification (NCBI taxonomy): domain Eukaryota; kingdom Viridiplantae; phylum Streptophyta; class Zygnematophyceae; order Desmidiales; family Closteriaceae; genus Closterium; species Closterium sp. Yama58-4. The sequence goes on along the minus strand of CANIUD010000067.1, from coordinate 44,895 downwards.
ACAGAAGAGGAGCGAGTAGACCGCCAAGAAACAGAGCCACAGCCAAGGCTGAACGTGTAACCCTGTGACGACCGCTGCGTAGCCAAGTCGTCAACCCAAGAAGCGTCTGAGTGCCCAGTGAGGACAACTGGACTCCGCCCTCCAAGCACGAGCCCCATGCCCGATGTACTGCACAAGTAGCGCAGTACCCTCTTTGCAGCATCCATGTGCACCTTTCGGTGCCAACCAGGAGCCACGTAGCGAGCCAGAAGACCAAGAGGGTACGCAAGGTCAGGACGAGTGCAGGTCATCAGGTACATGAGGCAGCCCACTAGCTCTGGGTAAGGACCACTCGGCTCTACGGACTCGTCCGAAGGTGGAGCTGAGAGCGAGTGACCTGTAGCCAGAGGAGTGGACTGTGGCGAGGACCAGGTGAAGCCGAAGCGCTGAAGGACCTGCTGCACCATGTGTGACTGAGTCAGTATGATGGTGCGGCGTGCTCGGTCCCGGGTGATCTGCAAGCCAAGATAACTGCGCAGCTCACCCAGGTCTGTGCACGTGTGTCTCTTCTGCAGCTCCGACTTCACCAGGGCGAGAGCCTCGGTGTCAGCAGTGGCAAAGACCAAGTCGTCGACGTACACGGGGATGTAGAACGGCGGCAGCAAAGTGTCGGTGCGCAGAAACAGCGACGGACCAGCTGTCGAAGGAGCAAACCCAAGTGCCGCAAGCGTCGTCCTCAGTGTGTCGTGCCACTCACGCGGCGCCTGGCGGAGACCGTAGACTGGCCGCCGGAGGCTCCACTGGGTACCAGGAGGGAACGTCCCAGTGAAGCCAGGTGGGCGGTGCAGCCAGATCTCCTCGTGCAGGCTACCCTGTAAGAAGGCTGTGCTAAAGTCCAGAGAGTGAAGCTCGTAGTCACGCTGAGCGGCAACGTGCAGCAGCACCCGAAGAGTAGTCATCTTCGGGGTGGGGGAGAAGGTGTGGAAGAAGTCAACTCCCTCTCGCTGACTAAAGCCTCGTGCAACGTAACGAGCCTTGAAGACAGGCGGAGAACTCGGCGGCCGCTTCACCCTGAAAATCCACATGCCATCGACGATGTTATATGTGTGAACCTCGTACCCAATAGGAGTAAGTGCGTTATTTATTCGTATGGTTGGTTTCAAGAGGAAGTGTGTGTCAAACTCGGGAGAACGTTCTTCGACAAGAACATGCTTTTGTCAAGCCAGCAACGTCAGGTGAAACGACAAGCACATGCATAATTCACATGAGTTGGTAGTTGCTCTTTACAACGTTCAGAGTTGTATACGTTTTTACAGTTAGTAAAAACATGTTCCAGGTTCAATTTCTTTACTCATTCGAATTCTCTTGGGGAGTACAATTTCCGAGCGCTTCTAATTGGTCGAAATTTGTTGTTTCGAGATTGGCCGAGTTTCGGAGACAATTTATATGGTCGACCAGAATCGCTCTGCCCGACGAAGCACTCGTCAAACTCAATTCTGTCGACCAGCAATCCGTCAAAATGCCAATTATGCCAATTCCGTCTATCTGAAAGCCTCGATTTTGGTGCCGATTTACTCCCATCGACGAGCGCCTCCTAGACAGGAACTTTGGTCGAGCAGAAGAAACACTTTACATCGACCAATTAATCTCATCGACAGACAACTCGTCGGACTCAGATAAAAGTCCCCGAAGTCGCCGATGACTACGAAACGAAGCCGTCTAGACACCGTTGTGCTCCAGAAAGCATGGTCTGCCTTGAATAAGCGAGGGCGGGGCCTTTTCTCGTCGACACTCCCCTGCCCGGCTCACGCTTGGGCAGACACACACGCACACTCCACCCGTAGGGCCTACATAGTAGAGTACAAGGGGGATACTTCAACGGCGTGCAAACCCAACACGCCGTATACTCACCGCACCAGCCATGTTGAAGGATATGACGCCTACTTCTGCACTTTCTTGTCGCCGACTTCGGCAAGGCGAACCTGGCCGATTACGACAAAGCACCGGTTGAAAGCCGGAAAATGCAGAGCCTTCGTGAGGAAATCCGCCGGCTGCTCGGAGGTCAAGATGTACTGCAGAGCAAACTTTCTGCGTTTCACCGTCTGCTGCAGCCAAGCATAGCGTCGCTCCATATGCTTAAGGTTTCCCTTGAGCCCCAAGCCCCCTGCGACCATTATGGCTGACTGGTTGTCCACGTGCAAAACAGTCGGCTTCCTTGCGTCAAGCAGTCGGAACTGTGCAAGGATGAAGCGTAGACGGCGAGCCTCTTTCCCAGCTTCGGTGGCCGCGACGTACTCTGATTCGGTCGACGACAGCGTCGCGCACTTGATGCACTGGCTTGACCACGAGACTGCGGTTCCGCCGAAGACGAACACATAGCCGCCCAAGCTCGTCCAATTCTGCTTGTCACCAGCATCTCGGCGTCTGCCTAGCCGACTAGAACCAGTGGCTCTGGTCCGCCGCCGAACTCCAGAGCGGCGTCACGTGTTTTAGTGAGGTAGAGCAGACAACGGTCGATCTCGTGCCAGCGGTTATCGCTCCGCACTGTCAGGCCGGATCCGAGCTTGTTGCAAGCAAAGGCAATGTCGGGCCTCGTAGTAGTGGCCGCGAACTGCAGCGAGCCGACTTTCTGCCGGTACTCTGCTTCCTCGCGCGACTGGAACTCCTCGTCGTCGAACATCAGCTCTGCGTAGGCGTCGACGGAGACCGGCATCTTCGGCACTCGACCCATCTGCTGCTCGTCGATGTTGACGCAGCTTGTCGACGTAGACTTGCTGGTGAAGCCACAGCTTCCACGCAGGACAATCACGCACGATTTCCAGCTCGAGATACATCTCGACCGGGCTGATCTCGCGCAGCTCGAAAGCGGCCTCCAGCAGCTCCTTCAGCATCGCAGTGCTGCTGCTTGCGGCGAGCAGGTCATCGACGTAGACGAGCACCCAACACATCAATCCACCATCGCCGGCCTTGAAGTAGAGTGCCTCGTCGACCTGGCTTTTCTTCGAGCCAGCGCCAGTCCGCACGTCGTTGAGCGCCTTGTACCATAGCAGCGGCGACTGCTTCAGCCCGTAGAGGCTCTTCAGCAGCTTGCAGACGCGACCAGTGCTGTCGCTGTAGTAGTCGGGCTGATACATGTAGAGGACGCGATCTAGCTTGCTCTGCAAATTTGCGTTCTTCATGTCCAGCTGCATCAGGTGCAGATCGAGGACTGCTACAATGCTGAGGAAGATCCGCAGAGTTACGTAGCTGCTCACCGGTGCGTACGTCTCGTCGTAGTCTGCGCCGTAGACCTGTGTGAAACCCTTCACGGCCAAGCGCGCCTTCTCGAGGGCGACCGTGTCGTCGATGTGGTACTTCACCGTGAGCACCCAGTGGTTCTTCATAATGTTGACACCGCGCGGACGCTCAACCAACTCCCACGCCCCGTTGGAGATGAGGCTCTTGATTTCCTCGTCCATGGCGGCCTTCACCGCCTTGCCCTTCCAGCTCGCCAATGCCTCCTTCACCGTCATGTTGGCGATGTCCCAGCGATGCTCTAGGTCGGTGTGCATGTTGGGGTCGAGCTCTGGCAGATCGAAGTCGTCCTCTGCGTTGTCGAGTAGAGTACTGTAGGCCGTCGGCGGCAGACAAGCGTGGTAGCTCAGTTTCTCAGGCGGCTTGCCGATGTTGGAGCGGGAAGACCGTCACGGTTTCTCCTCTTTGACCGGGACCTCCACCACGTCACTTTCGTCGGACTGCTCCCCTGTCGACAGCTCCCCTTTACCGCCGCCGGCTACACTGATGACTTCCACAACGTCGTCGCTACAGGAGTCGTCATGGAATCGCTCCCCTAGAATTGGCTTCTCTGCCGATGGCTCCCCTGAAGGTGGCGCGTCTGCCGACGGCTTCTCTGCAATCAGCTTTGTCACCGATGGCTCCCTGTTGTCTGCAGCTTCCCATCGCTAACCTTCTCTTCGTCACGTCGGCCACCGGCGATGCAACCGGTCGGCGCCGCAGGCGACGCACCAAGTCTTCCCTCATCGCCGGCGGCCGACGGGGATCCCTTCGGAGGAAGGTCGTTGACGGGCGGTGAAGGGGTGGGCAACGAAGTCAACGACGGGGGCACAATTGGAGGAGGGAGTGGGACTTCCTCTACGTCTTCCCCATCATGCCCGTCGACGTCGGCGAGCAAGGGAGCCATCCTCGAGGAGGAATCCGTCGATGGGGCAAACGGCGGCCTCGTCGACGCCGGCCCATACTCTGCCTTCCACAACTCCAGCGATAGGGTCTCGTAGAAGATCGCTTCGACCGTCGTGACGACTTTGTTGTCCGTCAAGTCGAGCACCTCCCAGCCCTTGCTCTCCAGCGACACGCCGAGTGGGAGACCCCAACGAGCCTTCGGCGCCAGCTTCCCGCCGCGCTGCTGCTCGGGGACCATGAACTGCACCATGCAGTCCCACACCTGCGCCAGTGTCAAATCAGGCTTCTTCTCAAATAGCAGCTCATGCGGCATCATCCCCGAAGGCAGAGAAGCCCATTCAAGGCAGTTGCGCACCCAGACGGCCTGTCGTAGAGCGAGGTGCCACCAGTGATGCTTCACGCCCATGTGCAGAAGCATCGTTCGCACGGCCTCGACCACCGTGCGCATCTCCCGCTCTGCCATCCCGTTCTGTTGCGGAGGCTAGGGGCACGTCAGATTGTGGAGGATTCCCTTGTCCTCGACGAGGTCGGTGAAGGCGCGACCGAGGAACTCCCCTCCGCGGTCAGAACGCAACATCTTCACAATCTTCGAAGTCCGCTCCACCACCTTCAACCACTTGTCGAAGACGTCCAGCACGTCGCTTTTCTTTGCGATCGGCCTCACCCTCACGTAGCGCGTCTTCCAGTCCTTCGAAGGCAGTAAGTAGAGGCTGCCATCGTTGGCGGCCACTTGAAACGATCCGCAGAGGTCGATGTGCATCATGCCGAGCGCGTTCTCGGCGTCCGATCCTTGGTCGAGGAAGGTGTGCCGTGCAAGCTTGCCGCCAACACAGGAGGCACACGGCAAATCATCTGCGGTCGACTTTTTGATATCCAGACCAGCGGCGGCCTCATGCTTCGCCGAGCTCTTGATCGTGTCAACGTCGACGTGCCCAAGCCGTGCGTGCCACATGTCCGGGGTCGACTTCGTCGCCGAAGCGATCATTCGCATAGCCACAACCTCCGTCGAAGTCGTCGTCAACTTCGTCGAGCAGGGGCGCTGGTTGGTGTAGAGAACTCTGCAGGAGTAGCGCGCTCGACCAAGGACATTGCCAGCAGAAGACACCAGCAGCATCTCTCCGCCGTCGTCCTGTAGCTTCACGCCGTTCTCCTTGAGCTGGCCAGCAGACAGCAGGTTCGCGTGCACACCCGGAACGTAGAGTACGTCGGGGACGAGGACCTGCTTCCCGGCATACCCTTGCAGAGCAACGGTTGTTGTTCAGGATCCGTCACTTCGAGAGCTTACGACGAAATTAATTCTCAACTAAACGCAAATCCGTTTGGTAGGATGTTGCGCCTTAGGCTTAGCTACCATCTCCAATTTGAATCACTTAAAAAGATGGTCTAGAGAGTGAGAATCATGTGAAAACGTCCAGCAGCTGCATGACTAGAGTGGTAGAGGAGGTACAAGCATTAAGACATAGGAAGTTGGAGTTGGGGACCTCCAAGAGAACCATGAGAGGGAAGGGGTTCTCCAAGAGCTAGGGAAGGATGGTAGGAACCTTCCTAGCAGCAAGGATGCAACCCTCATCATGAGGTCCTTGAGGTGTCACATGCAAAATCCAATCTAGTTGGATTTTGCCTAGGTGTTGCAACATTTGCAACCCATGCTAGAAACTTCTAGCCACCCCAATCCAAAAGTCAAAGTTGCCTTCCTAACCACCCAACCAAAGATCCCTTTATAGTCATGACCCAATATCACCCAATGTAGATAATATCTCAAAATGAGATAGAATTCCCAAAACTTGGAAATCTTGTAACTTGGGCGATCTTGGTCGGAATAAGGCGATCTTGGTATCGTTGGAAAGCTCTGGAATCTCCTGCATGATAAAGCATGTAGACTTGGAGAAAAACACAGAGATGATAATATCCAACAGCCATGCACAATAACATATGCTCATGCAAACAATGCACGCATGAATAGCACGAGCACTCGGCAGGACGTTAGGATGACATGCATTCAAAACGACGTGCATCCAACAAACTCCCCCTCAGACTAACGGACTGCATGCACACACATACAAGTATGCAAACACTCATGCACACACACACGCACGCACTCATGACACCGCTGCCCACACTAGTGCAATGCCATGCCACACATCTTAGCACACTTCCAATGTGCGCTCTCGGGAAGTCTCTTGGTGAGAAAATCTGCCGCCTGCTTGCTAGCCTTCACATGGTGAAGCTCAACAACTCCCTCCTTCACCATCTGCCTCACCCAGTGCCACTTAATCTTCATGTGCTTGTTCAGCCCATTCAGGATAGGATTATTGGCCATGGCAATAGCAGACTCACTGTCAGAGAAAAGTGGTGTAGGTCCCTGCTGTTCAGCTCCCATGTCCTCCAGCAGCTTCCTCAGGAGCACGATCTCCTTGATGGCATGGTACATCGCCATGTACTCTGCCTCTCCGGAAGACTGAGCAATCTCACTCTGCTTCTTGGACCTCCAGCTCACTGGTCCACCTCCGACCATGCACACAAAGCCGCCAACTGATGACTGATCCTCCTCCTCTGAGGCCCATGTGGCGTCGGTGAAGCACGACAGCTTCAAGGTTCCAGGCGTGACCCCATCTGCTCCAAACTGTTTCAGCTGCCCGCCAGCTGAAAACTGAACACCAGCAGATGCCGTTGATCCGAGGTAGCGCACCAAGCGCTTTGCCACCTCCAACTGCTCCTCAGTGGGCCGCTGCACAACTCTGGCTAGCTGCCCCACTCCAAATGAAGCATCAGGTCGCGTATGCACAGCTGCATACATCACACTCCCAATGAGTGACTGGTACTCATTCTGCTGCTCATCCGCTAGCACATCATCCTCCTCAGCTGCCTTCTTCAGTTTGAAGCCCGCAGGGAACGGCGTCATCACAGTGCGACCCCCAGTCACACCATAGCGCTCCATGACACCAGAGATGTAGTGTGACTGATGCACCTTCAGCCACCTCCTCTCAACATCCCTCTCAATCTGCAGCCCCAAGTAGTAGTGGACATCCCCCAGCATCTTGCACTTGAAGTTGTCCATCAGCAGCTTCTGTGTCCTCTCAATCTGCTCCATGGAAGGTGAGAACAGCAGTATGTCATCGACATACACCAGCAGCAAGAGCAACTGCTCCCCCTCTCCAAGCAGAAACAAGCTGTGATCCGCCTGGGACGTCTTGAAGCCTCCACCCAGCAGCACCTCCTCCAGCTTCTCGTACCAGCACCTGGGCGCTTGCTTAAGGCCATAGATAGCCTTCTTAAGCTTGCACACCCGGCTGGTCCCATCCTCATAGCCGTCGGGCTGCGCCATGTAGATATCCTCCAGCAGCACTCCATTGAGGAATGCAGTGGTGATATCCATCTGCTTCACGTGCCATCGCTTCACAGCTGCGCCAGCCAACAAAGTCCTTAGTGTCACTGGCTTAGCAACGGGAGCGAAGATCTCCCCAAAGTCGACCTTCTCTTTCTGCTGAAACCCCTTGGCGACCAAGCGGCTCTTGAACCGCTCCAACGCACCATCAGCTCCACTCTTCACCTTGAAGACCCACTTGCTGCTGATCGGCCGTCGCCCCTCGGGTAACTCAACAAGCTCCCAAGTCCCATTCTCAATGAGACTGTTGAACTCCGCATCCATGGCAGCCTTCCACTCCTCCTTCTGGGGTCCACTCAGTGCCTCCTCCACTGTGGCTGGTTCTCCAGGCAAGGGTGTGAAGAAACAGAAGGCCATCTCCTCATCCTCTCCCTCATCCGCCTGAACTGCCATGGCACCTTGCTTTGGTCCTCCCAAACGGCTATACTTCAGCCTTGAAGGTGCTGCTGCCACTCTCTTCTCGCGGGTTGCAGTCTGCTGCCCATGTGGTGAAGCTCCTCTCCGCACACTCCTTTTGGTGACCTTGGAGTTTGCAGCAGGCTCGGGCTGAGATGGTGAGTCCACACGTGCCGACTCATCCTCCAACCCCTCCTCCGCAGCAGGACCAGCACCTTGCTGCTCACCACCGCCACTGTGGTCACTGGTCAGCTCTGACCCAGGGAGATCCTCAAGGTGCAGCTGAACCTCCTCCACTGCAGACCGCTCAAACTCCTTCGGACGCAAGCCAATCTGCACCTGCTGCTGCTGCTGCCAGTCCTTGTACATGACGTCCTCCACAAACTTGACGTCACGGCTGACCAGCGTCCTCTTGCCTTTGGGGTCCCACATCAGCCACCCCTTCGAGTCAGGAGCCATCCCAAGATGGACAGCCCACACAGCAGCAACTTCCAGCTTGTGCCTCTGCTCCTTAGGCACCATCACAAGCCCCATGCAGCCCCACACCCGCAGCATGTCAATGGATGGCTTCTTCCCAAGCCAACGCTCGTACGGCACCCAGTGCTTGTCGCCAACATGCGTCAAGACCCTGTTCTTGACCGTGATGACATGGCGAACAGCTTCAGGCCAGAACTTGTAGGGCATCCCAGCAGCCCCCAACAGAGTCTTAGCCGCCTCGCCAATGGTCCGGTTGGCACGCTCAGCAATGCCGTTCTGCTGCGGTGTTCCTGGGCAGGTCAGCTGGTGTCGGATGCCGTTCCTCTTGAGAAACTTGGTGAATTCCGCTCCAAGGAACTCTCCACCACGGTCACTCCTCAGCACCTTCACCAGCCGCATCGCTTGCCGCTCCACCATCGGCAACCAATCCTCCTTGATCGCCGCTGCAGCATCGCTCTTCTTGGACAAGGGACGTGCCCACGTGAAACGGCTCCATTCGTCCACCATGGTGAGGAAGTACAGCACTCCCCCAGTCCCCTCCGTCCTCATAGGACCCACCAGGTCCATGTGCACCACCTCCAATGGTGCCTTGGCTGATCCCTCCGCACGTGGAAACGGGAACCGCGCAAACTTGTTTTGCATGCACGCCTCGCAGCTGCCATAGTGAGCGCCATCTCCTTGCAGTTGCAGCCCATGCACGCACTTCTCCTTGTGCATCACCTCCAATGTAGAAACAGCCACGTGTGCGAGCCGCCGATGCCAAGTCTCCCAATCCGCTTGGCCCGAGGTAGCCGACGCCTTCACCGCCGCACTTCCTCCAATCAGCTCCTCTCCTTGCACACCTTGCTGCTCCTCCTCAGTGACGCTCTCCTCCATAGATGCCGCGGCTGCCGCCTTGCCCGATTTCTGCCAAGGGAGGACCGGGATCTGCCACATGCGCTTGTGGACATCTCCCTTCCGCTGCAGGTCCCAAATGAGGCGCTCGTCGTTGTAGGCACGATAGCGCTCCGAGCCAATCGTCTCGGTGTTCACACCCGCATCTCCCAACCGGCCGGTAGAAATCAGGTTCGCGCACAAGTCCGGCACCCACAGCACGTTCTTCAGCCCCACGAGCTCTCCATCCGCTCCCATGAACTTGGCGCATCCCATGCCCATGACCTTGGCCTTGGTGCCTGTCGCGGATGTGACTGTAGAGATGGGTGCGGGCTGAATCTCATCGAGTAGGTCCGCACGAGGAGTCATGTGCCAAGAGCTCCCAGAATCAATCACCCAATGGGTGAGGGGGTGTAGGAGAACCTTGGCAGCCATAGCGAGGTCGGTTGCGCCTTCGTTCACGAAGAAGAAGAACCCGGCCTTCCGCTCCTCAGATTTGCCGCCTTTCTCCTCATCCTTCTCCTCTCCACTAGCTCCCATGACTCCCCCACTCCTCTTGCCACCATGCTGGTTGCTTGATGAAGGCGGGGTCCAATCCTTGGGTCGTTGGTAGCACTTCCGCCAACGATGTCCGCGCTTCTTGCAGTAGAAGCACACCTCCCCTTGACCCCCGCCGCCATCCTCCTTAGGGTTGTCTTTGTTCTTGCCCTTCCACTTCTTCTTGAAGCCACTCTTTCCACCTCCAACTCCATAGCCAGCCCCCTCCTCCGAGCGCTCCACACTCCGCCGCCGCAAGTCCTCCTCTAGGATGCGCGCGCGAATGTAATCCACGCTCCACTGGGGCTGTTGAGAGTTGAGGTTGATGGCAAGGGCAGACCATGACCCCGGCAGCCGTATCACGATCTCCACGCATTGCACGAGCTCCGGGTACACCACACCGCCGCCTTGGAGCTTCGTGAAGATGTCGCGCATCTCGTCCAACACCGGTTGCATCGGCTCTCCATCAACGAACTTGATGTCGCGCAGCCGCCGCGCGAGTAGCACGATGCCGGTAGCGTGTGTCGGTGAGTGCACATCCAGAAGCTTCCTCCAAGCCTTGGGTCCACATTCTGGATCACCGGGAGGTCTTTGATGTGGTCAAGTTGTCGTCCGCCAACCGCTTGCACCATGAGCATGTACGCGTCGAACGATCGCTTCATCCACGCTCCTTTCAGCTCCGCGGCCTCCGGCATCTTCTCCTTCCCCTCCACCAGATCCAATAGCTTGTATTGGGTGTACATCAGCCTCATGCGGAAGCTCCAGTGCTCGTAGTCCTCCCCCATGAACTTCTCAATAGAGAACGCCTTCACCGGATCCACGGTTGTAGGAGATGGTGTAGATGATGACGGTAGCGTAGGGTTGGCTGGTTGGTGAGTCCCCACTCCACCACCAGCAACTCCCCCCTGCTCTCCAGCCTCTCTACCTCCAGCCATCTCGCCATTAGCACCTCTGGAGTCCGTTCCAGTCATATTGAGGCCTTATGAACGGTGGAAACTTGAGAAATCGCTTGGAGAGAATTCTGCCAGAAATTTCGATTCTACGAAAATCGCCGTCGCGGACTACATACTTCGAATTAGAACGCGGTTCGACCACCAATCGAAAGTTCGCAAGCAGAGCTACTAGAAACCGGTCTCACTCGTCAACATTGGTTGAGAATTTGCGACGATTCGTCGTCTCAAAGTCGACTACCCGCTCTGATACCACTTGTTGTTCAGGATCCGTCACTTCGAGAGCTTACGACGAACTCAATTCTCAACTAAACGCAAATCCGCTCGGTAGGATGTTGCGCCTTAGGCTTAGCTACCATCTCCAATTTGAATCACTTAAAAAGATGGTCTAGAGAGTGAGAATCATGTGAAAACGACCAGCAGCTGCATGACTAGAGTGGTAGAGGAGGTACAAGCATTAAGACATAGGAAGTTGGAGTTGGGGACCTCCAAGAGAACCATGAGAGGGAAGGGGTTCTCCAAGAGCTAGGGAAGGATGGTAGGAACCTTCCTAGCAGCAAGGATGCAACCCTCATCATGAGGTCCTTGAGGTGTCACATGCAAAATCCAATCTAGTTGGATTTTGCCTAGGTGTTGCAACATTTGCAACCCATGCTAGAAACTTCTAGCCACCCCAATCCAAAAGTCAAAGTTGCCTTCCTAACCACCCAACCAAAGATCCCTTTAGAGTTATGACCCAATATCACCCAATGTAGATAATATCTCAAAATGAGATAGAATTCCCAAAACTTGGAAATCTTGTAACTTGGGCGATCTTGGTCGGAATAAGGCGATCTTGGTATCGTTGGAAAGCTCTGGATTTCTCCTGCATGATAAAGCATGTAGACTTGGAGAAAAACACAGAGATGATAATATCCAACAGCCATGCACAATAACATATGCTCATGCAAACAATGCACGCATGAATAGCACGAGCACTCGGCAGGACGTTAGGATGACATGCACTCAAAACGACGTGCATCCAACAACGGTGCCTCTGCAATCGACGCTCTGAAGTGCCCCGTTGAAGCCGCGAACGTGGCGCACGTCGTCGCTCGGCTGCATGTCGACGAAGGCCTCCCGGATTCCCATCAGATGATGGCAGCAGCCGCTGTCGAGGAGCACGATCGTCGGATTCGCCTCCACAGCAGCAACGACTGTCTTTGAAGTTCTCGCCGGCCTCAAGCACCAACGAGATCGTCGGCTCCACCACGCCAACAATCGAGCACAAAGCCTCCTTCTCGCCACGTGCATTGCCGAAGAGTCGTCGTCCTTCACCGAAGAAGTTTTCGACGCCTGCTTCTCCTTGCGCGGCTGGTTGTCTCGACGACGACGGCCACCATATGACTTTCTACGGTTGGCGTCCCGGTCGTTGTCAGACTCGTCTCGGTCGGGGCAGTCGTACGACAGGTGGTCGGGAGCATCGTAGATCTAGCACCGACGTCCTTCTCGACGCGAGCCACTGCCGCCGCGATCACCTCCCTTTGTCGACTTTCCGCTGTCTGCGCCCTCCGTCGATTTCGCGTTCGACGACTTCTCACCACTGCCTCCACAAGACCTCCCACGCTGCCCCTGTTGGCGTCCCTGCTTCGCCGGGGCGACGTAGTGGGCCTGCGGAAGCAATTCTGTGGGTCGCTCTGACTCCTGCATGAACTCGTCGTGGATTATGTGGCTCGAAAGCGAGTCCTCGTATAGAATCTCGCGCGTGCCGGGAACTGTCAGCATCCGGTGCATTAGATTGTAGCCCGAGGGAAGGCCACTGATGACGTGGGTGACATACGATGCCACCGAGTAATCAATGCCGGCCATCCGTAGATTGGCCATAAATTGCCGTGCAGTACTCCGTCACCGTTTCCTGCTCCCCCATACAAATGTTGGTCAATTTCTTCTCCAGTTGGCTTATGTAGCAGTCTGTTTGTGTAAGGGCCTAATAAACTCAAGCTATTAGGACTTAATCAAACTTAAAACCTCTCCTCGGGGTCACCTCCAAGGGTCCCTGGGTGCCTGGTACAAGACCAGCCCCTATCCTCGGGTCCGAGTTTGTAGAGAGAGGGATCAAGAAGGACTTAGTCAAAACAGCAAGAGTACCTTGAACGTCGCGCAGCGTGCCATGCAGACCGTCGGTCGGATTAAGCTGAGAATTCGCTATATCGAAGCTCGCTCCAAGAGCTTTAAAATGAGCCAAGTTGCCTCGCGAAAAGTTCTGCCATTACTAAGTTATGGCTCGGACAGCGTTTGCCTAGCGTTGGAGTGCTAGCATACTAGCGTTGACTCGGGTAGTATTCCGCCGTCGAATAGCGCAGAAACGAAATTCCAGCGAGGAAGGAATTCGCTTGAATCAATTTGACTATATTCAGGTACAAACAGAGAAGGATTAAATAGTTCTAGCTAGCAAGGACCTTGGGAATCAACCTGGGAACAACCAGGGATGATCCCAAATAATTCCAAGCAACAGAACCAACCTGGCTGGACAAAATAGCAGGTGGTAGGTTGGTAAACAACCTCTGGTTCTGTTTTTCCAACCTGGGAAAACAACAACCAGGTTCAGGTTCTAAAAACAGAACCTGTTTTGTCTTTGCCCAACCAGCCAAATGCTGGTTCCGCTGGTTTCCCCTGGCCTTGTAGCATGCAGATACAGACAAACAACATCCAACCTTCACCTAAATTGTACCCCTATAGTGCCTTCCCTGCTACACTATAGTTAACCAAACAAAACAGTACAATTCCGAGTTGGATAGAACTGAATCTGCACAATCAACTCAACCGAACTGCAAAGCTTCCATCTTGGGTTCCTTTGCGAGCTCGTCCTTTCTGCTTGCACTATTCATAGCGCGTACAATGTTGTGCCGAAGCGCACATTGCGCAAGTACCTGCAAATGCATCAAGCGAAAAATGCGAAAGCAAACAAACACACGAACACACCATTCACACGCAAATGCATTCGCACACGCATACTCGTACAAACAGACGGCAGGATGTCGTGCAATGTGCATTTGCACCCAACACACTCCCCCTCAGCCTGCCGGCTGCATCTCCGTCATTCCATGCTAGTTCATGCTCATTCCACTCATGCGCACACAACGCCAATGAGGCTCATCCGCAAGCCTCTTGGTGAGAAAGTCTGCTGGCTGCTGGTGAGTCTTGATGTAGATCGGATTCACCGTCCCCCTCTTCACCTCCTTACGCAGCCAGTGCCACTTGATACGCATGTGCTTGTTCAGCCCATGAAGCACAGCGTTTCTGGCCATCCCAAGAGCCCCCTTGCTATCACAAAACAGCGGCGTAGCAACTTTCTGCTCCTGGCCAATCTCCTCTAACAGCCTCCTCAGCCAAATCACCTCCTTCACCCCATGGAACATCGCCATGTACTCTGATTCTACGGAAGAGAGTGCCGTCTCCGTCTGCTTCTTGGATCTCCAACTAACAGGTCCTCCCCCAACTACGCAGATGTATCCTCCCACAGATGAGGAATCCTTCTTCTCAGAAGCCCATGTAGCATCGGTAAAGCAAGTGAGAAATAGCTTGCCTTCTCCAAGCCTCTCCCCCTTCTCTTTCAGCACCTCCACCCCTTTCTGCTTCACCTGTGCAGATGCGGAGTATTGAACTCCAATGCTTGGGTGAGAGTTCAGGTACTTCACCACACGCTCAGCTGCATCCACCTGCTCCTCTGATGGATTCTGCACCACCCTAGCCAGCTGCCCAACCGAGAAAGAGATGTCGGGCCTCGTGTGAACTGCTGCGTACAAGAGGCTGCCCACCAAGGACTGAAATTGCTGCTGCTCTTCAGCTTCAACCCCTTCATCCTCTGCAGCCTTCACAAGCTTGAATTCTGCTGGCAGGGGAGTTGCAACCTTGCGCTCATTCTCAATCCCATACTTCTCCCCCAGCTCCTTGATGAACTTCTCCTGGTGCAGCTTCAACCACCTGTGATCAGGATCCCTCTCCACGTGCATCCCGAGGTAGTACTTTACCTCCCCAAGGTTCTTGCACTTGAAGTTTTCCATCAGTTGCTGCTGCACTTTCTGGATCTCCTTCATGCTGCTGCTGAAGAGAAGAATGTCGTCCACATAGACCAGAAACAGCACCAGCTTCTCCCCCTCGCCCTTGAGAAAGAGGCTCTCATCACAGCTGCTGGTCCTGAATCCCATCTCCTCTAAAACAGCTGCCAACTTCTGGTACCAGCAGCGTGGCGCCTGCTTCAAGCCGTAGATGGACTTGTTGAGCTTGCACACCCTGCCCGTACCATCCTCATACCCAGGCGGCTGCGTCATGTACACATCCTCCTCTAAAATCCCATTCAGGAATGCCGTTGAAATATCCATCTGAATGATGAATTTCCCACTAACAGCTGCATCTGCCAACAAGACACGGAGGGTAGGGGGTTTGGCAGTGGGAGCAAAGATCTCGTTGAAGTCCTGCTTCTCCTTCTGCATAAACCCCTTCGCCACCAGCCTACTCTTGTAGATGGTGACCTGCCCCTTGTCATCGGTCTTGATCCTCAGCACCCACTTGCATTGTATCGCTTTCTTCCCATCAGGCAGCACCACCAGATCCCATGTCCTATTCTCCAGCAGACTCTGGTACTCAGCATCCCTAGAAGCCAGCCACTTGTCCCTATCTGGTCCAGCTAATGCCTCCTCCATGCTAGCTGGTTCCTCTGGTGCAGGGGCAAGAAAACAGTACGCAGGCTCATCCTCCTCATCCGAGTCATAGCCATGAGGTAGAATCAGCAATGCCTCTTCGGTCCCTAGCTGCTGCTCTGCTGCATCAGTTCCTGCAGTCAGCTTCTTAGTAGCCATACGGGTACGTCCTGGCCTGGAGACGGGTGTCTCCCATCCCTTCATAACGACACCCTTCGGCTTCTTAGTTTTTCCCTGCTGCTTCTCTCCTCCCTCGGGTCCAGCAGCTCCACTAGTGCTGCCGCCAGTTTCCACACCATTTTCTCCACCAGCAGATGCCTCCTGTACCTTCTCTCCATCACCATTTCCAGCAGCTGCCTCCTCTCCCTCCTCCCACACACTAGGAGTCAGGTCCAGCTGCATGGTGATCTGCTCCATCTGCTGGGACACCCTTGCCTCCGGCTGTTTCTCCCAGCTCCCATACATCATGCCCTCAATGAATTTCACATCCCTGCTGTCAAACAACACACCCTTGGATGGTTCCCACAGCAGCCATCCCTTGCTCTCAGCAGCCAGCCCCAAATGCATACACCAGATTGCACTCGCCCCCAACTTACTGCGGTAGGTCTTGGGGACGTGGGCGACTGCCATGCAACCGAACACCCTCAGCATGTCCACCGGCGGCTTCCTCCCAAGCCACCTCTCCAACGGCACCCACGAGTCATCCCCAACCTTGGTGAGCACCCTGTTCCTAGCGACGGTGGCGTGCCGGACAGCATGAGGCCACATAGAGTTGCTCAGCCCAGATTCTATGAGCAGCGCCCTAGCTGTCTCCAGAATGGTCCGGTTTGCCCGTTCTGCTACACCATTTGACTGTGGGGTATAAGCCGTGGTCAGCTCTCTCTGGATGCCCTGCTTCTTGAGCCAGGCCGTCATTTCAGCTCCAAGGAACTCACCACCCCGGTCTGTCCTAATCCGCTTCACTACACACTCCGCCTGCTTCTCCACGAATGGCAGCCAATCGTCCCGTATCGTGGAGGCGGCGTGGTCCTTCTGCTTCAGCGGATACGCCCACATCAGCCTGCTCCAGTCATCCACAATTGTAAGAAAATACCGCTCCCCCTTGTGCCCTTGCACCGGCAGCGGCCCCACCAAGTCCATGTGGACCAGCTCCAAAGGCTTCTTGCTCCTGCCAGCCACACTATGGAAAGGGAAACGGGTGAACTTTGAAAGCAAACAGATTTCACAGTTGTCATCGGGTGGCTGTCCGTTCAGCTTCAGACCCTTAACGGCTCCATCCTTCTCCAGCTGCTTCAGCAAAGGCATTGCCACATGCCCTAAGCGCCGGTGTGCCGTTGCCCAATCTGTCTCCCCAGATCTGGCCGACACTTTCACACCAACCCCTCCAACGGCATTGCACTCCCCCTGGGATGCAGACCCCTCTCCAGCCTGCCCCCCACCATGCCACGCCAGGGCCGGCAGCTGCCACATAGATCTGTACACGTCCTTGCTCTCGTGCAGATCCCAAAGCACCCGATTGCCCAGCTTCCCCTTATAAGTGCGTGCCCCATCCGTGTTGGTGTTCACCCCAGCCTTGCCAAGCTTACGGAGGGAGATAAGGTTGGCCTTCAGGTCGGGGACGAAGAGAACGTCGTGCAGCACCACCGGCTTGCCATCCGCTCCCTTAAACGCAGCTCGTCCCGCACCAGCCACCTTCAACATGTGTCCAGAGGCGGAGCACACTTCATTGATCGGTGCAGCTCGTACTTCGTCCAGCAGGTCCTTGCGCGGCGTCATCGTCCAAGCAGCGCCTGTGTCCAACACCCAATAGTCTAGGGGGTGCAGCTCTGCTCCAACTTTGGCAGAGGCGTCTCCTTGCTCCCCCTTGTCTCCCACATGGAAGAATTGGCCCGCGGTGCGCTCCTTCTTCTTCTCCGCACCGCCGTTGCCCTTCGGGTTGTTGTCGGACGAATCAGCGACCATGTTGGTGTTGGGTGCAAATGCACATTGCACGACATCCTGCCGTCTGTTTGTATGAGTATGCGTGTGCGAATGCATTTGCGTGTGAATGGTGTGTTCGTGTGTTTGTTTGCTTTCGCATTTTTCGCTTGATCCATTTGCAGGTACTCGCGCAATGTGCGCTTTGGCACAACATTGTATGCGCTATGAACAGTGCAAGCAGGAAGGACGAGCTCGCAAAGGAACCCAAGATGGAAGCTTTGCAGTTCGGTTGAGTTGATTGCGCAGATTCAGTTCTATCCAACTCGGAATTGTACTGTTTTGTTTGGTTAACTATAGTGTAGCAGGGAAGGCACTATAGGGGTACAATTTAGGTGAAGGTTGGATGTTGTTTGTCTGTATCTGCATGCTACAAGGCCAGGGGAAACCAGCGGAACCAGCATTTGGCTGGTTGGGCAAAGACAAAACAGGTTCTGTTTTTAGAACCTGAACCTGGTTGTTGTTTTCCCAGGTTGGAAAAACAGAACCAGAGGTTGTTTACCAACCTACCACCTGCTATTTTGTCCAGCCAGGTTGGTTCTGTTGCTTGGAATTATTTGGGATCATCCCTGGTTGTTCCCAGGTTGATTCCCAAGGTCCTTGCTAGCTAGAACTATTTAATCCTTCTCTGTTTGTACCTGAATATAGTCAAATTGATTCAAGCGAATTCCTTCCTCGCTGGAATTTCGTTTCTGCGCTATTCGACGGCGGAATGCTACCCGAGTCAACGCTAGTATGCTAGCACTCCAACGCTAGGCAAACGCTGTCCGAGCCATAACTTAGTAATGGCAGAACTTTTCGCGAGGCAACTTGGCTCATTTTAAAGCTCTTGGAGCGAGCTTCGATATAGCGAATTCTCAGCTTAATCCGATCGACGGTCTGCACGGCACGCTGCGCGACGTTCAAGGTACTCTTGCTGTTTTGACTAAGTCCTTCTTGATCCCTCTCTCTACAAACTCGGACCCGAGGATAGGGGCTGGTCTTGTACCAGGCACCCAGGGACCCTTGGAGGTGACCCCGAGGAGAGGTTTTAAGTTTGGTTAAGTCCTAATAGCTTGAGTTTATTAGGCCCTTACACCAACAAGCTGGTATCAGAGCTGCGTTATAGTGATCCTCGTTATAGGTAGCTATGGCGGGCAACACCTCGGCGGGAGCTGGTGAATCTTCAGCCCAAGATCGTAGCGGCAGCCAAGATTCTGGTCTTTCAGCGCCAAGGGGAGCGCGAACAAACCAGGGCTCGCTTGTCAAGGAGGTGCTGAAGAATTTCACCGTCGAGAAGTTCAATGGTGAGGGCTATGATGATTGGGCCTGGAAAATGCAATTATATTTCCGTCAGATCGGTTTGCTGAAACTAATGATTGGGGAGGAGCCTAGACCGAGTGACCCCACGCTGCAGGAAGATTGGGACGAGCGCTCCTCGGCTGGCTACTATTTGATGTCGCAGAGTTTGGAGCTGAACCAGCGTCACCACGTCATGCACCTGCTGCCGGAGGTTGAATGCGGTCCGAAGGCGTGGACCGTGTTGAAGGAGCTGCACGCCCCGACCTCCGTTGTCGCAACGTTGATGCTGGAGAGGGAGCTGTCCGCGTTGCGCCTGAGCGAGGGAGAGCCGGTGCAACCAGTCCTGGACAAGATGCGCGACCTCTACGCGAAGTTGGCGACCGCGGGAATCACCTACCCGGAGCAGACCAAGTGCTTGAAGATGCTCTCGCTGCTGCCAGAATCGTGGCTTCAATTTACGAGCGGATTGAGCCTGCCGCAGAACCAGAGCTTGTGGACGCTCGAGTGGGTGCGGACGAAGATTCTGGAGGAGGACTTCCGTCGCCGCCAACTGAGGGGTGGAGACGACGGCAGCAGCGGCTACGGGATGCAAGGGAGCCGACGTGGCAGAGGACGTGGCTTCGGTGGTGCTGGACGCGGTGCAAAGAAAGACGACGACTCCAACGACCAACAAGGAGGTACCGGTTGGGGTCGCGGTGCGAAATCTGGACGTGGGGGCAAGTCGGGTGCTGGTGGCAAAATGAAAGGGAGTTGCTGGTATTGTGAGAAGGAAGGGCACCCCTGGTTTTTGTGCTATAAGAAACCCGATGGATGGACCCCCCAGAATCGTCACCAGGATGGCGGCGCGCGGAGGAACCAGAAAAACGGCGCCAACATGGTCGCTGATTCGTCCGACAACAACCCGAAGGGCAACGGCGGTGCGGAGAAGAAGAAGGAGCGCACCGCGGGCCAATTCTTCCATGTGGGAGACAAGGGGGAGCAAGGAGACGCCTCTGCCAAAGTTGGAGCAGAGCTGCACCCCCTAGACTATTGGGTGTTGGACACAGGCGCTGCTTGGACGATGACGCCGCGCAAGGACCTGCTGGACGAAGTACGAGCTGCACCGATCAATGAAGTGTGCTCCGCCTCTGGACACATGTTGAAGGTGGCTGGTGCGGGACGAGCTGCGTTTAAGGGAGCGGATGGCAAGCCGGTGGTGCTGCACGACGTTCTCTTCGTCCCCGACCTGAAGGCCAACCTTATCTCCCTCCGTAAGCTTGGCAAGGCTGGGGTGAACACCAACACGGATGGGGCACGCACTTATAAGGGGAAGCTGGGCAATCGGGTGCTTTGGGATCTGCACGAGAGCAAGGACGTGTACAGATCTATGTGGCAGCTGCCGGCCCTGGCGTGGCATGGTGGGGGGCAGGCTGGAGAGGGGTCTGCATCCCAGGGGGAGTGCAATGCCGTTGGAGGGGTTGGTGTGAAAGTGTCGGCCAGATCTGGGGAGACAGATTGGGCAACGGCACACCGGCGCTTAGGGCATGTGGCAATGCCTTTGCTGAAGCAGCTGGAGAAGGATGGAGCCGTTAAGGGTCTGAAGCTGAACGGACAGCCACCCGATTACAACTGTGAAATCTGTTTGCTTTCAAAGTTCACCCGTTTCCCTTTCCATAGTGTAGCTGGCAGGAGCAAGAAGCCTTTGGAGCTGGTCCACATGGACTTGGTGGGGCCGCTGCCGGTGCAAGGGCACAAGGGGGAGCGGTATTTTCTTACAATTGTGGATGACTGGAGCAGGCTGATGTGGGCGTATCCGCTGAAGCAGAAGGACCACGCCGCCTCCACGATACGGGACGATTGGCTGCCATTCGTGGAGAAGCAGGCGGAGGCGGAGTGTGTAGTGAAGCGGATTAGGACAGACCGGGGTGGTGAGTTCCTTGGAGCTGAAATGACGGCCTGGCTCAAGAAGCAGGGCATCCAGAGAGAGCTGACCACGGCTTATACCCCACAGTCCAATGGTGTAGCAGAACGGGCAAACCGGACCATTCTGGAGACAGCTAGGGCGCTGCTCATAGAATCTGGGCTGAGCAATTCTATGTGGCCTCATGCTGTCCGGCACGCCACTGTCGCTAGGAACAGGGTGCTCACCAAGGTTGGGGATGACTCGTGGGTGCCGTTGGAGAGGTGGCTTGGGAGGAAGCCGCCGGTGGACATGCTGAGGGTGTTCGGTTGCATGGCAGTCGCCCACGTCCCCAAGACCTACCGCAGTAAGTTGGGGGCGAGTGCAATCTGGTGTGTGCATTTGGGGCTGGCTGCTGAGAGCAAGGGATGGCTGCTGTGGGAACCATCCAAGGGTGTGTTGTTTGACAGCAGGGATGTGAAATTCATTGAGGGCATGATGTATGGGAGCTGGGAGAAACAGCCGGAGGCAAGGGTGTCCCAGCAGATGGAGCAGATCACCATGCAGCTGGACCTGACTCCTAGTGTGTGGGAGGAGGGAGAGGAGGCAGCTGCTGGAAATGGTGATGGAGAGAAGATACAGGAGGCATCTGCTGGTGGAGAAAATGGTGTGGAAACTGGCGGCAGCACTAGTGGAGCTGCTGGACCCGAGGGAGGAGAGAAGCAGCAGGGAAAAACTAAGAAGCCGAAGGGTGTCGTTATGAAGGGATGGGAGACACCCGTCTCCAGGCCAGGACGTACCCGTATGGCTACTAAGAAGCTGACTGCAGGAACTGATGCAGCAGAGCAGCAGCTAGGGACCGAAGAGGCATTGCTGATTCTACCTCATGGCTATGACCCGGATGAGGAGGATGAGCCTGCGTACTGTTTTCTTGCCCCTGCACCAGAGGAACCAGCTAGCATGGAGGAGGCATTAGCTGGACCAGATAGGGACAAGTGGCTGGCTTCTAGGGATGCTGAGTACCAGAGTCTGCTGGAGAATAGGACATGGGATCTGGTGGTGCTGCCTGATGGGAAGAAAGCGATACAATGCAAGTGGGTGCTGAGGATCAAGACCGATGACAAGGGGCAGGTCACCATCTACAAGAGTAGGCTGGTGGCGAAGGGGTTTATGCAGAAGGAGAAGCAGGACTTCAACGAGATCTTTGCTCCCACTGCCAAACCCCCTACCCTCCGTGTCTTGTTGGCAGATGCAGCTGTTAGTGGGAAATTCATCATTCAGATGGATATTTCAACGGCATTCCTGAATGGGATTTTAGAGGAGGATGTGTACATGACGCAGCCGCCTGGGTATGAGGATGGTACGGGCAGGGTGTGCAAGCTCAACAAGTCCATCTACGGCTTGAAGCAGGCGCCACGCTGCTGGTACCAGAAGTTGGCAGCTGTTTTAGAGGAGATGGGATTCAGGACCAGCAGCTGTGATGAGAGCCTCTTTCTCAAGGGCGAGGGGGAGAAGCTGGTGCTGTTTCTGGTCTATGTGGACGACATTCTTCTCTTCAGCAGCAGCATGAAGGAGATCCAGAAAGTGCAGCAGCAACTGATGGAAAACTTCAAGTGCAAGAACCTTGGGGAGGTAAAGTACTACCTCGGGATGCACGTGGAGAGGGATCCAGATCACAGGTGGTTGAAGCTGCACCAGGAGAAGTTCATCAAGGAGCTGGGGGAGAAGTATGGGATTGAGAATGAGCGCAAGGTTGCAACTCCCCTGCCAGCAGAATTCAAGCTTGTGAAGGCTGCAGAGGATGAAGGGGTTGAAGCTGAAGAGCAGCAGCAATTTCAGTCCTTGGTGGGCAGCCTCTTGTACGCAGCAGTTCACACGAGGCCCGACATCTCTTTCTCGGTTGGGCAGCTGGCTAGGGTGGTGCAGAATCCATCAGAGGAGCAGGTGGATGCAGCTGAGCGTGTGGTGAAGTACCTGAACTCTCACCCAAGCATTGGAGTTCAATACTCCGCATCTGCACAGGTGAAGCAGAAAGGGGTGGAGGTGCTGAAAGAGAAGGGGGAGAGGCTTGGAGAAGGCAAGCTATTTCTCACTTGCTTTACCGATGCTACGTGGGCTTCTGAGAAGGAGGATTCCTCATCTGTGGGAGGATACATCTGCGTAGTTGGGGGAGGACCTGTTAGTTGGAGGTCCAAGAAGCAGACGGAGACGGCACTCTCTTCCGTAGAATCAGAGTACATAGCGATGTTCCATGGGGTGAAGGAGGTGATTTGGCTGAGGAGGCTGTTAGAGGAGATTGGCCAGGAGCAGAAAGTTGCTACGCCGCTGTTTTGTGATAGCAAGGGGGCTCTTGGGATGGCCAGAAACGCTGTGCTTCATGGGCTGAACAAGCACATGCGTATCAAGTGGCACTGGCTGCGTAAGGAGGTGAAGAGGGGGACGGTGCATCCGATCTACATCAAGACTCACCAGCAGCCAGCAGACTTTCTCACCAAGAGGCTTGCGGATGAGCCTCATTGGCGTTGTGTGCGCATGAGTAGAATGAGCATGAACTAGCATGGAATGACGGGGATGCAGCCGGCAGGCTGAGGGGGAGTGTGTTGGGTGCAAATGCACATTGCACGACATCCTGCCGTCTGTTTGTACGAGTATGCGTGTGCGAATGCATTTGCGTGTGAATGGTGTGTTCGTGTGTTTGTTTGCTTTCGCATTTTTCGCTTGATCCATTTGCAGGTACTCGCGCAATGTGCGCTTTGGCACAACATTGTATGCGCTATGAACAGTGCAAGCAGGAAGGACGAGCTCGCAAAGGAACCCAAGATGGAAGCTTTGCAGTTCGGTTGAGTTGATTGCGCAGATTCAGTTCTATCCAACTCGGAATTGTACTGTTTTGTTTGGTTAACTATAGTGTAGCAGGGAAGGCACTATAGGGGTACAATTTAGGTGAAGGTTGGATGTTGTTTGTCTGTATCTGCATGCTACAAGGCCAGGGGAAACCAGCGGAACCAGCATTTGGCTGGTTGGGCAAAGACAAAACAGGTTCTGTTTTTAGAACCTGAACCTGGTTGTTGTTTTCCCAGGTTGGAAAAACAGAACCAGAGGTTGTTTACCAACCTACCACCTGCTATTTTGTCCAGCCAGGTTGGTTCTGTTGCTTGGAATTATTTGGGATCATCCCTGGTTGTTCCCAGGTTGATTCCCAAGGTCCTTGCTAGCTAGAACTATTTAATCCTTCTCTGTTTGTACCTGAATATAGTCAAATTGATTCAAGCGAATTCCTTCCTCGCTGGAATTTCGTTTCTGCGCTATTCGACGGCGGAATGCTACCCGAGTCAACGCTAGTATGCTAGCACTCCAACGCTAGGCAAACGCTGTCCGAGCCATAACTTAGTAATGGCAGAACTTTTCGCGAGGCAACTTGGCTCATTTTAAAGCTCTTGGAGCGAGCTTCGATATAGCGAATTCTCAGCTTAATCCGATCGACGGTCTGCACGGCACGCTGCGCGACGTTCAAGGTACTCTTGCTGTTTTGACTAAGTCCTTCTTGATCCCTCTCTCTACAAACTCGGACCCGAGGATAGGGGCTGGTCTTGTACCAGGCACCCAGGGACCCTTGGAGGTGACCCCGAGGAGAGGTTTTAAGTTTGGTTAAGTCCTAATAGCTTGAGTTTATTAGGCCCTTACACCAACAGTTGGCGCCGTTTTTCTGGTTCCTCCGCGCGCCGCCATCCTGGTGACGATTCTGGGGGGTCCATCCATCGGGTTTCTTATAGCACAAAAACCAGGGGTGCCCTTCCTTCTCACAATACCAGCAACTCCCTTTCATTTTGCCACCAGCACCCGACTTGCCCCCACGTCCAGATTTCGCACCGCGACCCCAACCGGTACCTCCTTGTTGGTCGTTGGAGTCGTCGTCTTTCTTTGCACCGCGTCCAGCACCACCGAAGCCACGTCCTCTGCCACGTCGGCTCCCTTGCATCCCGTAGCCGCTGCTGCCGTCGTCTCCACCCCTCAGTTGGCGGCGACGGAAGTCCTCCTCCAGAATCTTCGTCCGCACCCACTCGAGCGTCCACAAGCTCTGGTTCTGCGGCAGGCTCAATCCGCTCGTAAATTGAAGCCACGATTCCGGCAGCAGCGAGAGCATCTTCAAGCACTTGGTCTGCTCCGGGTAGGTGATTCCCGCGGTCGCCAACTTCGCGTAGAGGTCGCGCATCTTGTCCAGGACTGGTTGCACCGGCTCTCCCTCGCTCAGGCGCAACGCGGACAGCTCCCTCTCCAGCATCAACGTTGCGACAACGGAGGTCGGGGCGTGCAGCTCCTTCAACACGGTCCACGCCTTCGGACCGCATTCAACCTCCGGCAGCAGGTGCATGACGTGGTGACGCTGGTTCAGCTCCAAACTCTGCGACATCAAATAGTAGCCAGCCGAGGAGCGCTCGTCCCAATCTTCCTGCAGCGTGGGGTCACTCGGTCTAGGCTCCTCCCCAATCATTAGTTTCAGCAAACCGATCTGACGGAAATATAATTGCATTTTCCAGGCCCAATCATCATAGCCCTCACCATTGAACTTCTCGACGGTGAAATTCTTCAGCACCTCCTTGACAAGCGAGCCCTGGTTTGTTCGCGCTCCCCGTGGCGCTGAAAGACCAGAATCTTGGCTGCCGCTACGATCTTGGGCTGAAGATTCACCAGCTCCCGCCGAGGTGTTGCCCGCCATAGCTACCTATAACGAGGATCACTATAACGCAGCTCTGATACCAGCTTGTTTGTGTAAGGGCCTAATAAACTCAAGCTATTAGGACTTAATCAAACTTAAAACCTCTCCTCGGGGTCACCTCCAAGGGTCCCTGGGTGCCTGGTACAAGACCAGCCCCTATCCTCGGGTCCGAGTTTGTAGAGAGAGGGATCAAGAAGGACTTAGTCAAAACAGCAAGAGTACCTTGAACGTCGCGCAGCGTGCCATGCAGACCGTCGGTCGGATTAAGCTGAGAATTCGCTATATCGAAGCTCGCTCCAAGAGCTTTAAAATGAGCCAAGTTGCCTCGCGAAAAGTTCTGCCATTACTAAGTTATGGCTCGGACAGCGTTTGCCTAGCGTTGGAGTGCTAGCATACTAGCGTTGACTCGGGTAGTATTCCGCCGTCGAATAGCGCAGAAACGAAATTCCAGCGAGGAAGGAATTCGCTTGAATCAATTTGACTATATTCAGGTACAAACAGAGAAGGATTAAATAGTTCTAGCTAGCAAGGACCTTGGGAATCAACCTGGGAACAACCAGGGATGATCCCAAATAATTCCAAGCAACAGAACCAACCTGGCTGGACAAAATAGCAGGTGGTAGGTTGGTAAACAACCTCTGGTTCTGTTTTTCCAACCTGGGAAAACAACAACCAGGTTCAGGTTCTAAAAACAGAACCTGTTTTGTCTTTGCCCAACCAGCCAAATGCTGGTTCCGCTGGTTTCCCCTGGCCTTGTAGCATGCAGATACAGACAAACAACATCCAACCTTCACCTAAATTGTACCCCTATAGTGCCTTCCCTGCTACACTATAGTTAACCAAACAAAACAGTACAATTCCGAGTTGGATAGAACTGAATCTGCACAATCAACTCAACCGAACTGCAAAGCTTCCATCTTGGGTTCCTTTGCGAGCTCGTCCTTTCTGCTTGCACTATTCATAGCGCGTACAATGTTGTGCCGAAGCGCACATTGCGCAAGTACCTGCAAATGCATCAAGCGAAAAATGCGAAAGCAAACAAACACACGAACACACCATTCACACGCAAATGCATTCGCACACGCATACTCGTACAAACAGACGGCAGGATGTCGTGCAATGTGCATTTGCACCCAACACGGTCGTCCGTCGCTTTGTAGGTATGCATGATGTACTGCCACGCTTGGTAGCCAGCATCCACTCGAAATATGCACGACTTCAATACGACTTGCACGAGAGACGAGCAACACCTTGAAATGACCATAAAGGTCAGAAGGTTAGCAGTATGAAATTCTGACCAGAGCTCGACATCCTCCTCGTTCGGTGCCAAAACATTTCCGTCGACGAACTTCTTCAATCCGGCGATCTCCAGCTGAGGCTCGATGGATTCGATCCATGTGATCAAGTCGTGTCGACCTTCGAGCAGCTTCGGCACAGTGATCTTGTCCGGCGAAAAAATTAAAATAGCCGTACGATGACATGATGCCTCCGTCTCGACCAGCCGATGCATGAGTTGCCGAAGACGGCCTGACTCTTCTCCGCTGAGGAGATCGACGTTGACTATCGATGTTGCCCTGAGAGCTGCCTCCAGTCGCAGACGATCGCAGCACTTGCACTTGCACTCCGCCAACACAGACGTCAGCAGCCCGAATCACAGCGCGAACCCTCGTGCTTCCACTGCCGACAATATTGCCGCCGTCACCTTCGTTGTGCACGGGTTGGGGAGAGGTGGATACGCCGTCTGCTTCAGCACGGGGAGGGGGATGCTCACGTGCCCACTGCGCACGCGTTCCAAGGAGCAGTATCTGCAAGTCCGCCTCGCCGTACGCGCCAGCCTCATCGCGTGCCCGAACACCATCCAACCGCGCCTGCAGAGTATCTTCTACTCCTGCATCGACACCTTGGTCGTCCATGGCGGTCTAAACGGTTGCCTACCCACAACAACTTATGTATTGCTTGCGCAAAAGTCGGCTCCTATTTGAAGGTCTAAATGCGGGGTCATTCCACACTCACAGCACCATGCGCACTTACTCTTGGTATCAACTATATGGGTAGGTTATGCACTTACTCTTGGTACCAAGTATCTGGGTAAGTAACGCACTTAGTCTTGATACCAAGAACATGGGTAAGTAACGCACTTACTCTAAGTACCTACGATTTGAGTAGGTACCAACCATATGGATAAGTAACACACTTACTCTTTATACGAACCATATGGGTAAGTAACGCACTTACTCTTGATACCAACCATATGAGTAAGTGAAATATGTTACTCTTAGTACCAAACATATGGATAAGTAATACACTTACTCTTGGTACCAACCATACGGGTAAGTAACCCACTTACTCTGCATACCAGCCTTATAAGTAGATAAAGCTTTTACTCTTGATAACGAGGATATGGGTAAGTAGCGCACTTACTCTTGGTACCAACCATATGGGGAGCTAGCGCACTTACTCTTGAGTACCAACCATATGAGTATGTATCGCGCTTACTCTTGAAACTGGCCATATGGTAAGTAATGCACTTACTATGAATACCAACCATATGAGTACGTACCGCACATACTCTTAGTATCGACCATATTGATACCAACCATACGGGTCTCTAACGCACTTACTCTTACAGGTAAGTAAAGCATATACTCTATGTACAAACCATATGAATAAGTAACGCACTTACTTTCAGTACCAACCACTTGGATAGGTAACACACTTACTAAAGATATCAAAGATACGAGTAAGTTGTCAACGGGAGTTGGGTGTTGGCCCCGTCCTCGCTTGGGCGGAGCCGACTTCGTGGTCGAGTGTACGGGGAGTGCAGTTGACCTGCAGCAGTAGGCGATGCCAAGTTGGGCGAGCTGGTCGACGGGTTTGGTTGACTCACACGGGGCCAATGCAAAGCCGCCGACTTTGGGATGCCGGCTGCCTTCTACGGTTGGACGACATCGGGGCTGAGCGAGCTGGGAAGGGCGCCGAATTGAAGGGCGCCGACTTTGGGAGGTCCACCTGAGGAGGGCGTCAACTTGGTAACGCCGACCTGGATAGCCGACTTGGTGCAGTCGGCGAACAGTTGGTCTGGTCGACCACAAGTGGTCGACCTAGCGGAGTGGCTGACTTCGTGAAGTCGGCAGAAAATGGTCGTCGACCTGGGTGGTCGACGGGCACAACGAGCAGCACCTAGTCGTCGTGGTTGCCCGGTCGACCAAGTTACCCGGGCGACGGGGATCTGTAGAGGTGTGCGACAGTCAGCCAGGTGATTCTGGCAAAGCTGACCTCGGAGATAGTATCCCAAGATCGATGTGCTAGATCAGGTGCAGCCGTGGGCACGTGGTCGGCTTGGCGTCTGCGTTGTGCACGTGACGGGGCACAGCACGCCAACTAGCTGCGAGCACCTGCGAAGCGGTACACTGCTCTCATATGGGTGCAAAGCTGTGCGTGCAGCATTGGCACGCCGTCGAGTTGCATTATTGGCAGGCCGCCACTTTGCAATGGTGGAGCGCGGTCGACCTTGCAATGCGGTTCGGTTGAATTGATTGTGCAGATTCAGTTCTATCCAACTCGAAATTGTATTGTTTTGTCTAGATGACTATAGAGTAGCATGGCAAGCACTATATGGGTACAATTTAGGTGAAGGTTGGATGTTGTTTGTCTGTATCTACATGCTACAAGGCCAGGGGAAACCAGCAGAACCAGCATTTGGCTGGTTGGGCAAAGACAAAACAGGTTCGGTTTTTAAAACCTGGACGTGATTGTCGCTTTCCCAGGTTGGAAAAATAGAACCAGAGGTTGTTTACCAACCTACCACCTGCTATTTTGTCCAGCCAAGTTTGTTCTGTTGCTTGGAATTATTTGGAATCATCCCTGGCTGTTCCCAGGTTGATTCACAAGGCCATTGCTAGCTAGAATTATTGATTCCTTCTCTGTTTTCCCCTGAGTATAGTCAATTGATTCAAGCGACTTCCTTCTTTGCTGGAATTTCGTTTCTACATGGTTTGACGGCGAGTCAACGCTAGTACGCTAGCACCCAATGCTAGGCAAACACTGTCGAGCCATAACTATATAATGGCATAACTTATTATTAAGTTCTTGGAGCTAGCTTCGATATAGCAAATTTTTAGCTCAATCCGATCGACGGTCTGCATGGCACGCTGCGCGACGTTCAAGGTACTCTTGCTAATTTGGCAAGTCATTCTTGCTCCCTCTTTCTACAAACTCGGACCCGAGGATAGGGGCTAGTTTTGTACCAGTCACCTAAGGACCCTTGGAGGTGACCCCGAGGAGAGGTTTTAAGTTTGATTAAGTCATAATAGCTTGAGTTTATTAGGCCCTTACACCAACAAGCACCTCACTTACTCTTGGTACCAGCCATATGGGTAAGTAACGCACTTACTCTTGATACCAACCATATGAGTATATAACGCACCTAATATTTGTACTAACCATATAGATAAATAACGCACTTAATCTAGGTACCAACCACATAGGTAAGTAACGCACTGACTCTTGGAAACAACCATGTGGGTAAATGACGCACTTACTCTAAGTGCCAACCATATCGGTAAGTAGCACACTTACTCTTACTACCAACCATATGGGTAAGTAACGCACTTGCTCTTGGTACCAACCATATGGGTAAGTAATGCAGCTGCTCTTGGTACCAACCATATGGGTAAATAGTCACTTACTCTAACTACCATCCATATGGTAAAGTATCGCAATTGCTCTTGGTACCAACCATATGGGTATAACGCACTTTCTCTAAGTACCAACCATGAGGAGTAATGCACCTGCTCTTACAACCTGTTGTGTAAGTAAGTAACGCACTTACTCTTGGTACCAGCCATATGGGTATAACACACTCACTCTTGCTATCAACCATATAGGTAAGTAACGCACTTACTCTTGATACCAACCATATGGGTAAGTAACGCACATACTCTTGTTCTATACCATATGAGTAAGTAACACACTTTCTCTTAGTACCAACCATATGGGTAAGTAACGTACTTACTCTTGGCACTAGCTATATGGGTAAGTAACGCACTTACACTTGGTACCAACCATTTGAGTAGGTAACACCCTTTTTCTTGATACCAACCATATGAGTAAGAAACGCAGTTACTCACTTGCTCATACTACCAACTATATAGATAAGTAATGCACTTGCTCTTTGTACAAACCATATGAGTAAATAGTCACTTACTCTAAGTACCAACAATATGGGTAAGTCACGCGCTTACTCTTACTACCAACTATATGGGTAAGTATCGGACTTGCACTTCGTACCAATTATATGGGTATACCGACTTACTCTAAGTACCAACCACATAAGTAAGCAACGCACTTACTCTTGGTACCAACCATATAGGTAAGTAACGCACTTACTCTTGGTACCAACCATATGGGTAAGTAATGCACTTACACTTGATACCAACCGTATGAGCAAGTAACACACTCACTCTTTGGTACCAACCATATGGGTAAGTGACGCACATACTTTTGAAACCAACCGTACGGGTTTGTAACGCATTTATTATAAGTACCAGCCATATGGGTAAGTAACGCACTTAATCTTGGTACTGCGGTGATAACTCGTATAACGGGAGCTGGTCTACGGGACTGGCACGGTGAATGGCATGCCAACACTGCAGCAAGGCGGCTGCACAATGTTGCATCCCCATGACGGCGGTGCACCCGCTTCTTAGGTGCACCACGGCTGGTTGGTGTGCCACGCCCCGTCACGTGCACAGCGCAGGAACCAGGCCGAGAACACGCCAGCGACTGCGCCCACCAGCCACGTCGACCTCGGGATACCACTTCGGAGGTCGGCTTCGCAGGAACGATCCTGGGGATCATCCCATACGTCGCCCGGGTAACTCGGTCGACCGTGCAACCACGCCGGATCAACTAGACTGATCGGTCGCCGGTTACACCAAACCGGCGTCTCCCAAAGTCGGCGCCAGCTGGTCAGCGCCTCCCAAGTTGGCCTCGCCAGGTTGACCACCTGAACCCGGCGCCCTTCAGCTCGGCGCCACCCCAGCTCGGCGCCCTGCAGCTCGGTGCCTTACAGCTCGACGTCGGCGCCTACCAGGGCGCTTTTTCCCAGGTCGACGTCACCACCTTCCAAAGTCAGCACCCCTCCCCTTGTCGACCACCAGGTCAAGTCGGTCGCCGGCCCCCGTTATCGATGGCGTTGCAGTGGCCTAGCGCCTAAGTTGGCGTTGCCCACTGCAGTTGGTTGGCTGCGCTCCCCACACACCTGGCAGCGAAGTCGGCTCCGCCCAAGCGAGGACGGGGCCAACACACAACTCCCGTTGACAGGTACCCACCAGATGGGTAAGTAACGCTGGAGAGCCAATGCAACCCATGTTGGATGAGATGCGAGACATCTTCATGAAGCTCAGGATTGGTGGCGTTGTCTACTTTCAGCTTGTTCTGTGCGTGGAGATATTGATCCGACTTCCTGAGTCCTAGTCTGCCCTAGCCATCAACCTCAACTCCCAGCAATCCGAATAGAGTGTGGATTATATTCGTGCGCGAATCCTTGAAGAAGATTTGAGGCGCCGAAGTGTAGAGCACTCAGGGGATGGTGCTGGTTATGGAGTTGGGGGTGGAATGAGTGGTTTTAAAAAAGAAGTGGAAGGGAAAAAAAGAATGAGATTTCTCAAGAGGAGAGTGGTGGAGGCCAAGGGGAGGTGTGCTTCTATTGCATGAAGCGCGTCCATTGTTGGAGAAAATGCTACCAATGGCCCCGAAATTGGACCCTGCCTTCCTCAAGCAACAAGCATGGTGGCAAGAGGAGTGGAAGTCATGGTAGAGAGTTGAAAGGAGAAGGATGACGAGAAAGGTGGCGAACCTGAAGAGCAGGAGAGGGTTTTCTTCTTCTTTGTGAATGAAGGAATGACCAACTCCCCCCGCTATGGCTGCCAAGGTTCTCCTTCATCCCCTCACCTGCATTGGATGATTGTCTCTAGGAGCTCCTGACACATCGTGCAGATCTTCTTGATGAGATCCAGCCTGCACCGATCTCTACAGTCACATCCGCGACTGGCGCCAAGGCAAAAGACATAGGCATGGGATGCGCCAACCTGATTTTGACGGGCCGATTGGGAGACGCGGATGGATGGTGAGCTTGGGTGCCGGACTTGTGCGCGAACCTGATTTCAACTAGCCGATTGTGAGACGCAGGTGTGAACACCGAAGCTATTGGCTTGGAGCGCTATTGTGACCTACAACGCAAGGGAGATGTCCACAAGCGCATGTGGCAGATCCCGGTTCTCCCTTGGCATAAATAGGGCAATGTGGCTGCCATGGCTTCAATGGAGGAGCAATATTGTGTGCAAAGTGAGGAGCCGATTGGCGCAAGCGCAGCCGTAAAGGCGTCAGCTACCTTGGGCCAAGCATCTTGGGAGACTTGGCATCGGCGACTTGCACATGTGGCTCTCTCCACTTTGGAGTTGATGCACAAGGAGAAGTGCGTACACCGCATGCAAGTGCATGGTGGTGGCGCTGCCTTTGACGGCTGCGAGGCATGCATGCAGACCAAATTCGTGCGGTTCCCGTTTCCACGTGCGGAGGGATCAGCGAAGGCACCATTGGAGGTGGTGCACATGGACCTTGTAGGTCCTATGCGGACTGAGGGGACTGGGGGAGCATTATACTTTCTTGCGTCATTTGCATGAGCATAAATCATTATGCATGGCTGTTGGATTTTATCACCTCTGTGTTTTTCTCCAAGTCTAAATGCTTGATCGCGCAGGAGAAATCTAGAGCTTTCCAACGATACCAAGATCGATTTATTCCAACCAAGATCGATCAAGTTACAAGATTTCCAAGATTTGGGAATTCTTTCTTGATTTAAGATGTTATCTACACTGGGCGATTATTGAGACATGATTAAAATGGACCTTTGGTAGGGTGGTTAGAAAGGCAACTTTGACTTTTGCCTAGAACTTTCTACCATGGGATGCAAATGTGCAACACGTTGGCAAAATCCAATTGGATTGGATTTTGCATGTGACACCTCAATGACCTCATAATGAGGGTTGCATTTTTTATGCTATGAAGGTTCCTACTATCCTTCGCTAGCATTTGGAGAGCGCATCCCTCACAAGGTTCTCTTGAAACCACCAACTCCTATCATTCTATCTCCAATGTTTGTTCTTCCTTTATCCATTCTAGTGAAAGCAGCAGCTATACGTTTTCAAATCGTTCTTATCTGCTGGATCACTTTTTGACGTGATTCAGCTTTGAGGTGGTAGCAAAAGTCAGCGCGCACAATTCTACCGAGCGGGATTGCGTTTAGTTGAGAAATGAATTCGTCGTAAGTCTTCAAAGTGACCGGATCCTGTGCAACATAAATAACAAGCTTACCGTTGGTACCGACCATATGGGAAATTAACCCCTTACCCTCGATACCAACCATATGGGTAAGTAACCCACTTACTCTTTATACTAACCATATGAGTAAGTAATGCACCTACACTTAGTACTAACCATATGGGTAAGTAACGCACTTACTCTTGATACCAACCATATAGGAAAGAAACGCACTTACTCTTTGTACCAACCAGATTAGTAAGAAACACATTTATTCTTGGTACCAACTATATGGGTAAGTAATGCACTTACTCTTGGTACCAACCATATGAATAAGTAACGCACTTACTCTTGGTACCAAACATATGGGTAAGTAACGCACTTATTCTCTATACCAACCATATGGGTAAGTAACACGCTTACTCTTGGTACCAACCATATGGGAAAGTTACGTACTTACTCTTGATACCAACCATATGTGTAAATAATGTTGGTGCTAGGGCCTAAACAACTCAAGCTATTAATGTTAGAGACTAAGGACGGAGTCTAAAACGTTTAGGGGCCGAAATAACTCAAAATCGTTGGTCTAAAATTCTGGACAGAAATGTCGACTTCACAAGAAACGCCGTCGACGAGAAACGCACCGTTTTAATTTCACCAAAATCAACTATGTTATAGCTCTAGAGCGTGGCTACAATTCCCAATTCAAATCGCACAAAACAATGAAGTAAATTTTGAGTTATGAATTTCGGCTCGCTAGGAGGTATGCTAGAGCTGAAACTTAACTCACTCACAATTATCCACACAAGAACCACACAAGAAATTTAAAGTAGCTAGAAACCAGGTAGGAGGGAAGAGGAGGACGAGAGGGAAGGTCCCCAAGGAGTCCCCAACCAAGGAAACCCCATAAGCACAAACGATTTCCTCACTATAGGAACTCAACTTTCACCCTTGTTATTTTCCCAACCTCTCAATTCCACCTCACCCAACTTGGCCACACTTGCCAACCTGGTTTAGCTTCTCCCAACCACTTGGCATCATCTACAGTAGAAGTGACGAATTTCTCAAACCCCAAAAGTCTATACCCCATATTGAGTCCCTCCGCAAGTTCCCATCGCCGCATCGAAATATCAAAAGCATACGAACTTCAATCGTTCGTAACTTTCTTATCCGTGCTCCGATAGCGACGATTCTTTGTTCATCGGAAAGCTCTCAAACAGAGAAGTTATTTTAGATATCTGCTCAAGCAAATGTAATTCATTCACACACACTCAGAGAATCCAAACCACACCAAACACAAATTCTTGCACACGCTCACACCACGCATGCAATGCACGAACATATGATGGGAGGCAGACAGACGTGAATGCATATGATTGCATCACACAACAAACTCCCCCTCTGGTTGCCAAACATCATCACAAATGCCATAGTTGAAGCATGCACCCCCAATGCACACTCATCCCAACAAGCTTCATGCCCTTTCAACATTCTTCCAACACTTATCTCAATGGAGAATCATCTCCTTGTAACATCCCACTTCCATCATCCCCAAATATATAGCACCCCTCTGGAGCATCTCTCTCACAGCACAATGCTCCAAACCATCTCAACAAAGCCTCGTAGCAGTGGCTATCTCATCCTCATCCATTTGCTCAGCCGCACTCCCAGCCGGTACCACTTTTGGCGTGCCAAGAGTCGGATAGGTCAGCCTGGTAGGAGGGTGCACCTCCCTTCTAGGACGTACAGGCGGACATTGGGCACGTGGTTGAGCACGTTGTTGTTGCTGCTGCTGCTGCTGTTGCTGCGGCTGCTGCTGCTGCTGCTGCTGCTGCTCCTCCACCTCAGGTTCTTCCCCATCCTCAGTCACCCCAGAGATCTCCTCCTCTGAGACAGTAACCTCCACTTGCCTCGAAGACCACTGCACCTCATCGGCCTCAACGATTAGCGGTGTAGTAGGAAGCTTTTGCTGCTGCTGCTTCCACTCCTTGTAGTACAGGGACTCAAGGAACTTCACATCCCTTGACACAGTCAGCTGCTGGCTAGTCAAGTTCCATAGCAGCCAGCCCTTGTGATCCTTTGCAAGCCCCAAGTGCACACCCCATCTCCCAGGAGCCTCCAGCTTTCCCCACTTCTTCTTCGGCACATGAAACACCACCATGCAGCCATAGGCTCTCAGCATGTTGACTGCAGGTGCACTACCACTGCTGGGTGTAGGGGACCCACTGCTTGTCCCCCACAGTCGCCAGCACCCTGTTCTTCACAAGAGCGACCTGCCTCAGTGCAGTCACCCAAAACGGATCCGGCAGCCCTGCACGCCCAAGTAGAGTGCGGGCACCTTCCTGCAGGGTCCGGTTGAACCGCTCAGCCACGCCGTTCTGCTGAGGGTTGTAGGGCACTGTGAGCTGATGTTGGATCCCTTTCTTCTTCAGCACTGCCTCAAATTCATTTCCAATAAACTCTCCTCCGTTGTCTGTAAGGATCACCTTCATCTTATGTCCCCTCTCCCTTTGTGCTTTCGGCATCCACTCCATAAGAACAGTCTTCAGAGGATACACCCCACACAACACGTGAGTGGTCGAACACAATGGTCCGGAAGTAGCGGCTGCCCGAGAGAGAAAGGGCCCTCGTGGGGCCCACCACATCCATGTGCACAAGTGCAAGTGGAGCCTTGGTTTGTCTTGTGCTGCTGCTGAAGGGAAACTTCGTGAACTTGGTCTCAAGGCATGTAGGGCAGATTCCAATCTTCTTTGTTGCCCCCTTCACCTCCAATCCCTTCAAGCTCCCATCCTTAACCAATTTTGCAGCATTGGGATGTTGATGTGGCACAACCTCTTGTGCCATGTCTCCCAATCGGCCTCACCGTTCCCAGATGAAGTCTTTACCCATGCAGCTGTCGCATCCATACCAGGAAGTACCTCACCATGTGGCTGCTGCACCTTTTTGACTGCATCCAGTGCCCCATCAGTTAGTGGAGTCTCCTCTCCTCCCACAGTTTCCTTAGCCGTTGCTGCTGCCGTGGCCGTTGCTGGAGGTTTCCCGTTCCAAGGGATGATGGGCAGCTGCCACAGGTCCTTGATGCAGCTGCTCTTCTCCTCTAGGCTCCACAGTAGCATCTTCCCAAGTTTTGCACGGCAGTTGGTTGGGCCAAATGTCACTTTGGCCTTGCTCTTCTGCAGCCGGCGCACAAAAAGAAGGTTAGCGAACTAACCTTCACACAACAGTATATTTCCAAGCCCCACAAGCTCCCCATTGGCTCCCATCACCTTAGCATTCCCAACACCAATCACAGGGAGCAAAGCACCTGAAGCGGCAGCCACAAACTTGATCTTCCTAGGGGGGGCTTTACCTCATCAAGCAAATCTGCCTGTGGGGTCATGTGACTTGTGCAACCTGAATTGATCACCTAATGAGTGAGGGGGTGCATTACAACCTTTCCAGGCGAACCCACATCACCCTCACTCTCTTTCACATATTCAACCATGAGGAACATCCAAGGTAAGGCTTTTCCTTATGCACATAAACCTCGCACAGCACCACCGTTTGCACGTTCATTACTTGGCGGCTTCATGCCTGGAGGCGCCCATCCCTCAGGCCGGCTGAAACACTTGAACCACGGGTGTCCAGCCTTCTTGCAGTACCAGCAAGCTCCCTCCATTCGAGTGCTCCCCCTGCCACCAGAGCTCCCATGCCCCTCATTGTAGTCATCTAGACCTCTCCCTCTGCCAAAGCCTCTCCCACGGCCTCGGCCTCTTCCACCCCCTCTTCCTCCGCTGCCGCCTGCAGCTCCGTACCCCTCAGCAGTCTTGTTAGCAGCACCGCCTCTCGTATGGCAACTGCGGAAGTCCTCCTGCAGAATCTGCTGCCGTAGCCACTCAGGTGTCCACTGGTCCTGTTCAGTGTTGAGGGTGGGGATGAGGTTGTCCCACGAGTTGTCGAGCACCGAGATGATCTTGGTGCACTGCTGCATCTGCGACACCTTGCTGCCCGCCGCTGCCATCCTCGCGTAAGTGTCCTTGATCTTGTCAAGGACCGGCTTCACATCGTCTCCCGGTCGCATGGAGAGGGCAGCCAACTTGCGTCGCATAGTAGCTTCCATGCCTTCGGTCATGAGTCATCTAGCTCCACTAAGTCCTTGATGTGCTGGAACATATCGTTGTTGATCGATTGTAGGATGAGGTGAAACAACACCGCAAACTTCTCAATCCACCGATCGTGGGCATCACCTTCCTCCAGCGTCTTCTCTTCTCCCATAGCCAACTTCAATATCTTGTACCATTTGAAGGCACTCCTCATCTGCCCACTCCATTCCTCATAATTGGAGCCATCCAAAGCTTCGATCTTCGATGGTGGCGGTTCACTCATTTTCTCAGATGCTTCTCCACTCTCTTGCCTCATCTTCTCTTCTCCTAATCTCAGGTTTCAGCTCCCCCCTTGCTGTCCACACTGAAGTCTCACAATATTTTCACAAGTGTCGGCGCCAACAAAATTTCGGCAGAGTTTCCCCTTAGCGGAAGTCACATCCAACCTCTAGAACTCCACTTAGGCACGCCCACAGGCCATGGTGAGTCTAGGAGGGTCTTCACACCTCGGTAGACTCTTGACAAGGTCCTCAATCAGCTCTGATACCACTTGTTAGAGACTAAGGACGGAGTCTAGAACGTTTAGGGGCCGAAAAAACTCAAAATCGTTGGTATAAAATTCTGGACAGAACTGTCGTCTTCACAAGAAACGCCGTCGATGAAAAACTTCACCGGTAGAACTTCACCAAAATCAGCTATGTTGTAGCTCTCGAGTGTGGCTACAATTCCCAATTTGAATCGCACAAAAAGATGAAGTAAATTTTGAGTTATGAATTTCAGCGCGCTAGGAGGTATGCTGGAGCTTAAACTTAACTCACTCACAATTATCCACTTAAGAACCATAAAGAGAATAAGAGTAGCTAGAATGTCAGAATGAACGGACAGGAATGACTGTACTAGCACAAAGTTGGATACAAGTAGTAAACCCTAATCTAGTGTACCCCCTAAGGTGTAACCCACTACAGCCTACAATCATATAAACATATAATGTTTGACACACCCCCATAGGCGCAGTGGGAGACAACCACAGGGTCACGAGACCAGTCAAAGCAAAGGAAGGCAAGCTCAGGGTGGATCTCAAGGATTCCACACAAATTCCGAGCACAAGCTAGTGGTCACAAGACCAGTTCACATGCAGGTTTATAACAGAGCAAGAGATACAGTGATGACAACCTAGCAAGAGTAAACATGCAGGTATAGATATATATAGTGATCACAGTACAAGCAAAGTCAAGAGGTAAGCAAGTGAGGTCCAGTAGGCACAAGGCCTAGTAGAGTGCAGAAGCGCTGATGGTCACGAGGCTGAAGCGCCTTGGTGAACACATCAGCAGTGTTGGCCTCAGTGGCCACGTAGCGAATACAAAGCTGACCGCGCTGCTGCAGCTCACGAGCAAGGAAGTACCGCAGGGCGATGTGCTTCGTTCTGTGCTCCAGTCTGTGCTCCTGACACAAGGCAATGGCAGCCTTGTTGTCGACGTACAGTACTGGAGGAGAACGAGGCGGCTCTCCGAGGTCGGTCAGCAGGTAGGTCAGCCAGCGTAGCTCCTGGGCAGCCATGGCTGTAGCGTAGATCTCAGCCTCGCAACTGGAGCCGAGAACAGAAGAAGAGCGTGTAGAGCGCCAAGAAACTGAGCCAGAGCCAAGGCTGAAGGTGTAACCCTGAGACGACCACTGAGTGGCCTGGTCGTCTGCCCAAGAAGCGTCTGAGTGCCCTGTGAGAACAACTCGGTCTCGCCCTCCAAGCACAAGCCCCATGCCCGACGTACTGCACAAGTAGCGCAACACCCTTTTAGCGGCATCCATGTGCTCCTTCCTGTGACGGCCAGGAGCGACATAGCGTGCAAGGATGCTAAGAGGGTATGCAAGGTCAGGTCGAGTGCAGGTCATCAGGTACATGAGGCAGCCCACAAGCTCTGGATACGGGCCACTCGGCTCTACGGACTCATCCGAAGGCAGAGCTGAGAGCGAGTGACCGGTAGGCAGAGGAGTGGACTGAGGCGAGGAGTACGTGAAGCGGAAGCGCTGAAGGACCTGCCGCACCATGTGTGACTGAGTCAGGGTGATGGTGCGCCGTGCTCTGTCCCGGGTGATCCGCAAGCCAAGATAGCTTGTCAGCTCACCCAGGTCTGTGCACGTGTGTCTCCTCTGCAGCTCCGACTTCACGTAGGCGAGTCCTGCAGTGTCAGCAGTGGCAAAGACCAAGTCGTCGACGTACACGAGGATGTAGAACGGCGGCAGCGAAGTGTCGGTGCGCAGGAACAGCGACGGGTCAGCTGTAGAAGGCGCGAACCCAAGAGCCGCAAGTGTAGTCCTCAGTGTGTCGTGCCACTCACGCGGAGCCTGGCGGAGACCGTAGACCGGCCGCTGAAGCCTCCACTGGGTACCAGGAGGAAACGACCCAGTGAAGCCAGGTGGGCGGCGCAGCCAGATCTCCTCGTGCAGGTTGCCCTGCAAGAAAGCAGTGCTGAAGTCAAGTGAGTGAAGCTCGTAGTCGCGCTGAGCGGCTATGTGCAGCAGCATCCGAAGAGTAGTCATCTTCGGGGTGGGGGAGAAGGTCTGGAAGAAGTCAACTCCCTCTCGCTGACTGAAGCCTCGAGCCACGTAACGCGCCTTGAAGACAGGCGGAGAACCCGGCGGCCGCTTCACCCTGAAAATCCACATGCCACTGACGATGTTCGCCCCAGGAGGGGGAACCTCGTCGACGTAGGTGCGTGTGGACTTCCAGGAAGCCATCTCGGCGTCCATGGCTGTCTGCCACTGAGAGGAGTAGGGACCCGCCATCGCCTCAGCGTAAGTGCGCGGGGTCGGGATGTCTGGTGCATCCGGGTCTCCCTCAGGGGCAACTAGCAAGGACACGAGACGGGGCAAAGCAGCAGCAAGACACTGGAACTCCTCCTGTCTGTCCTCAAGGACGTCCGTGCCAAGAGCACACTCACCCCCGACGGACGGAGGACAGACAGACTCAGACTCAGACTCAGCAACAAGGCTAGCAGCGTAGTCTAGACGACAGGCAGCAGCAAAGTCAACCAACTCAGAGACCAGAGCAGACGCAGCAAGGACTCAAAGGTAGGGTCAGTGACAACAGTAGCGAGGGACGAGTGACAGTAGGGTGCTCAGCACGGTACCGGTCAGACTCAGGGTCCGGA
Organism: Closterium sp. Yama58-4; assembly: GCA_947470075.1. Lineage (NCBI taxonomy): Eukaryota > Viridiplantae > Streptophyta > Zygnematophyceae > Desmidiales > Closteriaceae > Closterium > Closterium sp. Yama58-4. Next base: position 4,036 of record CANIUD010000067.1, on the reverse strand, counting down.
ACGTGAGGCAAAGAGGACGCAGGAGGAGACGGTAGAGGGACACGCTGAGGAGCAGTAGAGAGGAGCAGAGTCATGTAATGAGTGCCTGGGACAGGAGGAGGACGCTCACGATGGACACGACTACCAGTGCGAGCAGGACGAACAGGCGACGCAGGACGAGACTCAGGCTCACGACGCTCTGTAAGACCTCCTGTGGGACCAGTGTAAGGAGAGGGAGCAGGGAGAGGCGAGGTAGGCGGTAACTGTGACTGCGGCTGGACAGGCGGAGGACACTCTACGGAGGGAGGAGGACAAGGAGGAGGAGCCTGCCCAAGAACCTGCTGAAGGAGCGGTACGAAGTACGGTCGCGGCCGCGCAGCGTCTCCAGAAGCAGAGGAGACTCCAGCGGCCGGGTCCACAGCACCAGCAGCAGCTCCACCGGCCGGGTCCTCAGCACCAGTAGTAGCTCCAACGCCCGGGTCCTCAGCAGCAGCAGCAGCGCCACCGCTCGGGTCCTCAGCTCCAGCAGCAGCTCCACCGTCCGAGTCCTCAGTACCAGCAGCAGCTCCACCGTCCAGGTCCTCAGCACCAGCAGCAGCTCCACCAGGCGGGTCCGCAGCACCAGCAGCAGCTCCCACGTCCGGGTCCTCAGCACCAGCAGCAGCGCCACCCCCAGGGTCCGCAGCACCAGGAGCACCACTCCGAAGACTGCTGAATGGGGGGGAGCTCCTGGGTAGGAGGGGAAGTACCGGGACGAGCTCCAGCAGCACCTCTCCGGAGGCGGCAGTACTCGAGGTACCTCTCCTGCAGCTGCTGGGAGGAGAGGGCTCCTCCAGGTGTAGCACGCTCAGGCTCAGCACCCCCAGACGCAGCACCCCCAGACCCAGCACCCCCAGGCTCAGCACCTCCAGGCTCCGCACCTCCAGGCTCCGCACCTCCTGGCTCAGCACCCCCAGGCTCCGCACCCCCAGACTCAGCACTCCCAGGCTCAGCACCCCCAGACGCAGCACCCCCAGGCTCAGCACCCCCAGACGCAGCACCCCCAGGCTCAGCACCCCCAGGCTCAGCACCCCCAGACTCAGCACCCCCAGGCTCAGCACCCCTAGACGCAGGACGAGAGTCAACAGCTACCTCGACAGGCTCACCCGGGTCTACCTGGGACACACCTGAGGGAGCGGCACCCTGAGGGGGGAGGGGGTCTGGTACCTCAGCACCTGGAGCGAGGAAGAGAGGCGGGGGGGGGAGCGGGGCAGTGCGGTAGGGGAAGAGGCGGTAGTAGGGGACGGACTCGTCAAAAGTGACGTCCTGAGAGGCCAGGACACGCCGCGAGGTGGGGTGGTAGAACTGCCAACCAGGGGCGTCCGGGACAAAGCCAAGGAAGACGCAGGGGACAGCGCGACGGGAGAGCTTGTCCGCGGACGTGTCGCGGACAAAAGCTCGGGATCCCCAGACCCGAAAACGCGACGCATCGCCAGCCTCTCCCGTCCAACGCAGTGTCGGAGAAGTCTCCGGCAAGGAGAGACGGGGCCAGAGGTTGAGCTGATGCGCAGCGTATCGGACTGCAAACGGCCACAGAAAGTGGGGGGCAGCCGCATGAACCAAGGGGTACGAGCGACCTCCATAACCAAGCCAATGAGGCGCTCAGCAACCCCATTCTGCTGTGGAGAGGCCGGAAGCGTGAACGACTGCTCAATGCCCTCCTGCTGACAGAAGGCCTCCAAGAGGCCAGAGGAAAACTCACCACCTTTGTCAGAGTGCAGACGCAGGACAGGGAAGTCGGAGTGGAAACGCTCACTGAGCTGGAGACGAGATCTGCGGATCCAAGGGATCAAGACATCAGGGACGTCACCCTTGGTGCGCAAGGGGAAGACCGTGGTGTAGCGCGAGAAGTCGTCAACAACAATCAGGAAGTACCTCTCCTGACCCTGGCCACGGACGCGGGCTGGGCCCCACACGTCCATGTGGAGCGTCTGCAAAGGAGCAGTCGTCGGGGAAAGGAAAGGAGAGAGTGAGGAGCGGCGCGCTGCCGCCCCTCGACACAGGGAAGACAGGGAGGAGCAGGCGAGGCTGGAAGGGGAGGGAGCACCCTGGGAAGACCAGCAACAAGGTCCCGTTTGTGCATGGCCCGAAGGCGCTGCACAGACGGGTGACCAAGGCGGTGGTGCCAAAGGACAGTCTCATGCGTCAGAGAGCGACACGAGCAGGGGGCGGACAGCTGACCTGACGCAGACGCAGACGCGGACGCAGCTACCTGAGGGGACTCAATGGTCAGTGTGTAAAGGTCCGACCCCGGCTCCCGAGTGAAGGTAGCCAGGTGGCGACCCGTCCGAGCACACGTGCAGTGTGTCACGCGCTCGTAGGCAGGGGTGAACTGGTGAACACCCCCGTCCTGGAGCGCACTACCTGCCACCAAGTTCGTAGAGAACGAGGGGAGGTAGAGACCTGACAGCGTGCCGGACGGGACCGCCGGACAAGGAAGGACAGTGGAGGAGGTCGCAATGACCGGACCCCCAGAGGGGTCAGCAAGGGAGACAGCAACTGGCCGAGCGAGTGGCTCAAGGACAGTGCGGTCACGAAAGAAAGAGCGAGAAGCACCTGAGTCCAGGGTGAAGGTGTGCAGTGCCGTCGTCGACATAGAAACCAGGTAGGAGGGAAAAGGAGGACGGGAGGGAAGGTCCCTAATGAGTCCCCAACCAAGGAAACCCCATAAGCACACAAGATTCCCTCCCTATAGAAACGCAACCTTCGCCCTTGTCATTTTCCCAACCTCTCAATTCCACCTCACCCAACTTGGCCACACTTGCCAACCTGGTTTGGCTTCTCCCAACACTTGGCATCATATACAGTAGAAGCGACGAGTTTCCCCCAAATGTCTACAACCCTTAAAGTTTTATACCCCATATTGAGTCACTCCGCAAGTTCCCATAGTCGCCGCATCAAAATATCAAAAGCATACGAACTTCAACCGTTCGTAACTTTCTCATCCGTGCTTCGATAGCAACGATTCTTGGTTCGTCGGAAAGCTCTCAAACAGATAAGTTATTTCAGATATCTGCTCAAGCAAAATATCATTCACACACACTCAGAGAATCCAAACCATATCGAACACAAATTCTTGCACACGGTCACACCAAGCATGCAACGCACGGACATATGATGGGAGGCAGACAGACGTGAATGCGAATGATCAACTGGTAAGTCGACCAGGCCTTCTGGTCGACCTGGTTGGTCGACCAAGCCTTCTGGTCGACCTGGTAAGTCGACCAGGCCTTCTGGTCGACCTGGTAAGTCGACCAGGCCTTCTGGTCGACCTGGTTGGTCGACTTGGGAGGTCGACCGGCACATACAGGAGCAGCTGGTCGACGTGGTTGCCTGGTCGACCAGGTTATTTCGGGGGTGACGAGGTTCTGCGAAGGCACGCGACGGTCGCTCAGGCGATGTTGGCGAGGACGATCTCGGTGGTGGTATCCCGAGGTCGACGTGGCTGATCAGAATCAGTCGTCAGCACGAAGTTGACTTGGTGTGTGCGCTGTGCAGGTGACGAGGCACTACACGCCAATCATCTGCGAGCACCTGCGAAGCGGGTGCGCTGCTGTCCTGCGGGAGCAGCGTTGGCACGCCGTCAACCTGCGATGTTGGCACGCCGTCGACTTGCAGCACTGGCAAGCCGCGCCTCTGCACTGCTGGAGCACGGTCGACCAAGTCGTGCTGGCACGCGGTCGACCGTGCTGCGCTGGCAGTAGACTTGCTTGCATGCTAGCTCTGATGTAGTCTAGTCTTGCCAACTTCATTGAACTATTGTTGTCAACCTTTCCTAGTGAAACTCTTGCCAATTCTCCTTGTGAACTAGCAAGTAGTGTGAGCACTTGGAAACGACTAAGGAACAAGTGAACGCAGAGATCACACGAGCACCCGTGCCTAGCCCGTAGTCCAGCTCCCGTTGTAGTAGTTATCTTCGCATGGTGCGGTGAGCGTGGATCGAACACGCGACTTACCTTTTAGTCTAGTCGACTTAGTTGCACCTTACCTAAGTTGTTCGTAGGCCGGCAGCTGTGAC
>CANIUD010000066.1:0-177199 GCA_947470075.1 Closterium sp. Yama58-4 | reverse complement strand
GGTAGGTCTATTAGTTGGTAGGTCTATTGGCTGGTAGGTCTATTGGCTGGTAGGTCTATTGGCTGATAGGTCTATTGGCTGAAAGGGGACTATTGGCTGGTAGGTCTATGGCTGATATGGTCCTATTGGCTGGTAGGTCTATTGGCTGGTTAGGTCTTTCATGGCTGGTAGGTCTATTGGCTGGTAGGTCTATTGGCTGGTAGGTCTATTGGCTGGTAGGTCTATTGGCTGGTAGGGTCTAATGGCTGGTAGGTCTATTGGTTGATAGGTCTATTGGCTGGTAGGTCTATTGGCAGGTAGGTCTATTGGCTGGTAGGTCTATTGGCAGGTAGGTCTATTGGCAGGTAGGTCTATTGGCTGGTAGGTCTATTGGCTGGTAGGTCTATTGGCTGGTAGGTCTATTGGCTGGTAGGTCTATTGGCTGGTAGGTCTATTGGCTGGTAGGTCTATTGGCTGGTAGGTCTATTGGCTGATAGGTCTATTGGCTGAAAAGGACTATTGGCTGGTAGGTCTATTGGCTGATAGGTCTATTGGCTGGTAGGTCTATTGGCTGGTAGGTCTATTGGCTGGTAGGTCTATTGGCTGGTAGGTCTATTGGCTGGTAGGTCTATTGGCTGGTAGGTCTATTGGCTGGTAGGTCTATTGGCTGGTAGGTCTATTGGCAGGTAGATCTATGGCAGGTAGGTCTATGGCTGGTAGGTCTATGGCAAGTAGGTCTATTGGCAGGTAGGTCTATTGGCTGGTAGGTCTATTGGCTGGTAGGTCTATTGGCTGGTAGGTCTATTGGCTGGTAGGTCTATTGGCTGGTAGGTCTATTGGTTGGTAGGTCTATTGGCTCGTAGGTCTATTGGCTGATAGGTCTAATGGCTGATAGGACTATTGGCTGGTAGGTCTATTGGCTGATAGGTCTATTGGCTGGTAGGTCTATTGGCTGGTAGGTCTATGGCTGATAGGTCTATTGGCTGGTAGGTCTATTGGCTGGTAGGTCTATTGGCTGGTAGGTCTATTGGCTGGTAGGTCTATGGCTGGTAGGTCTATTGGTTGGTAGGTCTATTGGCTGGTAGTAGGCTATTGGCTGGTAGGTCTATTGGCTGGTAGGTCTATTGGCTGGTAGGTCTATTGGCAGGTAGGTCTATTGGCTGGTAGGTCTATTGCAAGGTAGGTCTATTGGAAAGTAGGTCTATTGGCTGGTAGGTCTATTGGCAGGTAGGTCTATTGGCAGGTAGGTCTATTGGCTGGTAGGTCTATTGGCAGGTAGGTCTATTGGCTGGTAGGTCTATTGGCTGGTAGGTCTATTGGCTGGTAGGTCTATTGGCTGGTAGGTCTATTGGCTGGTAGGTCTCTTTGGCAGGTAGGTCTATTGGCTGGTAGGTCTATTGGCTGGTAGGTCTATTGGCTGGTAGGTCTATTGGCTGGTAGGTCTATTGGCTGGTAGGTCTATTGGCAGGTAGGTCTATTGGCTGGTAGGTCTATTGGCTGGTAGGTCTATTGGCTGGTAGGTCTATTGGCTGGTAGGTCTATTGGCTGGTAGGTCTATGGTTGGTAGGTCTATTGGCTGGTAGGTCTATTGGCTGGTAGGTCTATTGGCTGGTAGGTCTATTGGCTGGTAGGTCTATTGGCTGATAGGTCTATTGGCTGGTAGGTCTATTGGCTGGTAGGTCTAATGGCTGATAGGTCTATTGGCTGGTAGGTCTATTGGCTGGTAGGTCTATTGGCTGGTAGGTCTATTGGCTGGTAGGTCTATTGGCTGGTAGGTCTATTGGCTGATAGGTCTATTGGCTGATAGGTCTATTGGCTGATAGGTCTATTGGCTGATAGGTCTATTGGCTGATAGGTCTATTGGCGCGTTAGGTCATTGGCTGATAGGTCTATTGGCTGATAGGTCTATTGGCTGATAGGTCTATTGGCTGGTAGGTCTATTGGCTGGTAGGTCTAATGGCTGGTAGGTCTATGGCTGTGTCTAATGGCTAATCTGATAGGTCTATTGGCTGGTAGGTCTATTGGCTGGTAGGTCTATTGGCTGGTAGGTCTATTGGCTGGTAGGTCTATTGGCTGATAGGTCTATGGGCTGATACGACTATTGGCTGATAGGTCTATTGGCTGATAGGTCTATTGGCTGATAGGTCTATTGGCTGGTAGGTCTATTGGCTGGTAGGTCTATTGGCTGGTAGGTCTATTGGCTGGTAGGTCTATTGGCTGGTAGGTCTATTGGCTGGTAGGTCTATTGGCTGGTAGGTCTATTGGCTGGTAGGTCTATTGGCAGGTAGGTCTATTGGCTGGTAGGTCTATTGGCAGGTAGGTCTATTGGCAGGTAGGTCTATTGGCTGGTAGGTCTATTGGCTGGTAGGTCTATTGGCTGGTAGGTCTATTGGCTGGTAGGTCTATTGGCTGGTAGGTCTACTGGCTGGTAGGTCTACTGGCTGTTAGGTCTATTGGCTGGTAGGTCTATTGGCTGGTAGGTCTATTGGCAGGTAGGTCTATTGGCAGGTAGGTCTATTGGCTGGTAGGTCTATTGGCTGGTAGGTCTATTGGCTGGTAGGTCTATTGGCTGGTAGGTCTATTGGCTGGTAGGTCTATTGGCTGGTAGGTCTATTGGCTGGTAGGTCTATTGGCTGGTAGGTCTATTAGTTGGTAGGTCTATTAGTTGGTAGGTCTATTGGCTGGTAGGTCTATTGGCTGGTAGGTCTATTGGCTGATAGGTCTATTGGCTGAAAGGACTATTGGCTGGTAGGTCTATTGGCTGATAGGTCTATTGGCTGGTAGGTCTAATGGCTGGCTGGTAGGTCTAATGGCTGATAGGTCTATTGGCTGGTAGGTCTATTGGCTGGTAGGTCTATTGGCTGGTAGGTCTATTGGCTGGTAGGTCTATTGGCTGGTAGGTCTATTGGTTGATAGATCTATTGGCTGGTAGGTCTATTGGCAGGTAGGTCTATTGGCAGGTAGGTCTATTGGCAGGTAGGTCTATTGGCTCGTAGGTCTATGGCTCGTAGGTCTATTGGCTGGTAGGTCTATTGGCTGGTAGGTCTATTGGCTGGTAGGTCTATTGGCTGGTAGGTCTATTGGCTGGTAGGTCTATTGGCTGGTAGGTCTATTGGCTGATAGGACTATTGGCTGAAAGGACTAATGGCTGGTAGGTCTATTGGCTGATAGGTCTATTGGCTGGTAGGTCTATTGGCTGGTAGGTCTATTGGCTGATAGGTCTATTGGCTGGTAGGTCTATTGGCTGGTAGGTCTATTGGCTGGTAGGTCTATTGGCTGGTAGGTCTATTGGCTGGTAGGTTATTGGTGGTAGGTCTATTGGCTGTAGGTCTATGGCTGATAGGTCTACTGGCTGATAGGTCTACTGGCTGATAGGTCTACTGGCTGATAGGTCTACTGGCTGATAGGTCTATTGGCTGGTAGGTCTATTGGCTGGTAGGTCTATTGGCTGGTAGGTCTATTGGCTGGTAGGTCTATTGGCTAGGTTATTGGCGGTTCTAGTTCTATTGGCTGGTAGGTCTATTGGCTGGTAGGTCTATTGGCTGGTAGGTCTATTGGCTGGTAGGTCTATTGGCTGATAGGTCTATTGGCTGATAGGTCTATTGGCTGGTAGGTCTATTGGCTGGTAGGTCTATTGGCTGGTAGGTCTATTGGCTGATAGGTCTATTGGCTGGTAGGTCTATTGGCTGGTAGGTCTATTGGCTGGTAGGTCTATTGGCTGGTAGGTCTATTGGCTGGTAGGTCTAATGGCTGGTAGGTCTAATGGCTGGTAGGTCTATTGGCTGATAGGTCTATTGGCTGATAGGTCTATTGGCTGATAGGTCTATTGGCTGATAGGTCTATTGGCTGATAGGTCTATTGGCTGATAGGTCTATTGGCTGATAGGTCTATTGGCTGATAGGTCTATTGGCTGATAGGTCTATTGGCTGATAGGTCTATTGGCTGATAGGTCTATTGGCTGATAGGTCTATTGGCTGATAGGTCTATTGGCTGATAGGTCTATTGGCTGATAGGTCTATTGGCGGGCGGGTTAGGTCTATTGGCGGATAGGTCTATTGGCTGGTAGGTCTATTGGCTGGTAGGTCTATTGGCTGGTAGGTCTATTGGCTGGTAGGTCTAATGGCTGGTAGGTCTATTGGCTGATAGGTCTATTGGCTGATAGGTCTATTGGCTGGTAGGTCTATTGGCTGGTAGGTCTATTGGCTGGTAGGTCTATTGGCTGATAGGTCTATTGGCTGATAGGTCTATTGGCTGATAGGTCTATTGGCTGATAGGTCTATTGGCTGGTAGGTCTATTGGCTGGTAGGTCTATTGGCTGGTAGGTCTATTGGCTGGTAGGTCTATTGGCTGATAGGTCTATTGGCTGATAGGTCTATTGGCTGGTAGGTCTATTGGCTGATAGGTCTATTGGCTAATAGGTCTATTGGCTGGTAGGTCTATTGGCTGGTAGGTCTATTGGCTGGTAGGTCTGTTGGCTGATAAGTCTGTTGGCTGATAGGTCTATTGGCTGATAGGTCTATTGGCTGATAGGTCTATTGGCTGATAGGTCTATTGGCTGATAGGTCTATTGGCTGATAGGTCTATTGGCTGATAGGTCTATTGGCTGATAGGTCTATTGGCTGATAGGTCTATTGGCTGATAGGTCTATTGGCTGATAGGTCTATTGGCTGGTAGGTCTATTGCCTGATAGGTCTATTGCCTGAGGTCTATTGGCTGATAGGTCTATTGGCTGATAGGTCTATTGGCTGGTAGGTCTATTGGCTGATAGGTCTATTGGCTTATAGGTCTATTGGCTTATAGGTCTATTGGCTGGTAGGTCTATTGGCTGGTAGGTCTATTGGCTGATAGGTCTATTGGCTGATAGGTCTATTGGCTGATAGGTCTATTGGCTGATAGGTCTATTGGCTGGTAGGTCTATTGGCTGGTAGGTCTATTGGCTGGAAGGTCTAATGGCTGATAGGTCTAATGCCTGATAGGTCTATTGGCTGATAGGTCTATTGGCTGATAGGTCTATTGGATGGTAGGTCTACTGGCTGGTAGGTCTATTGGCTGATAGGTCTATTGGCTGATAGGTCTATTGGCTGATAGGTCTATTGGCTGATAGGTCTATTGGCTGATAGGTCTATTGGCTGATAGGTCTATTGGCTGGTAGGTCTATTGGCTGGTAGGTCTATTGGCTGGTAGGTCTATTGGGTGATAGGTCTATTGGCTGGTAGGTCTATTGGCTGATAGGTCTATTGGCTGATAGGTCTATTGGCTGGTAGGTCTATTGGCTGGTAGGTCTATTGGCTGGTAGGTCTATTGGCTGATAGGTCTATTGGCTGATAGGTCTATTGGCTGATAGGTCTATTGGCTGATAGGTCTATTGGCTGGTAGGTCTATTGGCTGGTAGGTCTATTGGCTGGTAGGTCTATTGGCTGGTAGGTCTATTGGCTGATAGGTCTATTGGCTGATAGGTCTATTGGCTGGTAGGTCTATTGGCTGATAGGTCTATTGGCTAATAGGTCTATTGGCTGGTAGGTCTATTGGCTGGTAGGTCTATTGGCTGATAGGTCTATTGGCTGATAGGTCTATTGGCTGGTAGGTCTATTGGCTGATAGGTCTATTGGCTGATAGGTCTATTGGCTGGTAGGTCTATTGGCTGGTAGGTCTATTGGCTGGTAGGTCTGTTGGCTGATAAGTCTGTTGGCTGATAGGTCTATTGGCTGATAGGTCTATTGGCTGATAGGTCTATTGGCTGATAGGTCTATTGGCTGATAGGTCTATTGGCTGATAGGTCTATTGGCTGATAGGTCTATTGGCTGATAGGTCTATTGGCTGATAGGTCTATTGGCTGATAGGTCTATTGGCTGATAGGTCTATTGGCTGGTAGGTCTATTGCCTGATAGGTCTATTGCCTGAGGTCTATTGGCTGATAGGTCTATTGGCTGATAGGTCTATTGGCTGGTAGGTCTATTGGCTGATAGGTCTATTGGCTTATAGGTCTATTGGCTTATAGGTCTATTGGCTGGTAGGTCTATTGGCTGGTAGGTCTATTGGCTGATAGGTCTATTGGCTGATAGGTCTATTGGCTGATAGGTCTATTGGCTGATAGTTCTATTGGCTGGTAGGTCTATGGCTGGTAGGTCTATTGGCTGGAAGGTCTAATGGCTGATAGGTCTAATGCCTGATAGGTCTATTGGCTGATAGGTCTATTGGCTGATAGGTCTATTGGATGGTAGGTCTACTGGCTGGTAGGCTATGGCTGATAGGTCTATTGGCTGATAGGTCTATTGGCTGATAGGTCTATTGGCTGATAGGTCTATTGGCTGATAGGTCTATTGGCTGATAGGTCTATTGGCTGGTAGGTCTATTGGCTGGTAGGTCTATTGGCTGGTAGGTCTATTGGCTGATAGGTCTATTGGCTGATAGGTCTATTGGCTGATAGGTCTATTGGCTGATAGGTCTATTGGCTGATAGGTCTATTGGCTGATAGGTCTATTGGCTGATAGGTCTATTGGCTGGTAGGTCTATTGGCTGGTAGGTCTATTGGCTGGTAGGTCTATTGGCTGGTAGGTCTATTGGCTGGTAGGTGTTTTGGCTGGTAGGTGTATTGGCTGGTAGGTGTATGGGCTGGTAGGTCTATTGGCTGGTAGGTCTATTGGCTGGTAGGTCTATTGGCTGATAGGTCTATTGGCTGATAGAACTATTGGGTGATAGGTCTATGGCTGATAGGTCTATGGCTGGTAGGTCTATTGGCTGATAGGTCTATTGGCTGATAGGTCTATTGGCTGATAGGTCTATTGGCTGGTAGGTCTATTGGCTGATAGGTCTATTGGCTGATAGGTCTATTGGCTGATAGGTCTATTGGCTGATAGGTCTATTGGCTGGTAGGTCTATTGGCTGGTAGGTCTATTGGCTGGTAGGTCTATTGGCTGGTAGGTCTATTGGCTGGTAGGTGTATTGGCTGGTAGGTGTATTGGCTGGTAGGTGTATGGGCTGGTAGGTCTATTGGCTGATAGGTCTATTGGCTGATAGGTCTATTGGCTGGTAGGTCTATTGGCTGATAGGTCTATTGGCTGATAGAACTATTGGCTGATAGGTCTATTGGCTGATAGGTCTATTGGCTGGTAGGTCTATTGGCTGATAGGTCTATTGGCTGATAGGTATATTGGCTGATAGGTCTATTGGCGGGTTACCATCACCCATGCACCCCAACTCGCTGTTCCCCCCTTCCCTCCCTTCCCTTCTCTCACCTTGAGAGCATCGCTGTTGGTGGGGTGCACGGCCAGCACCTTCTCCAGCGTGCCCAGTGCTGCCTTGGCATCTCCCAGACTCAGCTGAATCTGCCCCAGCCCTGCACGCAGAAGAGAAAGGGGGGAGGGGGGGAGCGTACACCCATTAGTTAGTCACGAGGTGACTTTTGAGTCGACTCAAAAAACACCCATCAGTCAGCCACGCGCATGCTTACCAGAATGCCTTACCTTGCCTCTGACTCTAAGAACGTGTCGCGACAACCAGAGAGAAAGAGGTATCATGCTTTAAGGCGCGGAGAGACCGTATGACTCAAGGCAGCAAGTGACAGCGACAGAGAGCAGCGGGAGAGTGGGTGGGGGACAGCTTACCGTAGTAGGGCAGAGCGAACTCCCCCGGCTGCACTGTCTCTGTGGCCGCCTTGTAATACGCAAAAGCTTTCTTCCTGTCTCCCTGTGCCATGACACCCAAAGAGGAGGGAAGGGAAGGGGAGAGAGACGGAGTGAGTGTGGGAGGGAAGGATCGGGTGACTGGCACCGAGTGCACGTGGCCATGGTGTGCACACCATGGTGCAAATCTGCGCATGGTGATGGCACAGGGAAGCAGAACCCACCTGCGCATGGTAGGTGCAAGCGAGGCAATAGTAGGCTTCAGCACGGGGCAGAGAAGCTTCTGTGCTGGCGAGGGCGAGCGCGGCCAGGGGTCCACTAGGCCGTGCAGCGCAGGGAGGGGCCCAACAGGGCCCTGCGAGCGGAGGAATTTTACCATGGAAGGGCGCTAGCCCGCTGGCATGTGTATTTCTCTCTCACCTGAGCATGATAAGTGCGTGCGAGGCAATAGTAGGCTTCAGCACGCGGCAGAGAAGCTTCTGTGCTGGCAAGGGCGAGCGAGGCCAGGGGGCCCACCAGGTCGTGCAGTGCAGGGCGGGCACACCTAGGAACGGATTCTATCAGGGAGGAGTGACAGCCATGCCAACTGCACAATGTGTCTCTCACCTGAGCGTGGTAGGTGCGGGCAAGGCAGTAATAGGCTTCAGCACGCGGCAGAGAAGCCTCAGTGCTGGCGAGGGTGAGCGCAGCGAGGGGGTCGACGAGGCCGTGCAGAGAGGGGCCGGCGAGGCCAGGGATTTTACCACGGAAGGGTGCTAACTCACTGGCATCTGTATCTCTCACCTGCGCGTGGTAGGTGCGCGCGAGGCAGTAGTAGGCCTCGGCACGGGGAAGAGAGGCTTCTGTGCTGGCGAGGGCGAGCGCAGCAAGTGGTCAACGAGGCCGTGCAGGGAGGGGCCGGCGAGGAAGGCGTGGTTGGCGAGATGGTTGAGCGCCATGGGGTGGAAGGGGAACGCGTGGAAGGCTGCTAGCATGCGCTGCTGGCCCCTCTGCACTGCTGCGACTGCCATGAGCGAAAGGAGATGGGCACAGGGGAGGTGCAGGAAGGGCGGTTATGCCATGCAGGGCTTAAAGGCTGAACGGTGCGGTGGGAATGGCAGTTCGTGAGAGAAGGAGAAGGGGGTCCACAATCACATCAGCATTCCCATGGCAGCTGCAGCACCCTCTCCGGCGCCTGCCTGACTTACCCGTGCATTCACATACCCCCATACAAGCCCAATCCATGCACCACAGCCATACCGTCATGGGAGTTCACATCCAGTAATCCCAGCGCGACAAGTGCATCTGCGTTCCCCGCCTCCAGTTCCACCACTCGCTCCAGCGCCTGCCTGGCCTTGCCCGCGTGGAACTCCCTGCGTGCTGCTGCTGGCTGGCGGGCTGCTGAGGAGGCGAAGAGGCGCAGGTGGCACAGGCCGATGCCCAACCGCACTGAAGGCGGGCAATTCGGGTGCAGCTGCAGCACCTTCTGCTTGCCTTCTGCTTGCGGGGGAAAGGGGTGAAGGAGGAAGAGTAGGTGAGAAGGGGGAAGCGGGTGTGCTGAGAGAAAGGCATCTCATAGAATAATGTGTGCAAGCAAGGGGGTTGTATGCAAGGGGGTTGCATGCAAGGGGGTGGCGATGCATGCAAGCGGGTTGCACACAAGAGGGTCGCAAACGCTGTTAGGCTGTTAGGCTGTTAGGCTGTTACGCTGTTACGCTGTTACGCTGTTACGCTGTTACGCTGTTACGCTGTTACGCTGTTACGTTGTTACGCAGATACGCTGATACGCTGTTACGCTGATCCGCTGATCCGCTGATCCCCTGATCCCCTGATCCGCTGATCCGCTGATCCGCTGATCCGCTGATACGCTGTTACGCTGTTACGCTGTTACGCTGTTACGCTGTTACGCTGTTAGGCTGTTAGGCTGTTACGCTGTTACGCTGTTACGCTGTTACGCTGTTACGCTGTTACGCTGTTACGCTGTTACGCTGTTAGGCTGTTAGGCTGTTACGCTGTTACGCTGTTACGCTGTTACGCTGTTACGCTGTTACGCTGTTACGCTGTTACGCTGTTACGCTGTTCGGCTGATACGCTGTTACGCTGTTACGCTGTTACGCTGTTAGGCTGTTAGGCTGTTAGGCTGTTAGGCTGTTACGCTGTTACGCTGTTACGCTGTTACGCTGTTACGCTGTTACGCTGTTACGCTGTTACGCTGATACGCTGTTACACTGATACGTTGTTACGCTGTTACGCTGTTAGGCTGTTAGGCTGTTAAGCTAATACGCTGATACGCTGTTACATGTCAGATTACCATCTTCATTGTAACCTGCATCATCATATACGCTTTGACTAGAGATAGGCACCCAAACTTAGTTTGGGTGCACAACTAGGGTTTACCCTAGTTTGAGGTTGGAACCCAACCTTGGCCCAATTATTGGGCCCCCAAGGTTGGGTTGGGAGATTATTGGCCCCCCCAATAATGTTGACCCACTTTTGGTCAACATTATTGGTCCCCCCAATAACTCCTCAACCCAACTTATTGGTGGGGGCCAATAATGTTGGCATGGCTCCTACATCCTAGCTCAACTATGTAAACCCATGCCCTTCCTAATGAAACTATCGGTTGTTCTTACACTTTCTCACATGGTATTCAGAGCAACTACGGCTCACACCATCTCGATCCTAAGGACCGCACATACCGCGTGCTATATCACGCCCCCCTCTCTCACGCGACACTACGTCGCCCTTTGCGCCTAGTGCGCCCCTACGCCGTCACGCCCCCCCCCCCTCCCCTTGCGCTAAATTTCAGCGCCCCCCTCCCTCCTTTCTACAGTCAATTCCGCCTCTCGCGGCTCTCCCCTCTCTCCCACTAACCCATCAACCGTCGGAACGGCCACGCCAACCGTCGGAACGATCCGCGCAACCGTCGGAACGATCTGCGCAACCGTCGGAACGACCAGCGCGACCGTCGGGACGGCCAGCACGAGCGACGGAACCCTAATCGCGGGCGGACGCCACACCCGCGACGAGCATCGGCGACCGCCGCGACCGACGAAACCCTAATCGCGGGCGGACGCCACACCCGCGACGAACGACGGCCGCGGACGCGACGAGAACGGGCGACCGCCGCGGACGCGACCAGCGGGGGCGGACGCCGCGGACGCGACTAGCGAGGGCGACCGCCGCGGACGCGACCAGCGGGGGCGGACGCCGCGGACGCGACCAGCGCGGGCGGACGCCGCGGACGCGACCAGCGCGGGCGGACGCCGCGGACGCGACCAGCGAGGGCGGACGCCGCGGACGCGACCAGCGAGGGCGGACGCCGCGGACGCGACCAGCGCGGGCGACCGCCGCGGACGCGACCAGCGGGGGCGGACGCCGCGGACGCGACCAGCGAGGGCGGACGCCGCGGACGCGACCAGCGAGGGCGGACGCCGCGGACGCGACCAGCGCGGGCGGACGCCGCGGACGCGACCAGCGAGGGCGGACGCCGCGGACGCGACCAGCGAGGGCGGACGCCGCGGACGCGACCAGCGAGGGCGGACGCCGCGGACGCGACCAGCGCGGGCGGACGCCGCGGACGCGACCAGCGAGGGCGGACGCCGCGGACGCGACCAGCGAGGGCGGACGCCGCGGACGCGACCAGCGCGGGCGGACGCCGCGGACGCGACCAGCGCGGGCGGACGTCACGGACGCGACCAGCGAGGGCGACGCTGCGGACACGACCAGCGCGGGCGGACGCCGCGGACGCGACCAGCGAGGGCGACCGCTGCGGACGCGTCCAGGAGCAGCCGCGTGTCGTCAAGGCACAGCTGCAGGCGACGAGGCGCAGCCGCGGGCGACGAGACGCAGCCGCGGGCGACAAGGGGCAGCCGCGGGTGACGAAGCGCTGCCGCACGCAACGTGACCGCGCCACCCCTCCAGGTGGTGTCGTCTTTGACCGCACCCGCCCTCCAGCCGGTGTCGTCACCCTCTCCCCCCCCCTCCTCCCCCCTCATGGCGGACGACTCTACTCCCATTGAACTCGGAGCTATCGATAAGCTCGAACTCCTCCATGACACTACGGCCGTGAACTGGGCGTCGTTTGAGGACACACTTCACACCCACCTTGGCTCTGTCATTGTTCAAGACTACTGTCTTCTTGATGTAGTTCTTGAGCACCCTAACGGCCTTCCACCCGTCCCCCCTCCTCCTCTTGAGCCTCCTCCTCCTGATGCCCCTCCTCCCCCAGAGCCTCTGTCTGATCCCCCTCGTGCCCCAGTTCATGATGACAACCCAGATCGATGGGCGGCCAACTTGAACAACTACAACAAGCTTCGCGATGCCTACACCATCCAGCGTGAGGCGCACCGTGCTGCTGAGAAGGCTCACGCTGATGCTACTGCGCGTATCTTTTCCTACGCACAGGATGAGAAAGACTATGCTGATGAACTTCGCAAGTTCAACAAGGATACTGCAGCATGGCGAATTGCGGATCGCCGCGCTCTAGCCATTATCTTCTCCTGCATCCCTTCCCATCTCAAACGTGACCTCCGCCCCACCTCCTCCTCTGGCCTCTGGAAAACCCTGTCCACTCAGTACGACCGACAGGACCTTCGCTCTCTCCTTGCTCTCTTTCGCAAATTTCAAGACACCACTCTTGACTCATCCCCCACTGCTGCTGCCTTCACTCGGCGCCTCATCGACACTGCGCAACGTCTCAACGACCGCGGCATTGTCATTCATGAATCACTTCTCACTGCACGCATCCTCGACTGCCTTCCACCCACATACGATACCTACCGCATCACCTTTACCTCTAGGTACCGCCATCCTCCTCCTGTGGCTGACACAATCGACTGGCTCCTTGACAGCGAAGCGGACATCCAACGTGACTCCACCACCATCAATGCTATCCAGGCTCGCAAAACTCCCTCAGGCAACCACAGCAGCGGCGGAGGTAGCGGCTCAAGCGGTACTGGCGGTGGCGGTGGTGGACGAGGTGGTGGGCGAGGCGGTGGACGCGGTGGTGGTCGTGGTGGCGGCCGTGGTGGGCGTGGCAAAAACCCCTCTCCCTCGGGTACCCTTCCCCCGTGTCAGTACATCATTCGCTATGGCTCCAACAAAGGTCAGCCTTGCGCTCAAACCACTCACACCACTGACACGTGCTTCAAAGCCCTCACTGATGAGTGGTTTGCACGTGGCAATGTCGGCACCCCACCTCGATGGAACACCATCTTCCCGCGCCCCTCTCTCCATGACATACGCACTCTCCCCGCCTATCAACCCTCCACCCCTAATCTTCACAATGTCCTCACTGAGCATCTCCCACCTCATATCCTCCAGCAAGTTCAACATCTTCTCCCTTCATCTCCTCCCACTCCCACCCCTCCCACCCCTCCCATCCCCCCTTCACCCCACACCTCCTCCTCAAGCCCCTCCCCCCCACTATCCTCCGCCCTATACCGGCTGGCCATACCCTCCTTATCCACCTCCTCAATACGGCCCTGTGCTTCCTCCACCTGCTACCACTCCTACTGACCAGCCCTCCTCCTCCTCCAATCCTCCTGGCTTCACTCCGTTCCCTTCTGCTGGATTCATAGGACATGTTAGCACTGCTTCTCCTGCTCCTTCAATGTATGCCCATGCTATTAATGAGACATCCTTCCAGTATTCCGCTTCTTCCTCCTCCTCTACACTCCTTGAGTTCATTCTTGACAGCGGCGCTACACACACTGTCCTTCGGGACGCAGGCACACTAGTCCCCCTCCCCACTCCCTCCACCATTTACGGAGCCGACTTCAGCTTCACCATCACAAGTCGACACACCTCCACTCTCCCCTGCCCCATCTTCCCCTCAGGCACAGTCACAGGTCTACACGTCCCCTCCCTACGCAACAATCTGGTAGCACTTCGTGACCTCCCAAGGTTAGGTGTCACCGCCATCTTCCCCGGACATGCACTTCACTGCGACCTCTTTCACACCATCACTGGTCGCTTCATCTGTCGTATTCCCCTCTGCCCACACACAAACCTGTACACATACCGCACCCCTCGCCCCTCCATCCACCAACTCACCACTCCCACCTTACTTCCCCCTCACTCCCTTCCCCCCTCCCCTCTCCCCCCCCTCCTCCCCTCCCCTTCTTCCCCCCTTCCCTCCCCTCCCTCCCCCCCTCCTCTTGCCTCCCCTCCCCCCCCTCCTCCCCCTCCCCTCCCTCCTCCCCCTCCCCTCCCTCCTCCCCCTCCTGTCACTGTCGTGACCTTACCCATCCCGCCGTCCTCCTTCACCATCGCTTGGGTCATCCCAACTTTGCCACCCTTCGTCAATCTGTCTCCTCTCAACTTCTTGAAGGACTTCCCCTCACCCTCCCCCCTCTCCCCCCGTCGCCCTCCCCTCCCTGCTCAGTCTGCGTTGAAAGCAAACTAAAGCAAGCCCCCCACAAGAGTCATCCCTCCTTCTCTCCCCAACCCATTGATCTCGTCCACATGGACCTCTGGGGCCCCAATCCCACCCCCACCAGGCAAGGTCATCGCTACCTGCTCATACTGGTAGATGACCACAGTCGGTACTCCACTGTCTCTCTCCTTCGCAAGAAGGCGGAGGCCCCGGCTGCCATTATTGCCTGGGCTGAACAAGCACGCACCCATTTCAAACGCCCTGTCTCTCGCTTCCATTCCGATGGCGGCGGTGAGTTCCTTAACCGGATGCTTTCCTCCTACTGCTCCACCCATGGCATTATCCACACCTACACCCTTCCTCATTCCCCTCAGCAAAATGGTGTGGCGGAGAGCAGGGTTCGGGAGGTCACCAAGACCGCTCGATGCCTCATGGTCCATGCCTCCTGCCCGCCTTCTCTGTGGGGTTATGCTATCCTCCACGCCGCCATCCTCACTAATCTCTACCCCCATCCCTCACGGCCCACCACTACTCCCACCGAACTCTGGACCTCCACTAAACCCGACATCTCCCCCCTGCGCGTGTGGGGCTCCAAGGCGTATGTTCTCATACACCCTGAGGACCGTTCACGTGCAGCTGGGAAACTTGCCTCCCGCACCCTCCCTTGCATCTTCATTGGTCATAACCCCACCTCCCCGGACTACCTCTTCCTCCACCCCCCCTCAGGTCGTCTCATTCGTAGTCGGGATGTGGTTTTTGATGAAGCCAATCCGTACTACACCTCCCCCTCCGCCCCTAACCCCCTCCCCCTCACCATACGTCCTCTCCTCTGGACTGACACTGTCATCACCCCTCCCCTTCAACCTCCCCCCACCCTGGTCATACCCGCACCCCCACCCCCTCCCCCCTCTCTCCCAACCTCCTCAGGGGACATCCTTGACCCGGCTGCCCCACCCTCCCCTTCCGCTGTAACTCCCTCTCCCCCCACTGACCCTCCCCCTCTCCCCGCTGACCCCCCCCCTCCCTCCCCACCCCCTCCCCCTCCCTCTCCATCCCCTCCCCCCCTGAACTCTCCCCCACCCCCTCCCCTCTCCCAACCTCCACCCTCCCCATCTCCTCCTCCGCCCCCTTCCCCTCCACCATCTCGGCCCTTACTTTCGTCCCCTCCTCTGCTCCTTCGTCACTACCCTCACACCCGCTCCACAGTCCCCATCCTTGGTCCCCCACGGTCCAATCACCTCTCCCTCCGGTCTCTCACATCCATTCCACTCCTCCACCACTCTAGCACTTCCCCACTCCCCCGCACCAGCCCCTCAGGTTCTCACACCAGCCGCGCTCCCGTCTCCCTGCCCCTCACGGCAACTCAGCGCAGCAGAGCAGCATTGCAGCTGTCTCCTCGCCCCGACCCTCGGCGCAGCAGAGCAGCAGTGCAGCCGTGTTCCCGCTCCAGCCTGACCCTCCAGCGCAGCTGTCTTGCATCTTCACCGCCTCCTCTTCCTCCTCCTCTCTCTCCGGACCTCTATGAAGACTCTCATGATGAACTCCTTTTCCTCCACCTCCTCTCACCCACCATCGCCCCTGTCGTCCGCACCATGGCTGGTACTACGGTCCTTCTTTTCTCCAACACCCCCACCATCTACGAACCCACCACCTACGAGCAAGCAATTGCATGTCTTGACGCACCTCTCTGGATCGAGGCCATGGTCAAGGAATGCAACGCCTTCATCCACAACCGCTCTTTCCTCGACGTCCCTCGCCCCTCCAAGCACAACGTGGTCAAAGGCAGGTGGCTCTTCCGAGTAAAACTACTCCCTGGTGAAGCTCCTGTCTACAAGGCTCGGTATGTGGCGAAAGGCTTTACACAGACTTATGGCTCGGACTTCTTCGAGACCTACTCACCTACCGCCACTCCGCCGGTCATTCGCGTGTTTCTGGACTTCGTTGGCAGACGCGGGATGCTCCTCCACTCCATGGATGTCACCACGGCCTTCTTACAAGGCGACCTCCACGAACTCATCTTCTTGGAACGTCCCAAGGGCTTCCACGCTCCTCACGACCCTGCCACCGTCTGGAAACTACTACGCCCTGTTTACGGGCTCAAACAAGCACCTCGAGAATGGCACGCCAAACTCTCATCCACCCTTCGCGCACTTGGCTTTCGCCCCTCCCGTGCTGCCTCTTGCCTCTTCCTTCGCTTAACTCCGTCACCCTTCTTCATCCTCGTCTACGTCGACGACATGCTGCTAGCAGCTGAGACAGCTGCTGAACTTCAGGAGGTCAAGGATGAGCTGCAGCAACGTCTCGCCTGCAAAGATCTGGGGGAAGTCCGCAACTACCTTGGCATGGAGATCACCCGCGACCTCACTGCCAAGACTATCACCCTCTCTCAGTCATTCTACATCGGGAAGGTGCTCGAGAGATTCGGCATGTCCAAATCCAAACCCATCCCCACACCACTTGCATTCGGGCATCGGCTGTCCCCTCCAGCCACTCCTGGCACCTCCCCTCATCCCTATGCAGAACTCGTTGGGGCCCTGATGTACGCCATGGTCTGCACTCGTCCCGACCTTGCATACCCCGTCAGTGTCCTGGCGCGATTTGTTGGCACTGGCAGGCATGGTGAGGAGCACTGGAAGGCGGCCATGCGTGTTCTGCGCTACCTCCAAGGCACAAAGGACTATGGCCTCACGCTTGGTGGTGTGGACCCACCTGTTCTTCAAGGCTTCAGTGACTCATCTTGGGCGGATGCACAGCCGGACCATCGCAGTTCTCAAGGATATGGCTTCTCCCTTGGGAGCGGCCTCATCAGCTGGCGCTCCACTCGCTCCTCCTCCGTCGCCCTCTCCTCCTGCGAAGCCGAGCTGTACGCAGTCACCATGGCGGCTCAAGAGGCACGCTGGCTTAGCTATCTTCTCACCGACCTTGGCTCACCACAGCCCTGCCCCACCCTGTGGTGTGACAACGATAGTACCATCCACCTCACCAAGGAGGCCGTCTTTCATGGTCGCTCCAAACACATCGAACTCCGCTACTACTTTGTCCGCGATCTTGTGCAAGATGGTCACATCACTGTTCGTAAAATCGACTCGTCCGCCAACCTCGCTGACCTCTTCACCAAGGCTCTCCATCGCTCTAACCACTCTGCGCTCCTGCGCCTTCAGGGACTTGCTCCCCGCGGTGGCTGATTCAGGGGTTGTTGCGTTCTCTCTTCCAAAGCCTATGGATTTCTGCAGGTTAAGGGGTTGTGTCAGATTACCATCTTCATTGTAACCTGCATCATCATATACGCTTTGACTAGAGATAGGCACCCAAACTTAGTTTGGGTGCACAACTAGGGTTTACCCTAGTTTGAGGTTGGAACCCAACCTTGGCCCAATTATTGGGCCCCCAAGGTTGGGTTGGGAGATTATTGGCCCCCCCAATAATGTTGACCCACTTTTGGTCAACATTATTGGTCCCCCCAATAACTCCTCAACCCAACTTATTGGTGGGGGCCAATAATGTTGGCATGGCTCCTACATCCTAGCTCAACTATGTAAACCCATGCCCTTCCTAATGAAACTATCGGTTGTTCTTACAATTTCTCACATTACACTGATACGCTGTTACGCTGTTACGCCGTTACGCTGTTCGGCTGATGCGCTGTTACGCTGTTAGGCTGTTAGGCTGTTAGGCTGTTACGCTGTTACGCTGATACGCTGTTACACTGTTACGTTGTTACGCTGTTACGTTTTTACCCTGTTACGTTGTTACGATGATACGCTGTTACGCTGTTACGCTGTTAGGCTGTTAGGCTGTTAGGCTGTTAGGCTGTTAGGCTGTTACGCTGTTACGTTGATACGCTGTTACGCTGTTACGCTTTTACGCTGTTACGCTTTTACGCTATTACGATGTTACGCTGTTACGCTGTTACTGTTATGCTGTTACGCTGTTAGGTTGTTACGCTGTTAGGCTGTTACGCTGTTAGGCTGTTACGCTGTTACGCTGTTATGCTGTTACGCTGTTACGCTGTTAGGCTGTTACGCTGTTAAGCTGTTACGCTTTTACGCTGTTACGCTGTTACGTTGTTAGGCTGTTAGGCTGTTACGCTGTTACGCTGTTACGCCGTTCGGCTGTTCAACTGATACGCTGATATGCTGATACGCTGATACGCTGTTACGCTGTTACGCTGATACGTTGTTACGCTGTTACGCTCTTACTCTCTTACGCTGTTACGCTGTTACGCTGTTACGCTGTTACGATGTTAGCTGTTACGCTGTTACGCTGTTAGGCTGTTAGGCTGTTAGGCTGTTAAACTATTAGGCTGTTACGCTGTTAGGTTGTTACGCTGTTAGGCTGTTAGGGTGTTAGGGTGTTAGGCTGTTACGCAATGTTGTGCTTATCCACGCCGTCCGCTCCTCTGTCGTCGGTACACTCTCCTCCGTCTCCCTCTGTGCACTTTCACACTCTCTGGGACGGAAATCTCTTTGAGCATCCATCTAACCTAAGTTTCGTCACTACTTCAACCTCAAAAAGAACATTTTCTCTTGCATCACCCACCCACCTTGGAACTTGGTTACGTGGAAGAGCACAGCACACAAGCGTGCACTCATCATGGTGAGGAGGGCAGCATGCAGAGTAGTGCAGCGAGGGGCCCACCCACCCACCCACCCACCTTGTAGAGGTTGAGGGCGTCTTGGAACTTGGCCTTGTGGAAGAGCACACACGCCTGCACTCATCATCAACGCACAGGGCAACATGCAGAGCGGGCAGTGCCCGGAGCATCAGCACCGAACAACACACAAAAGTGATACATGCACAAACGCAAACTCACACATAGATGCCACTGAGACGTGCCAGCAAAGTACCACCATCAATCACAGCATCACAGCGACCGGCAATTAACTCTCCGCAACAATTTCACCTTTTGCAAAAGCGCCCCCTTCTTCCCCCAGCAGTACCTTCCCCAGCGGCACCTTCCCCATCGACACCCACCCTCCCCAGCAGCGCCAGCGCGTACCTATCCCAAAAGTTCCACCTTCCCCAGCAAGCAGTACCTTGCCTAGCAGTGCAGGGACGAGGTGACTTTTGAGTCGACTCAAAAGTCAAGCAGTACCTTGCCTAGCAGTGCGGGCACGTAGTCCGGAGCGCCAGCGAGGGCGAGGGAGAACATCTCCTCCGCCTGATTCACCTCGCCCTTCACCAGCTGCAACTGGCCTGTCATGGGGAAAGGGATAGGAGATGGGTTGGGGAAGAGAAATGGGAGAGAGAACAGGAGAGAGTTGCGGGAAAATGGGAGGGAGCATGGACGGGGAGAGGAGAGGAAGGGCAGCGAGGGCGAGGGAGAAAATCTCCTCCGCCATGCACCTCGCCCTTCACAATCTCCCACCTTTCTCACTCCCCAATTGTCCCTCTGCCCCCATCCAGCCTCCCTCCACGTTTCCTCACCTTTCCCCACCCACGTGGCAACAGCTTCACTGCTGATGCGAGCCGCCTTATTGTAAAAGTCAATCACCTTGATCAGCACCTCGTCCCGCTTCTGCATTCACCTCTTCTTCCCTCCACCCCTTCCACCTGCCCCAACTGTCCCCTGCCTGCCCTGTCTCGCCCCTCACCTTTCCCCACCCACGTGGCGACGGCCTCGCTGCTAATCCTTGCAGCCTTGTTGTAGAAGTCCACCACCTTGATCAGCACCTCGTCGCGCTTCTGCCGCCGTGCCACGCGCCCCAGCCCCGTGTAGTGCGCGCCCAATGCGTTCAGCATGGCTATGCGCTCGTGGCGAGACGTCTCATACACTCGCTCCGCATCTAGATTGGGGAGGGGAAAAAGGGGCGACAGGGGGGGGGCGTCAGGGAGTGGAAGCGTGTGATGGAAAGGGCTCTGCAGCCAGCCCTCGCTACAATGGACGAGGGATGCTGGCCCTGGGTAGACAGAACGCTCGTGCCGGCAAACGCTGATTATGGCACGTGCCTGCGCGTGAGTGCGAGCGTGGTGGAAGGGCGGCGGTACCTGGCGAGGTGCCTTCTGATAGGATGTCCAGGAACGCTGCTGTGTTGCCCTGCTTGAAGTACGCTCGCTGCGAGGTCAGCACGGGTAGCAGGTTTGGACAACACGGGGCGGAAAGCACGGACATGGTTGCTGCCAAAAGCAGGTGTCAGTACATGTCAGTCCGCGTAAGTGCGTGTCAGACCATGTCATTAAAAGCCAGTACGTGTCAGTCCGCGTAAGTGCGTGTCAGACCATGTCATTAAAAGCCAGTACGTGTCAGTCCTTGACAGTACATGTCAGTCCGTGTCAGTAGATGTCAAAACATGTCAGTCAATCTCAGTCAATGTCAGTCCATGTCAGTCCATGTCAGTTTATGTCAGAAATTTTTCAGAACATGTCAGTCCACGTCAGAGCATTCGAGTTCACGAAGCCCACGACCCTGGATGCCACGACAAGCGTTAGCAATGCACCGCAATGCACCGGAGACGGGCTTCCTCTAGGCATACTAACTCGAGCGCATGCCAAAAGGATCTCCATTCAGTGTGCATCCAACGACTGCTGACCACCAACCAATCTGCACCCACGCGACTGCTGACTGATTGAAGTGAGCAATTAATCTCTACTCGCTAGAGAGAACTGCACGCACTGCGAGGTGCAGCCAGCAGTCGAGCGGCGCCTGCTCGCCCTTGAGAATGTCGAGCAGATCGCCGTGATCGGACGGCAGGCGATCCACGTCCACGGCTACCGCCTCGCCCGTGCCGTGCAGCGGAATCAGGATGTAGCGCGGCGCGCCGGGCTCCTCCGCTGATGCCGCCATGGTCACCCGCTTTCACGGTTTCTAATGTGAACGGGTCACGCCGTGTAGTGAAGCGCGGGAGAAAGCGGCTGTGAAGGATATCTAAAACGCGAAATCCATCAACCTAGATATCCGTCGAAGCTCCCCCGTTCGTAAACCTACGTCAACCTGGCATCGCAGCTATCTGGACTTGGAAAAGGCTACCGCAAGCTGAAATAATATGTTTAGAATTCCACTAAAAGACGCCTACATAATTAATCGGCGTTAGAAACTATAGATATGCGAAATAAACTTACGAGTGGATGCATTCTAATATCTAGGGACCCTTTTTGCAGCACAGCGGACAAAGTGTTATAGCACTTCCTACATGGGCAATTGCAGCACCAATCAGGGAAAAGCGCGGGAGCAGGTCACCGCTGTTCACCCGCCTTCCATCAGTACTGTACAGTACACTCCGTTCTGACACAAATCACCTGACTGCTTCAATCAACAGGCTACATTTGCGTAGCGCAGCGTCGTAGGCGCGCTGCCATCCGTCTGCCATGAGCTCATCTCGAAGGTTCAAATCAAGCCGCGGTGGTCTGCCATTCGCAATGCTCCCACTTCACACCTTCGCTGCTCTCGTCCTTCCTGCATCCACTGCACACAGACGCTCTCGAGAGTGGATCCTCGGGATTGCCACGGCCATGGCGTCTCTGCGTTGTTGTACTTTCAGCGCATAATTGTATTCCATACCATCAGCTTATATTTGTAATTTATTCCGAAACTCGAATTTTCCCTTCATCGCATCGAGATGCCTGTTATTCCCGATGAGGAGGAGAGGTTGTGCGGAGCTTCAGAACCGGATAGCGACGACAAAATCGAGCCCGATTTCTCGCCGTCTACGCTCTCTCTCGCCGCTCGTGCATGGAATCTCGCCCGCACTGGGCTACTCACGCTTCTGCTGACAGCAGCAATCGGTTTTATCCTGGTCGCCGTCAATCATACGATCCCACCACGCTTCGACTTCGTCTCGCTCGTCCGTTCAGATCAAACAGTCGTCGTTGCTTCCCCCACGGACCCCGCACTGGCAGCGCCTGCTGCGTCGGTTCCCGAAACTGCTCGCCAGTCGATGTCGCAGCGGCAGCATCTGAGCTCCGAAGAAATTCCGCGTGATCCGCTGAATCCCGCCATTCAAGCGGCGATTGGGGAGCAGGGATCCTTTCAGGATGAAATCACGTCAACTCGCTTGGTCAACCGAGGGATCACGGGACCGCGTATGGATCGCATGCCAGGGAGACGCGCATCCGCCGGCCGAGGAAGCTCGGATTCCAAGCTGACGGCGCGGCAAGTCGATATGACGACCCTAATTTCAACTCAGAATCAGACTCTAGATTCAGGACAGGATCTTCTGGACGTCGCCTTTCCACAGGGAATTCCGGGTTCCACGTTTCTGAAAAGAAAAGAAGTTAGAGCCTTTTGCTTGCGGCTCCGCTGTCTGACAACGCGAGGCCGCTGGCTTTACGACGCGACGCCACGTGTCCTGCCGTGGGCGCTGCCGAGCCGGTGGGACGGCGGGCGGCAGTGCGACGAGGGGCACGTGGCGCAGGGCGGGGGGAGGGTGGCGTTCGAGGAGGCGGACGGCATAGCCGCGCTGGCGGGCGGGACTACCGCGGAGGCGGAACGGCGGGCGCTAGAGCAAAGCGGGACTGGGATGACTCAGGATCAGGCGGGCGCAAGCGGGGATCAGCGGCGGTGGAGAGTGCGGGAGAGTCTGAAATACCGCTGGAACGTTACCAGCAAGTGCGGCCCATGGCGCGAGTTCGATAGCAGCGAGCTGGTGAGGAAGCTGGCGGGGCGACGGCTGCTGATCGTGGGCGACTCGCTCAGCGGCATGCTCTTCGCTGCTCTGCGCAACGCACTGTTCATGGGGTTCAACAGCACGTCCAGCCAGAAACGACAAAACTTGCCGCCCAACTGCGCGCCTACGGACAGCCTGCCCGGGTTCTGCAGGCAGTGGGGGAGGGAGATAGGGGCACGCGCGCACCACGCGCTGTGCGTGGAGGACATGTGCGCGGATGCCAGCGTGGCGTTCGTGAGGAGTGACGCGCTGGACCCCTCGCCAAACCTCACTCTGGCTTGGCCGAAGCTGATCGGGTTTCCGTGGCTGCATGTGCTGAACGGGACCAGCAGCAGGGGAGAGCAGGATGTGGGAAATGGTGGAGAGGGTGAAGACGCTTCTACGGAAAAACGAGTTGCTGCGATTGTACTGAACCGTGGAGCGCACTATACAGAGGACGAGCAGTTGGTATCAGAGCTCAACGCCACTCTGTCCGCTATCCGCACTGTCGCCCCCAACGTCCTCCTCATCTACCGCAACACCCCCCCCGGCCACGCTCACTGCAAGCACCACTCCAAGCCGCTCAAATACAGACAAGACGCCGCCCAGCTGCCATACAACTGGGGCGATTTCGGGCGGCAGAACGAGCTGGCGAGGCGGGTGGTGGAGCGGTATGGGGGTGTGTACTGGGATGTGGATACTGCCACAGGGCTGAGACCAGATGGGCATGTAATGCTGGCGGATGGGAGGGCGGACTGCTTGCATTATTGCTTGCCAGGGCCGGCTGATACATGGGTGCGCATGCTGTTCAACATTCTCATGGACCTTCTGTGATGCTCCCGTGGATGGGGGAGGTTGGGAGGGCAGCTAACAAGCAGGTACTG
This sequence comes from Closterium sp. Yama58-4, assembly GCA_947470075.1. Taxonomy (NCBI): domain Eukaryota; kingdom Viridiplantae; phylum Streptophyta; class Zygnematophyceae; order Desmidiales; family Closteriaceae; genus Closterium; species Closterium sp. Yama58-4. The sequence goes on along the minus strand of CANIUD010000066.1, from coordinate 153,774 downwards.
CCTGCACTAATGCTTGCCAGGGCCGGCTGATACATGGGTGCGCATGCTGTTCAACATGCTCATGGACCTGCTGTGATGCTCGTGCATGGGCACAATTCTGACACACGAGTGCTGCCGGGAGCATTGCCTGCCTGACACTGCTTATTATACTCCAAGCATTGTTGTATCTGCAACACAGCCTGCCTGCAGCACAGATGATGATTGAGAGGACGTGTATTTATAGAGTCCAGTGGAGGCACCTTATGTTCTTATGTTGTACAGATTGCGTAAGGATCAGGTGTGGAATGCGTTGAGCCACAAAATGGTACAGCTCGCAATGAAGGATAAAGCCTACAAGGGGCACCATACAATGGTCTGGAGTTCCATAAGCACGCCCCAGCAGCCGTCATGTACAGGCTGATCATCATTCATCAAGGTCAGCACTAACGCATGCTTCAAAAGAGGCGAGCATGGAATGCAGTAGACTAGAGTTGTAAGTATAGCACGCATTTGAAGGACAGCATACAATGCACTGGAGTTAGTCGCCTAAGTACAACACAGCAGTAATCCTGCATAGAAGGATCAGCAAGGTCAGTGGTGACTCAGATCAGATTTCAAGTGACAGGTGGAGCCCATCCAGGAGAGAGATAAACTCGTGCCCGCTCTCCTCCCACTCCTGCTCATGCCCCTGCTTCTCGCGTTTCCCTGTGCCCCTGCTTCCTCCATGTGACCACCCATAGTGCACCTTATCACCCCCATGTGCTCTGTAGCCCTGTACCGTTCTCCACCCCTTTGCATCGCATTCACCTGTCCCCCTCCCCTCGTTCTTGCCATGCCTATTGCCATTCAAGGCGATGAGATGGGGCAAACACCCACTGCTCGTGCTCGTGCTCGTGGTCGTGCTGCTGCTGGTACGTCTGCCACGTTCCTCCCCCTGTGTGACAGCCCTCTCCACTGCACCATCCCCACCAGGGCAGCAGGAGCAGCAACCCACTGCCGCACCTCCATCTCCTCCCTCTGACCCATGGCTGCTGCTGGCCAGGGACCCACCTGCTTCTGATGTCAAGCAATTCCGTGCGGGCACAACTGGACTGTCATCACACTCCCGACGCTTGGATGTCTCACAGGCATGCGCATGGGGCAAGCAGCACCGGTGTGCACACACGAGCGTGGAATCCGTGAGGTGGCTGTTGCGTGTCCTGATAGCAGCAGCACTGGAAGCACGTTCAGCAGCAGCACCACCACGAGCACGAGCAGAGGCAGCGGCGGCGGCAGCAGCGGCACCTGTGCGGATGGCACCAGCAGCATTGGCGTTTGGCAGCGGTGCAACCTGGCAGACGAACACAGACGCAGCCTTGTGGGAAGAGCCCGCATCCTCAAAGCATGACGCCTCTGCTGCCTGCCGTGCGCACCCCCCTTCAATCCCTCCACATCGCCCTTCAACTCCCCCACCTCCCCTGTCAACCCCTCCACCTCGCTCTCCAATTTCTCCACCCTCTCTCTCCCCCGCATCACCTCTTCCTGCACCTCTCTCACCGCCGCCCGCCTCTCCCCCTGCACCGCACCCCTCGCCCTCCTCAGCTCTACCACCTCCCGCTCTACCCTTCTCAACGCCGCTTCCAGCCCTCTCCTCCGCGCCTGTTCCCCCTTCACCTCCCCCTCCATCCTCCTCCTCTCTGCCTCCCACTCCCTCCTCTCCGCGTCCCACTCGCTCCTCTCCCTATCAACCCCCCCCCTCTCCTCCTCAAGCTGCCTGACTCGCGCCCTCAGTTGGGCCACTCGCCTCTCCCCCTCCCCAATCACCTTCCGCATGAATTCCACCTCACCCGCCCCCTCCTTCCGCCCTCTCTCCCACGCCTCCTGCACCCTCTCTCTCTCCCTCTCCCTCCCCTTCTCCACCTCCCTCCTCAACCTCTCCACCTCCTCCTCCAGTTCCTTCACCTCCTTCCTCCTCCTCTCCTCCATCTCCCTCTTCTCTCTCCCCATCTCCTCCTCAGCTTTCCCCCTCTCCCTCTCCCTATCCTCCATTGAAAATCGCACGAACTGCTTCAGAGCACCCCTATGCCTCTCCCGCTCCTTCCGCCTCTCCTCCTGCACGCGCAGCAGCTGAGCCTGCATCTGCTCCAGCTGCGCCTGCACCAGATACACCTCCCCCTGCGCCACCATCGCCTGCGCCTGCAACTCTTCCAGCGCCCTACTCCCCCCACAGCAGCACAGTGCCTTACTCCCCCCATCACCGCTGTTCGCCTGCTCATTTGCTCTCATCTGCTCCTCATTTTTAGCTCCAGCCTCCACACAAACCTGCCGTGCAGGTTCGGCAGCAGCACTTCTAGCTCCGGCCTCCCCCCCAGTAGTATTAGTTTCACCCTGGGAATCCATTACGGTACCGCTGGTGTGCGCGCCCGCCCTCGCCCTGCGCGCTTCCGCCTCCAGCGCGCGCCATTCCGCCCTCTCCGCGCGCATCTTCGCCTCAAGAGATTCCCGCTCCGCCCGTGCGCGCGCCAGCTGCTGCTTCAGCCGCACCACCCGCCGCTCCTGCCGCAGCGCCTGGGGTTGGCGGGTGCGGGCGGGGAATTGGCGGAAGATTTGTGAGGCGCGGGACGGGGAACGGGACGGGAGGCTCTACAACCGGGGCATGCGGGGGGCCTGAGCGCGCGGAGGGACGCAGGCGGGGAGAGAAAGAGGGAGAAAAGAGGGCGGAAGGGAGAGGTAAGGGGAGAGGGGAGAGGAGGGGTGGAACGACGGATAGCCTGGTTTGGTGATACCCTACCTTGGTCAGATCAAATTCGTCCCCTTGGTCTCTCCCATCCTCGTCATCTTCCTCCGCATCCACGTCATCGTGTCCCGATGCCACGTCATCATCCCCCTCAACGTCTCTCGCCGCCAGTTCCCCCACCAGCGCGCGCACCATCTTCCGCGCGTCCGCCAGTTGCGCGCGCATTCGCTCCTCCATCTCCCCGCCGTCCCCGCAGCTTCTCCGCCTCTCCGCAGCCCTCGCCGCTGAATTTTTTGTCTCCCCGTTGGCGCAAGTTCTCCCCTTTTCCGCGTCGTACTCGAGTGGAACCAAAGTCCGTATCGTATTGGCGGGCAGAGGAGAGCAGTCGCTTTCAGCCAAGCGCGAGCGGCGCTTCGTCGAAACTTCGTCTGCGCCGGGGGTAACCGGCGCGAATGTCTGGGCGGACAGCTCAGGTTGTCGGGGCGGGACGACGGTCGCTGCCGGCTCCGCGCCACACGCTGGGGAGACAGCAGCGCCGTGCGCGGACGCAGCGTCCGTTTTGCCAGACGCAACAAAGGCAGCCGCGACACCATGACCCGACGCCCTGATGAGGGACTCAGGCTCGTCAGGTTTGCTACCCTTGTTGTCCCAGACTGGAGATGTTCTCTCTTCAACCTGAAGAACAGCGCTGTTGCTGTTTTGCGGCGTGGCCATTTGTACTGACAAGCTAAAAAGGTGAGCGATTTCCGCTACGATTGGATTTTGCCGTCTGGATGTGGCGGCCTCCGGGCGGGTAGAGCGCGTCGTGTCGTGCAATGGCGATTGCAGGAGGAATAGGCTAGACGCATTCGCGCAAACAGGAATGGCTGCTTGTTTCGCCGCAGCAGATTACAATTGGGCTGGTTCCCTAGGCATTCCTTCAAAACCCCGAGCGACAAGCTAGCCAAAATTTTAATGTCCCCGCCCCACCACCACCACGAAATGCGAAAGGGTCCGAAATTCTGCGACAACGGTAGCCAGCGTCGCGAGTTGTGGCGACAATCGTTGGACCTGTCAGGCGTGCGGTTCGTTGCACCTGCTCGTGGAGCGCTTCTGTGGGAAACGCTGCAACTGTGTGCGCGACAGGAGTCTGTCGCAGGTTTTCTGCGAGCAATTCACGTGCTTTTCCGCATCTTTAGTGGAGTTCCCGAATCTGACGGTCTTGACCTTGTTGTGGTGATGCTGCAGAGCCGAGATTGGTTCTGACAAACCGCTTCGCCTTTACCTGATTGGTTGTTATGGGCGCCAGCCACACCCCGCTCTTGCCCATCTTGACTCTGCGTTACAGTCAGTCTCGACACTAAAATTTTATCCATTAGCCCTTTGCAGTGCAGTAGTAACCTGCGTATGGCTGATTTTGGTCAATCAGCAAAAACACTTATATGTAGTTTGACTTCACTTTATGAGTTGTCAGAGCTGGCAGATGACGAGTCACCTAGAAAACATTTTCCCGCCATCTCAGCATGCTTAGGGCGGGGGCAGCGCGTTCATTTTCGCCACTTTTCCAAAATTTGGACGCCCGTCGAATCTGGAAGATACTCTAGCATTTTTGTACCGCGCTTAGTTTGTGTCCCGGGTTACACGCGCGTCCAAAATTGCGCACAGGTCTTGCCACACTTTTGCCCAACCGCCCACCCAATGAGGTAACCCTGTGCGACAGAGTTCTGGTTGTGTTTGTGAACCCATGAATTTGCGAGGGTCGTACGCGCTTGACGAAGTCGTGACGCGGTTTCGCTGAATCTGGGTTACAAACCGCTGAATCTGGTAACTGTTTCGGGCTAAGCCAGGAAAATGAACGCGCTGCCCCCGCCCTTATCCCCACACCCAGAACCTCATTCCCCTGCCTTTCATGCTGCCGTACATTCACTGCCACTTCTCCACTAGATTCGTCCTCCTGCCTTGCACGCTTCTATACCTTCGTTGACGACGCAGAGCTCGAAAGGAGGTAATTTTCTCGCATTCTGGAGACCTAGAATATTCCGTTAGGTCTTTACAGTTTCCTTACTGTATCGCCAACCTATGATGGCGTTCCTCGCGCCATCTTCCCAGGCCGGGACCGCGTCGCGAGTGTCTCTTTTTGCAAAAGATTTGCAGTTGCGCCTTCGGCCATCCGTCACCGTGACTGCCGCTCCCGCCGCGATCGGTAGTGGATCTGTGCGGCTCTGCTGCACGTGCGAGTCGCATTCGTCTTCGTCAGCCAATAGCGGTTCGACTAACGAGGCCTCGTTTCCTAGTTTTCAGGAACGCGCGCGGTCACTGAAATACGTAGCATATCCTCTTTTCAGCTCATCCAGCCAATCAAATGGCTCCAAATCAGCTGCGACGTCGCCTGCCGCAGAATTCGTCGCCGAGCGCGCTGACTCCATTCCGTGCGACGATGGCGACAACTTCCAACGTCTCGTTTCCGATCAGCTCGTCGCACGCGTGCGACGATACGGCCCGTCGTTCCTCGTTGGCACGTGTGTCGCTCTCAGCCTAGCCTTCGGCCTGCCGCGAGCCGCGCAGGCGAAAGCCGGCAAGCCCGTCGCCCCGCCCCCCACGCCGATAGTGGGGCGGCAGACTCCCGACGGGGGAAAGGCGGGGGGGAAGGCAGAGGCGGAGAAGGAGGTGGCGGAGAGTGCGCGCGCGCAAGCGGCGGAGCAGGAGCGCGCGGTGAAGATGCTGGAGGACTTTTTGGCGAAGCACCCGCGGGACGTGACGGCGCTGCGCATGCTGCTGCGCGTGCGCATGAAGTGCGCGGACTTCGCGGGGGGGATCAAGATCCTCGACCAGCTCGTGGAGGTGAGATTCTCAGAACACACACACAGACACACACAGACACCCACATGGATAAACTCCACATGAAGCGAGCTTTCCTTCCCAGTGTCCTCTCCACAACACACACACCAGCCAATCTTACAGCCTGAATAAGCTGAACCGATAGTCTGTTTTTTTTCGAGTTGATGCAAAAGGCACGTGAACGCGCAGTGGTCGGTGTTGAAGTGAGCTGATGGAGTGGAGAGCAGCGAGCGCCTCACCCAGCAGTCTAGTCGCGCGTATGACGCCCTCCTCTCCTTTTGTTTGACGCGTGGGTGTTTCGACCTTGGGATCTCCAAAAGCAGCTGCAGTATCGTCGTGGAGTGGAAGTACATTCGCCAGCAGGCATTCGTAATGAGTCGACCTGTCATTTTACCGTCTGGCTGCCCGTCCCCTTGTACTTCCCCACCCCTCTCCCCCGCCCTCTTCCCCGCCCTTCCCCCCCATACCCCGCCTCCCTCCTCCCCCACACTGTCGCGCGGAGCAGATAGAGCCGGACGACATGGAGTGGAAGTACATCCGCGCGCAGGCGCAGGAGTCCGTTACCTGAGTCGACTTCTTCCTTCCTCTTTCCCCTCCTCCCCCCCACTTTTTCCTTCCCCTCTGCTTCCGCAACCTGGGTCCCTTCCCCCCAAACCCCCGTCCCTCTGGCGCGCGGAGCAGATAGAGCCGGACGACATGGAGTGGAAGTACATCCGCGCGCAGGCGCAGGAGTTCGTGGGGGACCTGCAGGCGGCGCGCAAGGGCTTCCAAGAAATTCTTAAAGTCGACCCCTTCTCCGCGCGCGCGCTCCAGGTGCGCCCTTGCTTGCTGCGCGCTCCACGTGTGCCACAGCTGCGCGCGTTTTTTTCTGTTATGTGTTTCTTTTATTCGAGTTATCCTTCTCCTCTCGTTCCCGTCGCGCCCTTCCCACAGCCCTCTTTGAAAGGCCTCCCCAGCCCCCCTCGTCCCTCCTACACCCCTGCCGAACTCCTCCCCTCACCCCTCTTTCCCCACCATGCCCCTCCCTTCGCTCCCCCCGTCTCTCTTCCCCCTCTTCCCCCCGCGCAGGGCCTGGCGACGGTGATGCGGCGCAGCGGCGAGGACAGCCTGGTGCTGGGAATGGTGGAGGAGGCGGTGGGGACGAGCAGCACCTAAGACCCCTCTTCCCCTTCCCATATCCCCTTTGACCCCTCTTTGCTCCCTCCTTGCTGTAATAGGGCCTGGCGACGGTGATGCGGCGCAGCGGCGAGGACAGCCTGGTGTTGGGGATGGTGGAGGAGGCGGTGGGGAAGAGCAGCACCTAAGACCCTTCTTCCCCTTCCCCTCTCCCTTTTGCCCACTCTTTCCCCCACCTGCTCCCTGCTTGCTGTGATAGGGCCTCGCAACGGTGATGCGGCGCAGCGGCGAGGACAGCCTGGTGCTGGGGATGGTGGAGGAGGCGGTGGGGAAGGCGGGGCAGGCGGGCAAGCAGCAGGAGGCCACCAACCTCAAGATGCTGCTGGGCCAGCTGCACGCGCTGCAGGTGGGGGGAGGGCGCAGGGGTACAGACTGGGGGTTGCGGGGATAGTGGTGGGGTGTTAGAGGGCTCAGGGTTGGGGGATTTCAGTTTTTGGAAAGCAGCAGGAGGCCACCAACTCCAAGATGCTGCTGGGGCAGCTGCACGCGCTGCAGGTGGGGAGAGGGTGAAGGGACGGGGAGTGGGGGGGAGAGGGGGGGGAACGGGAGGCTGGGTGGGGTATTAGGGGGTGGGGGATAAGGGCTCATGGTTGGTGTTTTTAAGTCGTTCGCACGCAGCAGGAGGCCACCAACCTCAAGGTGCTGCTGGGACAGCTGCACGCGCTGCAGGTGGGGGGAGAGGGGGAGGGGAGGTGTGGGGACGGGGAGGGGAGTGGTTTCTTGTATGGGCAATAGCACAAGCCATCGGTGCAAGTGATTCAAATGACTTCCGGCCGTACCTGTGCAAGGGTCTCGTGTTTTCGCTCATGGGGGACACCAAGCAGGCTGGCATACTCATTTGCCCTGACCTGCCATGTGCTCTCCCCGTGTTGCTTTCTCCCCATACCTTCCGACTGTACAGGGCAACGTCTAAGCAGCAATAGCGCAGTGCGACGCCATCAGCGCCAGCGATCCAAGTTACTTGCGTGCGACTGACCTGTCACATGCGCTCCCCTTGCTTTTCCCTTTCCACACATACCCCCACTCAGGGCAACGTGGAGGCAGCAACAGCACAGTACGACGCCATCGGTGCAAGTGATTCAAATGACTTCCGGCCGTACCTGTGCAAGGGGCTCGTGTTCTCGCTCATGGGGGACAGCAAGCAGGCCGACATGCATATCCCTGACCTGCCATGTGCTCTCCCCGTGTTGCTTTCTCCCTATACCTTTCGACTGTACAGGGCAACGTGGAGGCGGCAATAGCCCAATATGACGCCATCAGCGCCAGCGATCCGAGTGACTTCCGGCCGTACCTGTGCAAGGGGCTCGTGTTCTCGCTCATGGGGGACAGCAAGCAGGCCGACGTGCACTTCAAGGAGTTCAGGCGACGCTGCCCCAAGAACTACGCCAGCTACCTCGATAACATGCTGGTCAAGAGCACTGTGGAGGCACGAAGGCAGGAGGTGGGTGCTGCTGTTAGTGGGATTTGAGTGGTGATTGGAGTTGGGTTGAGCATTGAGCATTCGCTGCCCCAAGAATTACGCGAGCTACCTGGATAACATGCTGGTCAAGAGCACTGTGGAGGCACGAAGGCAGGAGGTGAGAGGTGTGAGGGGGCTCTGAGAGGTGGAGGTGTTGAGTTGAGCATTGAGTGTGTTTCCGGCGGCGCTGCCCCAAGAACTATGCTAGCTGCCTGGATAGCGTGCCGGTTAAAGCACCATGGAGGCACAGCGGCAGGAGGTGCGTTGTAGTAGGGAGTTTGTAAGAGCGTTCACAGCGCTGCGCCTAAAACTGTGCCAGCTACCTGGATTTACATGCTTGTTTGAATCTACTGTAGAGGCACGGCGGCAGGAGGTGTGTGGTGGGATTGAGTGAGGGTTGAGAACTCTCAAAAGTCAAACCAACATGGCAGGGGGTGCATGGTAGGTTTGAGTGAAGTGTGTTGAGGGTGGAATCCAGGTGCTGCCAGGTGGTGCTGCCGAGTGGTGGTGATGCCACCTTCATAACATGCTTGTTAAATCCACTGTGGAGGCATGGTGGCAGGGGGTGGGTCGTGGCATGCAGCAGTGAGCTCTGAGGTATGCGCTTTGAGCTCTGGGCGTGGAGCAGCATTAAGAATGGATTGGGTTTAGAAGGCAGGTGTGAGCTGCTTTCTCAGGAATGCGGGCTGTGGTGTGCAGAGTCAGTGAATGGCTGTTGCTGGGTTGGGCAGTGCATTTGCCATAAGGGAATGCACCTGCCACGGGGGAATGAGTATGACTTTGCCGCTATTTGTATCTTCCTTCCCATGCACGTTGCCATGCATGTGTGCATGCCCTGCACCTGCAACCTTTTCAGCATTCTCTTTTTGCACTTGTCTCTGCTGGGGGTGCGTGGAGCAGAGGGAGAAGCGGCAGCAGATGGAGGCGGAGGCCAAGGGGCAGACAGTGCGCCCCATGAAGCAGCCCACATCCAGTGCTGGGTTCATTGGATAATGCCTTTAACCCATACAAACTCAAAACTTCAATACACTGTTGGGTTTTTTCCTGAGGCTAGGTTGGGTTGAGTGATACTATCTCTGGCCAGCGTACTCTAGCAGGACTGCTTTACTGCCTTCACGAATGAGAATATATACCGAAGTTTTTGAGGAATAAGGTTGTGTGAAATTGTTTTCAAACGGTTATACAGTCTCACTACACCACATTCTGAATGGGGTCTGATCTGAACTGTCATTTCACCAGTGATGTGTGAAGGCAGTGAACAGATTTCCAACCCAATCAAAGCGCAACAGCGCAGCACCCATCGCTTCCCTGTCGCATTGGAATCTTCATCGCGATCTGCCTTCTGTCGTGTTCCTTCCTTTCGGAGAACGACCCCCCAACGTTCTCTTCTCCAACGCAGGCGGATTTGGGCTGCCACGAAAACGTCAGAAACTGCCGTGCCCGGTTGTGAGGTGGTGGCGAAAAATGCTCAATAGGGGAGCTGTAAGTCTTGGACCTATGTACTAGCCTCCCTTGTCTGCTACCCTTTGAGAGTAGCTTGTTTTGTCGACTTGTCAGATGAAGAAGAAGCGACCCGACCAGCCATGTTTCTGATGAATCCCTTTTCAGCGCAAAGGGCTGGGGCAGGCAAGAGGGGGTTCTTTTATGGTGAGGTGGTGTTGACAGTGGATGCAAGAAATCGGCCCAAAGGTGGATTTGTGTACAGTCGATGCTCAGCCTATCACAAAAATTTGCTTAACACTATTAGAAAATTAGTCACTCGCGAACGTTTTCCCTGTGAGTGGTGATTGTGCTGATTTCGGGTACAGTCACCAAGTTGCGGAAGAAAAACATCTACAGTTCATAAACAACAGCGATTGCCCGTCATCAGAATTGTTTACCTGGTTACGAACTTAAACCCCCGGACTCGTTTCAAATTCCAATTTCATTTTACAATCACAATTTTGCCCGTGGCGACAAGGGCGAACATTACGAAATCCCCCTAACTCGTTTCACGCACATGCCGCCCGCCTACCTGGTGTTCTTGAAATGAGCACCGACTGTAATTGCTGTACGTATCCCATGGCTGAGAGTGGTGTGATTTGGAATTGCTGTTTTGACTGAATTGAAACGCGCTGTGCTCTGTAGCTGTGCCCCCGAAGTCACCACCCCCGAAAAAATTGCAAGCTGGTCGCCGCGCTGCTGTACCTTCACATTCGCCTTCACAGCTGTTCAGTGCACAACACGGCAATGACGACGACGAGTCGACCGGACACGACACGCCACTGTGGCAGAGATCAGCGAGCGTGCGAGCGCAGAAAGCAGCCCGCCAGCCAAGTCAGGCCACTGAACCGACTGTAACGCCACCCACCACCTTTCCCTCCACTGGCTCCCTCCCTTCATCCCCCATTTCCCCAACTCCGCGTGCTTCGCCTTGAACAGCAAAGTTGCCAGCTGTAAAACCTCGCGTGAGGGGGAAGGGGGGTTGATTTCCTTTTGGGAGACTCCACCCGCGTCTTTCCTCCTAGGTCGTGCACAGGCATGCATGTCAGCAATTTTAGGGTTCGAAGTATGATAACTCAGTTTTGCGGCTTCCTCTCGCCCCAATTCTGCGTGTCGGGTGGATTTAGGGTCGGCTGGTCCGGCTCCAATTCTCCCGTGAGGTGGCGTAAGCCTTATCGGCAGCAGTGAATCTCATGGACACGTCAGTTTCCCCCGACTCCGCGCCTGTCCCAGTTGCGCGGCTCCCAGCAGCCCGCCGCTACCTCCGCCGCATCCGCCCCGCCGACAAACAGCAGCAGCAGCAGGAGCAGCAGCGGGGTAGGATTTCCGCGCAACCTGCACCTGCCGCAGACGCTAACCCTTCCCCATTCGCCGCCCCCGCCGCCGCAGAATCCTCACAGTCGCAATTATTCACGCCGAGCCGCTTTAGTCTCTTCAGCAGCGCCGTAGCATCTCGGAAAGTAGCACCCGTTATTACTTTCGAAAGTATCACCGCCGATAGTAGCACAGTTACAGCCAATCCGTTCGCGCCCCCGCATGGTTCTGTCTTCCCATCGCTAGCACGCCCAGCATTCCAAGCAGACGGCAGCGCGCCGATATTTACCGCTGGAACAGCCGCCGCGTCGCGAGGAGAGGACGACGTTCGCCTTGCGACACCTCCGACACCTGCGACGAGTTCCCTGGCGAATTCCTCTGCGACTTGCGACGCAACTCCTGCTCACGATACTAGCGACAGAGGCGATGTCGCAGGAGACTGTGAGTTGTCGCTTTCGATCGCAACGGGGAGTTCGAGCCTCGGGGAGGCGAGATGCGAGAGAAGCAGCGAAGCGGGCGTAGCGGAATCAGCAGGTGGAGGTAGGTGCGCTGAAGCCGAAGGTCGCGAAACGATCGGTGAAAGGGGAAACTGCGAGAGATCTGGGGAAAGCCGAACCGGGCAAGGAATTGGTGAAACCGACGGTCGGGAGGGTACATTTGGTGAAGGTAGTAGCGGAGAAGGGAGATTTGGAGTAGGGAGATTTGGTGAAGATGTCACGTGCGAGACAAGAAGCGACGAATCCGGAGCTCGTGTAGGTGATGGGGTTTGCGAGGGGGTTCATACAGCGGAGGACGTGGGGCGTGGTGGCGCGCAGGAAGAGCGGCACGAAGGGCGAGAGGGACGAGAGGGGCACGAGGGACAAGTGGGGGGAAAGCAGCAAGAGGGGCAATATGGGCGAGAGCAGGACGAGGAGGCGTGTGTAGGGAAGGATGCGATAACGGATAACTCGGTAGATGATGGGGAGGATAGAGGAGAAGAGAGCGAGGGAAGTGAGGAGAGTGAGGAGAGCGAAGAAGGTGACGAGGGGGAGGAGGACGATACTGGGAGTGAGTCGTCGTCCGCTCCCCCTAGAGCCCCTTCCCCCTCCCCACCCCCGAACCTCAACCCCCTTGCGCTGCTCGCGCTCTCGCACGCGCCCTTCCCCTCCGCCTCTTCGGTTACCAGCACCACCGCCACCACCTTTTCCGGCGGAACCAGCCCCACGCTCTCCTCCGCCGCCGCAGCCTCCTCCCGCTCCGCCGTCTCCCCGCCCACCTCCCCCTCCGCGCCCTCCGCGTTCCCCCCTTTCTCCTTCGCCCTGGCCCAAGCCGCCCACCCGATTCCCCACCCGCGCCCGCCGTCGTCCGCCGTCGTGAACATGGCTTCGCTAACGGCTTCGCAGAAGTTCGCGAAGCTGCTTCAACAGCTCGCGAAGCAGTCGGCGGAGCTGACGGAGCTGCGCGGGGAGCTGGCGGACGCCAAGGCGGAAGTGGCGGAGATGCAGGCGGTACTGGCGAAGGCGGGTCTGGATTTCGTGCGCGAGCGCATGGAGAAAGAGCGGCTCGGGCAAGCCTGCGCGAAGCTCAACAATGCGCTGCTCTCCTCCCGCCGGGAGACCGCGGACGAGCGCGAGCGGCGCGAGCTGGCGGAGCGGCTGGCGGTGGCCGCGGAGCTCGCGCGGAGGCAGCTGCTGGAGGAGATCACGCTGGAGCGCGCGCAGCTCGCGCGCGCGGACAACTGGCGCGAGCACAACGTGCATTTGAAGCTGGTCGAGGCGCAGATGGTAGTATCGGAAAAGGTGGCGATCTTAGAGGTGCTGCACGCGGAGCTGGAGAAGAAGTTCCGCCAGGTGGGCGCGGGGAGGCTGTGGCGCGGGGAGGAGGAGCGCCCGTTCGGGTGGTTTCTGAGATTTCTCAAGCAGCCCGAAGGCAAGGCGTGGGCGTTGGAGGGGCTAGGGGGGGGAGGAGAGGAGGCGGGCGGGGCGGGGGAAAAGGGAAAGGGGAAGGCGGAGGAGGCTGCTGACGGGGGTGATGGTGCCACGCCGGGCGCTAGTTCTTCTAACGGAGCTGCTTCAAACGAGGGTGATGCTCAGGAAGGAGAACGTAGGGGTGACAGTAATAGTGCGAGGGACAGTACAGAGAGTGATTCTGACGAGTATGACAATGACAGGACTGGCGGTAGCTCTGACTCACTCTCCGAGTCTATCCCGCTGGTTGGGGGAGGCGGAGATGAGCTTCGGATCCCGAAGCTGCGGGACAGGTCCGGGAACGCAGGCGGAAGCAGCAGCAACAGTGCGCGGATCCCAGGGCGCGGGGGAGGCAGCAGGTGCAGGTGGCGCGGCGATCGGCTGTTAGATGCGGGCGAGCCCATGTGGCAGGGGGGGTACCATGGCTGTAGCGCGTGTGGCCATGGCAGGCCATCGGCTGTAGCGGCTGCTGCAGCAAACATGTGCGGTCTCTTCAGCAGTTGTAGCGGAAGGGGCGTTGGGAATACTAGGAGTAGTGGGGTGGGTTCTACTGGCAACAGTAGTGTAGGGTCATTGAGTGTTGATGGGTGGCTTGGTTTGTCTGCACTTGCATCTGTTTGCTCCTCTGAGTGGTTTGCTACAGCAGCAGCAGTCACTGTAGAATCAGTGAACAGTGTTTGCGGTGGGGAACGGGTGGCAGCAGGTGCAGGAGCCGAGAGGCGGGAGGGAAACCTCTTGGGCATGCGGTTACCCTTCTCGTCTTGTTTCGACACGCAGTATACACTATCAGCCACACATGATGATTTGAATGATGATGATGCTGGTGCTGCCAGTAGTGGGAATGGCAGAGCAGCCGAAGCAAGGCGCTGTGGCTGCATGCACCGCAGCAGGCTCGGGCCAAGGCAAGGCAACAGGTCTGGGGCACTGTCCATGGGCACGAATGATGGCGGAATTGAGGAGAGGTCAGGGGAGCAGCGGGGCAAGGCCAAGGCGTCTGCTCTGTTGCCACCCAAGCCGCAGCGAGCCGGCAGGGGAGCAGAGAGTGGGAGTGGAGGAGGGAGAGGTTGTGGAGGAGGGGAGTACTGCCAGTGCTGTGGGCGCTGCTGTAGGTGCCCGATTGGCAATCGAGGGCACTAGCTGCACTGCCCATAGGTGCTGTGATGCGGATCATGCAAGACGGAGAGGGGTCGGGGGTCTGTGTTAACTGGGATGCATGGTCTGGTTGAGATGTTGAATGGAGGCAATCCGCCTGGGATGGTGTAAAGAGGGCTGGAGACAGATGAGCATATGGTGTGGTGGAACAACGACGGAGGGGAGGGGAGGAAGGGAGAAGGGGGTGGGCGTGTGGGAGGGCAAGGAGAATGAAGTATAGAAAGCTTTTTTGTGTTGTGTTGAGGATGCATTCCGTAATGGTGTAATGTTCTGGTTTTGGTTGGCCACCAACGTTTGACAAAATACTGCGGATATTCTAAAGAGAGAAGGTCTAGATCACATGAGGATGCCAGCTGTGAATATTTATATGAGGGCGCACCTTACATATCCACCATACCTTACCGACACTGGTAAGAGGTGGTGAACTGGAAATGGGATGTCTGAGTGATTTATGTCCGCTGTTGGTAACGAGATTGGTGGTGTACAGACGTAGAGCAGAAAGTGGATGAGCGGAGCTGCTTGTGTCACGTGGACTTCGAATAATGAACAGTTGTTGGTGGCGTGGCAAGTTGGCATTGGCAGTGGCAACATGCGAAGGAATGTCAACGGTGATTGGATACCGTGTCACGAAAGATGTTGAAAAATCAAACATCTCACCGAACCACTAGCCTTGGTATCTGAAATAAATTAAATTGCACGAAACCACGTCATACTGACAGGCTGTGACTGTGGTTGATGTCACAGTGAACTCTGGAATTCAACAACTGTAGCAATGTCCAATACTGTAGTCTAATGTAGCTGCAGAGTTCCCCTTTCCCAGTTCCATTTTCCGCCATCTCAAACTTGGTGAGTCGTTCTGAAAAAAAGTCGGGCAGTTGCGTTGTAGGTTGTAGTACATTTCTGAACGGCATGAAAGAAACGCTGTAAACAGATAAGTCCCACTACCGATGAAACTGCCGAGCACCCCAGACCTTATGGCTTGTTTTGGCGGCATGGGACGTGGCTGGGGGTGTTTGTGCTGTAGATTGGGGGGATTTCGTCAACAGCTCGCGAAAAGTCAAATTCCTCCAGGTGCCCACATATAACAGTCCGCAAACTTCGCGACGGGCGGAAACCGCATCTGCCACCGCCTTCTCTATAGGGAGTACAATTCCGTCGTCACCACTTCCAACCAAGCCCACCTGCCCCCACAAGCACCCGTGTACAAGACCCACAACCGCACAATCTCCACCACTTTTTTGCCCACTAGGAGCCGCTGGCTATTGCGGAATAAGCGCACACGAGCGAGTACACTGTACACTAGTTGCGAAGAATTTCAACAGTGGAGCCAGAGAAGCTTTGTTCCGTAGGCGGAGGCAGTCCAGCCCAGCGAGACGAAGGGCACCAATTAAAAACCGTCTTGCCCGCGTCTGGGCAGGCGTACTATGAAATCTATGTCAATACACCTCGTCATGCACCTCGTCAACACGAGTCGGGCTCGATCAGATCGTGCCATTACAGCTGATGCTCACCCCATGCACGCGAATTTGCCTTGCGCCGGATGGATACGCTGCACCCGAGGTTGTTTCCCCAGCCTCATGCACCTACATTACAAGCGCGTCGCGTGGTTATCAACCAATAGTAACGAACAGACCAAAGTCAAACTAGGTACAGACCGAAGTCAAGCAGAAGAGACTGAAGTCAAACTAGGTTACAGATCTTGTTTATAAGCACATGCGAATCCTTTTTAGCTAGCTGCGAATTGACGAAACTTATGCGAAATGCTCGTGACAGCTTATACGCCCCCTTCATAAGGCAACCGGGAGGGGCTCAAACAGGCATCAGGTGTAGTACATCCGTCACGCCACTTTCAGCCCGGCTGGACCTTAGGGTCGTATTTCAACACCCAAATTTCGCGACTGGAAGCTTAGAGCTTCCGTTCCCGCGCACCTTATTCCCATGGCGCTTCGACGGTCTTCGAAGGGAATTTGAAGTCCTAAGTAGAAGTTCGGGTTGAGTCAGGACCTCCTTGTCAAAGTTCCGAATCAGAATAGTTTTTCGTCACGTCCGCGCCGCGGTTCTAGCCGTTTGCGGCCGCCCAGTGGATCAAAACACGAGAAATTGGCGTGAAATCAGCCTTTTCAAACATGGCCGCGGTTTCCCCACCGCATTCCTCGGCAAAAACACCGTCTTCCCAACCCTCTCGCGATCCGGCGGTCAAGCAGCGGCGCGCACCGTCCCCGCGCAACGGGGGATCCTCCCCATCCGACTCTGCCCCTCCTCGTCTTACGATCTTCGACGGGAAGCAAATCCGACGGCGGATGCACGACGACGCGGCATTCTCGGCGTTCCTCTCGCACGAGTTCGACCGCCTCGACGCCGACGGTAACGGCGCGCTCTCGCTGGGCGAGTTAAAGCCGGCGCTACTGCGGCTCGGGGAGCTATTAGGGATGCCGCCGGCCGGGACGGCACGCGAGGTTGACGAGCTAGTGGAGGGGCTTTTCGCGTCGTTCATGTCGCCGGATCTCACGGAGGAGATTGGGCGGGATTCGTTTATCCGGGTTTGCAAGGATATTCTTAGCGGCGCGAGCCACGCGTTAGAAGGTAAGTGCAAGTGAACAACCTACATAAGCGACTTGCTACTCGGAATTCAGCTCCCTTTCATTCTTCCCCCCTTTCCCCTCATTCTTCCCCCCTTTCCCCTCATTCTTCCCCCCATTCCCCTCATTCTTCCCCACTTTCCCCTCATTCTTCCCCCCCTTTTCCTCATTATTTCCCCCCTTCCCCTCATTCTTTCCCCCTCCATCTCATTCTTCCCCTCTCCCCATCATTCTTCCCGCCTTTCCCCCTCTCCGCTCCCCCAGAGGACCCGCTATCCACGCTGGTCTACGACGGCGGCGCGCTGCGGAGAATACTGGGCAGCGCGGAGGAGGCGGAGGCGCTGATTTCGGCGCTGTTCGCGGAGCTGGACACGGACGGCAGCGGGTGCATCAGCAAGAGCGAGCTGCGGCCCGCGCTCGTGCGCCTGGGGCTTCACAAGGGCGACAACACCACGGCCGAAGGTGAGTCGCGAGGCGCCTCAAATGTCGAGCGAGCTGCGCCCCGCGCAGAGCGAGCTGCGCCGCGCGCTCGTGCGCCTGGGGCTTCATAAGGGGGACAATACCACGGCCGAAGGTGAGTCACGAGGCGCCTCGAAAGTTGCCCCGCACTCGTGCGGTGGGGCTTCGTAAGGGCGACAACACCACTGGCGAAGGTGAGCGGGAAAGGATGCGAGCGGGGGCTTTGCGCGCGCGCGACGCTGCGGCAATCATTCCGCGCGGGAGCAGAAGGTTGCGACGGGGCGGGGAAATATTCAGCGGGGGAACCCTCTTGCCAGTTGCTAGCCGCATTGACGTTTTGTGAGAGCTACACCACAGAAAAACCTGGTTTTATGTACAAACGAAGGAGGACAATAAATTCACAATGCGCGAAAAAATCGGTTTAAACCAGACCTCCGCGACTTTGCTTCCCCCGCTGCGACCTACACGGCCCCAGTTCCGCCTATTCGTGCCCTGGCGCGCCCATTTGCCCCTCTCGCCCCTCCCCGACCTACGCCCTTCCCCTAGCCCCTCCCGCGCCTCCTCTATGCCTAATCTGTGCCTTAATGGTATCTCCCGTTGCCCATCTCCCCCCCACTCTTTCCCCAACCAGCGCGCCCTGCCTCCCTCCCTACTCGCGCGCGCACACAGCGCAGGGTCCCAGCGCGCATTATCGAGCACCACTGCGCGGATGCGCTCCCCCGTGACCATGCCCCCCCTGTGCTCCTCCTCTTGCCCCCCTCCCTTCTCCCCCCTCCAGCGCGCGAGCACCAGGAGCAGGTGCTGGAGCGAATCATCGGCTGCTACTGCCTGGACGGCGAGAGCAACCCCCGTGATCCCTCCGTTCCCTCGCTCTTCCCACACTCCCCCCCCCCTCCCCCGCCTTCCGCCCCTGCCCCTGCCCCTGCCCCATCAGCGCGCGAGCGCCAGGAGCAGGTGCTGGAGCGGATAATCGACCGGTACTGCCTGGATGGCGACGGGGAGCTGTGCCGCGAGGAGTTCTCAGCGCTGCTGCTCAAAGTGATCCCCCGTTGCCCCCCCTCTCTCCCCCACATTCCCTCCCTCTGCGCTGGCAGCGCGCGAGCACCAGGAGCAGGTGCTGGAGCGAATCATCGACCGGTACTGCCTGGATGGCGACGGGGAGCTGTGCCGCGAGGAGTTCTCAGCGCTGCTGCTGGACGTGTTCAAAGACCTCTCCTCCGAGCTCGAGGCCTCGCCACTCTACCTGCCGCAGCGCGCCACCGTGCTCAACGGCGCGTACATAAAGAAGGTATGCGAGCCGCGCACCGCATTGCACTGCACCGCAGCGCGGTGCTGTCCCCTCCCATTCACCCCCCACAACTGTCAGGTCAACCCCCCTCCACCTCCTCTTCCCCCTGCCCTGCCCTGCCCTTCCCCTGCCCTGCCCCCTGCCCTGTTCCCCCCCCTTTATGCAGATCCTAAGCGACGATGATTTCTTCACAGCGGTATCAGACGCCATGTTCGAGGAGTGGGACGTGTCTCATCGCGGCTACCTCGTGTGCACCGACGCCATCGCCGGCTTTCGCAAGCTCGGCCTCGCCTACGGCCTTCCGCCCCCCGACGCCGCGGAAGCAGACAAGGTCTACACGTCGCTGTTCCTGTCCGCGGACGTGAATCTGGACGGGTTTGTGGACAAGGGCGAGTTCCGCACGCTGCTGCGCTCGCTCTTCATCGGCATGCAGCTGCAGCTGGAGGAGACGCCGCTCGTGCTCGAATCGTCTGTGCAACCCAAGGGGGAGTCTGGCCATGCCTCCTCTGTTGCCGAGGTCTTTGACGGGCCCAAGCTGTGTGCGCTGCTAAGGGAGGAGGGCGGCGGGCAGCGAGTGAGGAAGTTTCTGGAGGAGAGGTTTCACGAGATGGACAAGGGCGGGCGGGGGAGGGTTCCGAGGGAGGCGGTGCGCGCGGTGGTAGCGCACGTGGAGCAGACGACCGCGCTGCCGTCCCCGCGGACAACGCCTTTTCAAGCGCCTCAAAAGGGGCCTCAAAAGGCGCCTCAAATTGCGCCTCACAAGCACGTGGAGCAGAGGACTGTGCGGCCGTCCCCGCGGACGTCTCTCACGGTGGAGAGACGGGAGGAGGGGGAGCGGCGCGCGGAGGGGGGGAGGCAGCCGGGGCTGAGACGAGCGGAGACAGAGCCTGCTGGGGGTGCGGCGCGGGGCGGTGGGAGCGATGATGATGGGTGGGAGAGCGCGGAGCAGGAGGTGGCGTGTGAGGAGTTCGTGGAGGCCATGATGCGCGTGCTGCAACGCATGGCGGACGCACAGCATGGTGCGTGGGGAAGGGGGGGGACGGGAAGAAGGCACATGCGCAGGGGCTTGGTTGTGGGTTTGGGTTGGCTGGGTGGGAAGGCGGGTGTGTGGGTGCGCGTGATTGGGAGTTTGTAGGGGGCAGATGTGCGTGGTGAACGCGTGGGTGGCTGGGTGGGTGGATCAGTGGTCGATGTGATAAAAGGCGTCCCATTTCCTGCTGTCCCTCCCCAGACCACCCCATACTGCAATGCATGGCGGACGGGGCCAAGATGCAGCGGGCGTTCTTGAGACGCAATAACATTCGCCGCCTTCCATTTCCTCCATTCCCTGCTGTCCCTTCCCATTTCCACCACTCGCTGTTGCCCCTTCCCGTGTGCCCCATTCCCTGCCGTCCCTTCTCCAGACGACCCGATACTGCAGTTCATGGCGGACGGGGCGAAGATGCAGCGGCTGATGGAGGAGGAGGGGGAGCTGGCGACGCTCATAGACGTGCTCTTCTCCTCGCTGGACACGGATGGCAGTGGCACCATCTCCTCCACGGAGCTCAAGCCCGCGCTCTCCAACATGGTGCAGCACATGGGCCTGCACACCCTCTGCCGTGAGTGCCCCCACCCGTGAGTGTTGCCATACCCTCACCCATGAGTACATGGCAGTTTCACACGCCTTGGTCCTCTTCCTCTCGGCCTCCCACCCCACCCCCTTCCACCGCGCATCACCTCTCATTCTGTCTCTCTCATTCTCTCCCTTCCATTCTCTCCCGTCCATCCTCTCTCTCCTCTCGGCAGGGAGTGCATCAACGGAGAGTGTGGTGGCACAGCTGGTGATGACGCACGGCAAGGGTCGTCTGGACCTTTCCCTCTCCGCCGCACCCCTCTCCACCGCGCATCACCACTCCCTCTCTGTCCCTTGTTCTCTTTCCACGGTGCAGGGAGTGCGTCAACGGAGAGTGTGGTGGCACAGCTGGTGATGACGCATGGCAAGGGGCGTCTGGACCTCTCACGAGAGCAGTTCACGGCCTTCATGCGCGTGCGTGCTGCTGTGGGGTGGGGGGTGGGTTGGCTGTGGGGTGGGTAGGTGCAGGGGAGGCTTGTATGGGGAAGGCTGGGGCGTCTGGACCTCTCACGAGAGCAGTTCACGGCCTTCATGCGCGTGCGTGCTTCAAGGGTTTGGGGGGGGGGGTATGGGGGAGGCTTGTGTGGGGAAGGCTTGTATGGGGGAGGCTTGTATGGGGAGGCTTGTATGGGAGATGCTTGTATGGGGGAGGTTTTTATGGGGGATGCTTGTATGGTGGAGGCTTGTTTGGGGGAGGCGTGTATGGGGTAGGGCTGTGTGGGGATAGTGTTGTGTGGTGAGATACCTCAACTCCCCTGTACCTCCTTCTTGCCGTACCCACTCTCCTCCTCCCCTCCCACCCCTCTCCCACCACACCCCTCCCTTACCCTCCCCCTCCCCAGTCGCTTTCTCCCCTCCTTGGTCCCCCTTTCACCACACCCTCTCTGCACGTCACAGTGTGTGATCGGCAGGCAAGCCAGTGGATTGAGATGGCTTTTGAGTCGACTCACAGGTCTCCTGTGTCCCCTTCACCCCTTCACCCCTTCACCCCTTCACCCCTTCACCCCCTGCAGGCCTCAGTGTCTGATCTGGCGGGCAGTCTGGCAACCAAGCCAGTCAAGCTAGTCAAGCTTGTAAAAGTTGACTCGTGTGTCTACTCACTGGTGTCCTGTGTCCTCCTCGCCCCTTGCCCCTCGTCCTTCACCCCCTGCAGGCCACGGTGTCTGATCTGGCGGGCAGGCTGGCAGCAAAGCCAGTCAAAGCCAGTAACTAGACAGTGACTTTTGAGTTGACTCACAGGTCTCGTGTATCCTCCTCCCCCATTCACCCCTTCACCCCCTGCAGGCCACGGTGTCTGATCTGGCGGGCAGGCTTGCAGCCAAGCCGGAGGAGGAGGAGGAGGAGGGGCAGGTGCTAGACGGCAGTAAACTGCGCCAGGTGCGGTGGGGGGGAGGGGAGGGGAGGGGAGGGGAGGGGAGGAGGAGAGGGGAGGGGAGGGGAGGAGAGGGGAGGTGGGTGGGGCAGAGTAACTGCACGGGTAAACAGGTGATGTGCAGGACGCGAGGAGGAGGTGCAGATGCTGCATAGCAGCAAGCTGCTCCAGGTGCGGTGGGGGGCGGGGAGGGGAGGGGAGAGGAAGGGAAGGGAGGGGAGTGGAGAGGGGAGAAGCGGGAGCACCCATCTTCCTTTTCCCCTTGTCACTTCCTCCCTCTTCCCCTTTCTCCCCTCTCCCTCTGTCCCTCTCTACCCTCCCCCTTACCCCCCTCGCCTTCTCTCCCTCTCCCCAGTCACCCTTTGTCCCCCTTCCCCCCCACCTTCCCCCCCACCTTCCCCCTTTCAGATCCTGGGCGACCGGCGGCTCTTCCAGAAGGTGTGCGAGGACACCTTCGCCTCGTGGGACGTGTCTCGGAAGCGCTGCCTGTCACGCGCGGACATCAGTGCAGGGCTGGCACGGTCGGGCATGCTGTGGGGGCTGCCCCCGCACAACGCTCGCAACGCGGAGGAGGTATACGAGAAGTTCTTTCTCAAGGCAGACCTTGATAGGTCGGGGTCGGTGGAACGAGCAGAGTTCAATGTGTTTCTGAGAGGGGTTTTCAGGGCTATGGCTGATGAGCTGGAGAAGAATCCACTTGTCGTGCATACATCCAAGGTTAGGCCGCCCACCGCTGATTCAATGTGAAGGAGGTGTATAGAGCTCTTTTTTAAGAATCCTCCACCTGACCTGACATAACACAGGCCAGTTAGTGACGTAGATGTTTTTCTGTGTATAATAAGGTGGCGTGTATTTCCTAATTTATATTCACCTGAGCAAAGCAGTCAATTCACTGTAAGAGCAGCACAAAAACTGTACGGGTCACTGTACTTGACACAGTGAAGGGAATGGACAGCTGTGCAGCAACGTGTCTGGAACTGGTGCTACCAGCCAGCCATTGACTCATGTATGAGAAAAATCATAACTAAAAACTTCCTCTGAGGCCCTTCAGACGCCACAAAGCATGGGTTCTTCTCTCTGTCTGTTCTTCTCTCTGTCTGTTCTTCTGTCTGTCTGCCTGCCAAGTCTTGGCTGCATGTGGAGGCAAAACTGCAGCGTGCCAGCTTGACTGCAATGAACCCCCTTCCTCCATGTGCCGCAAGCACCACTGAACCACCACTGTACCATCCAACCACCCAACCAGGCCCATGGCCATCCACCACTGCTTGGCTACCCTACGCCCATGACCTTCCCCCTTGCTACTGATCGCTCTAATCTCCTCCTCTGCCTGCTGCTTCACTTGCTGCTGCTGAACCTAATGCTGCATCTGCTGCGGGCTACAAGTGCGGCTCCGTACCACCATTGGAGATTCCAATGCGCTGCCAATCAGCTGCTGCCACGTGCACAAGGCGAAACGCCATGCTAAACAGCAAAAACCTATCCTGGTTTAGACGCCGATGCCACATGGCCTTGTGCTACAACCACGCCCTCCTCCCCCGCCCCTTCCTCCACACGCGCCCCTTCCCCCGCCCTCCCCTCCCCACTGCTCCCCTCCAGCCTCCGCATCTCCCCGCCACCACCACTCTCCGCATTGCCCTCCTGCCTCGCACCCCCCCCAGCCTCCCCTCCATCCTCGTCCCTCACACCACGCGCAGGGGGCGTCATGGCAGCAGCGCTGAGCAACGAGAGCTCGTGCAGTTCATTCAGCACCCACTCCTTGCCTGTCTGTCCGCCCAGCACCACGGCCTTCGTCCCCCCCACCACGCACGTGCTGTGCCCCCACGCTATCCGCGGCTGCTGCCCCGGAAACGCCAGCTCCCGCCACCGCGGCTTCTCTTCCCCCGGGTCTAGCAGGTATACCTGGGACGGGGTAGGGCTTACCCCCGCGATAGACCCCCCGAATACTAACACCCGCCCCCCTGGCAGCGCGAACGCCACGTGGTCCAGCCTCGGCGGGGGCGACGCTCCCCCTGGCGTTCCGCCGGTTCCGCCCCCGCCCCCTGCCCCGCTGCCGTTCGCGCCGCCGCCACCCCCTGGGAGAGGCGCGTCGGGGGAAACGGTCTGCCAGTTGGGATGCTCGTCAGCGAGATCGATGGTAAACGCGTCGTTGGACCGCAGGCGCAGCGCGCCGCTCGTCGCGAGCCCCCCGAACATGAGCACCTTGCGCCCGCCCAGCGCGGAGAGCGTGTGCCCCAGGCGCGCGGGCGGCGCCCACGCCACGCGGATCTCCTTCCACGACGGCGGGTTGTGCGCGAGGTCTAGAAGGAACGTATCGGAGAGCAGACGACCGGACGCGGTACAGCCGCCGGAGACTACGAGCTTCGAGCCCTCGACGGTGCATGAGCTGTGCCACGACCGCGGGTGCGGCCGCTGCGGGGGCGCGGGCGCTGCGGGCGCTGCTTGCGCGACTGCCTGCAGCTGCTGCTGCCGGCGTTGGTGCGGCTGCTGCTGCTGCTGCCGCTGCTGTTGTTGTTGCTGTTGGTGGTTCTGCTGCTGCTGTCTGCTGTCCTGCGGCTGACCGTCTTGTCTCGTATCGGACACCTGGGTCGCCGCCTCCCCCTGGCCCCGTCTCAATACTCCCTCTCCATCCTCTACTGCTTCCGCGGCCGCCCGTGCGTCCCCATCACTTCTCAAAACCAACCCATCCCCCAGGTCACCATTTCCCCCGGCGCCCCCCCTGCCAGTCGCGCCAGCCCCGCCGGTGCCCCCCTCCCCAGCGCCAGCACCGCTGCTGCTCCCGGCATCCTCCCCCACCACGACCTCGCGCCACTTGGGTTGCTTGTCGTCTAGGTCCAATAGAAAGGCGTCGTTCAGCAACCCCTCGCGCCCGCACCCGCCGAACACCACCAGCCCCGACCCGTTCACGCACGACAGCGTGTGCCCCCACCGCCCGGGGGGCGCGGAACCCGCGACGGGGACGTGCCGCCGGCATGTCGGATGCGAGGTCGAGAACGAATGTGTCGTTAAGGGGTTGCATGTTTGCGCCCTCCCCGCCGAACAGAACCACCTTGCTGCCCACCGCACACGCGCTGAAGTTGCACCGCGATGGTTCTACTGACCCCTTGACAGTCACCTTGCGCCACGTGGCGGCTTCCAGCGTCGTCATTTCGCGCGCGATTTGCGCCCATTTGACCCGCTGCAGCCACTGCGGCTTCTGGTGGTTCTCTATCAGCTGCCGCTGCTGCTGCTGTTGTTGCTGCTGCCCCACAACCGTACTCAACCGCTTCCCTCCCGCCCCTTCTAACCCTACTCCCCTACCAACAGCCCCCTCAAACACCACCTTACTCTTCCCGTGCCACGCGTACCGCCCTCGCCGCACCACCTCCTCCGCCGCTTCCTCCTCCTCTGTCTTCCACCCCACTGTCGCCTGCGCCTGCACCGCCGCCGTCGCCTCCGCGCCCCACACGTGCTGACACGCGCGCTGCCACACGTCCTGGCTGACCGCGAGCTGGCGGAACCGCCGACACGACATGGCGAGGGACGCGATGTCTCTAGGACCCAGGTGGCACATCACTCGCTGCACTAGCACCTCGTCGCTCACTTGCAACAGCCCGCTAGCCCTACCGCTCCCGCTCCCGCTGCCCCTGGTTCTACCGCAGTCGCTGCTGCTGGGGTAACTCCGTCCAGGCCCTATACATCCCCCGCCGCCCTCCCCCTCCCGCGGGCATTTCCGCCCGAACCCCGGGAACGGCGCGTGGTCGTGGAGGCAGCACGCGGGGCACGCCGTGCTGCTGCTGCTACAGCCAGGGGCAGCGGCGCTCGTGCTGGGTACGGAGACGGGTGAGGCGTCGCTGGGATCCGCGCGGGTGGAAGGGCCGACGGCTAAATTGACTGGCGAACGGTCGGAGGGCGGTCCGGGCTGTCTGGAAGGTGGCCAACGAGAGGCAACCACAGCGGCTGCGGCGGCGGCGGCGGCTGAGGCTGCCGCCCCCGACATAGGCAGATGCTGCGGCTCCTTGTGCGGCGGGCCTGGCAACGGGCCAAGCTCGACGTTGGTTTCCGCGAAAGACTGCACTCCGACGAAATGGGTAACTGCGCTGGTGTCGCTTCCGCGAATCGGCGCGACGCAGAGGGTATTCATGATGGCACTGCCGTCCTTGCGGAAATTGAGAATCTCCCCGCAGAACTCGCGGCCTTCTGCGATGCACTGGCGTAACCGTGCGACGGTGGCGGGATTCACGAGAGAGTGCGGTCGCTGCGCGAATGCTCCGCGATACTGAAGGAAACGACTGCGCGACAGACGAACAAAAGAAGGGTTTAGACAGACGTTGTTTAGTGGTCACGGCAGCAAAAACGAGCGACGGAATGACGAAAAGAGATGTTGCGATAGACGAGAAGTGTAAGAATGCCAGAAGACGTCAGCATGCGCGTACCAATTCCGTCCAAGAATATCCTCCGCCGTGTAACCCGTCAAGCGCTCGAACACACTATTCACATAGATGATAGGATGGTCGGGTTCTAAAGCGTCTGACACTATCAGCCCGCACGGCTTCGCCGCCATGAGAGCCTCAATCGTCCGTCTACTCTCCTCGCTAACTCCTCGCAGGAACGACGGCAACAGTCTCACTCCATCCAAGTCGATATTGCCGTCCCCTGCTGGTGCTACACCGTCCTTGCTAATGCTGCTTCCCGTACCCCCCACTCCAATAGGCCCGAAGCCGCTCATTCCGGACTCGTCGTCTGAATCGCTCGACCACTCCATTAACGTAAATCGTTGACGATAAGGGGAGACAACTGTCCGCTTCACAACTACGTACTGTAAAATGCTGCGTAAAAACGGCTGACGGATTCTTACCACTACTCGGGACCCTGATGCGCAGACGTATCTGTCGCTGATAGCTGAGAGATGGAGATTTCGCAATACGGATCAAGCGCAACCGATTTCAAGCTGCCGAAAGTACCGCTACTAACGTGCGAGGTTTCAACTACGGTGAATCGAGCCGACCTGGATCGAAATGGCGTGAAATTTCGGCCCAGAACAACTTAAGCTTGTATTTAAGTAGGTGGTGGCCAACCATGGAGCCTACGGAGAAACCGATAGGAACCTGCTAACGGTAGGGCAAACACCTGCAAGACTATCGCTGATATTTCTCACGGATGTGATCATGGGTTGTTTAAAGAAAGCTATAAGAAAACTGGGACGAATCGCTAGTAGACAAAGAACTGGTAATATGATACTACGGACGAGCAGGGGTTTGTTCCAGGAACAGGTTGCTGATACGTAAGAGTTCCGAAGGAAACTGCTGATGAGGAAGACTACTGTTCACAGGGAATGCCGAGCCATTGATGAACTCTCTAGAAGCGAAGCGAAGCGAAGAGAAGCAGAATGGTGACAACGAGGAGCTGTGGTTTCCCCAGGCTGGATGGATGAAACCCTAGCTCTGTCCACTCCTGAACCAGCAATCCGACACGTCAGCCTCTGACAGGCGTTTCCCGCTTGCACACGCTCCTTGCTGCAGAAAAGCAATGTCCAACCGCTAACAGAAGCATCTCGACCATTCATTTCCAACGGCGCAGACACATGGACCATGACATGCAAGCTGCCCGTTATCCCTTGAGATATTTCTTCCGCAGCTCCCAACATCACTCAAAAAGTCCCAGATATTTTCTTCAAAAAGTGCAGATATTTTCCCTTGTCCACTTCTCCACCATTCCCTCCCGATTCACATGCAACTCCTTTAGTGGCACCACCCCGTAGTAGCACAAGCTAGCTCGCCTTGCCCAGCCTATCCGCGCGCATGAGTTGAACAGTAGGACAGCCAGGACAAGCCACCGGAGCCAAGAGCCTAAATTAAGCCATTCGGCATTCATGGCTGGTGATGATGGAAGAAACTCGTCAAGCCACATAATCGATCCAGAGGCATAAAAAATATCCTAGTTGTGGCGGAAAACAATCGGTCGACCGCAAGATAGAGGGATAAAGATACTTGTGGGGGTTTGGGGTCGTTAGATATTTTACGTCCCGTTCAAAGGCTTGCATGTTTTCTTCCACGTGTCATGCAACAGTCAGTTTGCGTGGGTTTGACAGCTCTTTTGTCAAGTGCGCGATCGTAGCATTTTCTATTTATCGTTCGGGTTTCATAGCTGCCTTTTCATTTTGCACAGAACATTGTATATTGAGGCATACAGTACTGTCAGTTTTCATTCATAATAGAAGTAACAAAAAGTTCTCAAAGGTACTTCACGTCTGACCACCAATTTCCTCGGATTGGTGGAGGTTGAGGGTAAGGCAAGGAACGTTAGCTTCCACGTCACACGCAGCCTTGAGAAATGGCTAAGCCCAGTTGTCCGCACGGCGTCCACTTCTTCCCTCCACGTGTCAGCAAAAGAAAACCTTCCCGAACAAAAAAAGCTCGCCCTTTTTCCAACGTCCAGGAGATACAAATCCGCGGGTTTAGATATTTTTTTCAAAGAGGGGCAGCCACCGGAACCCGAGGGTTCCTCTGTCGCGTTGCTGTCAGACTGCCTCCTTCACACGGTGGTTCTTCCTGTGAACCACTCTCCCGTACGTTTTCGATCTTCCCTCCCCTTCCATCCTGCCCAGCTTTCCTCATTCTTTTCTTCAACCTCCGTCTCCCACATCTTTCTGCGAGTCTGCTCTGGTGACGATAAATGCTTCAGACGATCACTCTCACTTGCCAGTGTTCCTCTCACTGCGCCGAACTGCGTTCTTGTTGATCGTTAGCTCTGCCATGTTTACTTAGCCTGCACCAAGCGTTATAGAATTATGACAGTGTAGGTACGGATATCGTTAGTTGCAAAGTGTCCGTCGTAAAGAGTCATAAAAAGTTTCCGTATTTATCGTAACATACCGGATTCATGTCGGGAGCCATTGTGCCATCCGCCGGCCAGGAGCAGCGCCGGCCATGCGACGTAGCAACGTTTCAGAGGAGCAACGTGCACATCCTGCTGTCGGATAAAGACACGGAGTCACGCCAAAATGTTCTCGAGCTGCTTCGCCGTTGTTCGTACCGAGGTGCGTGAGCGCCCTGAAATTATTCTCCTAAAGCTTCCGCTTCGCGATAAATGCTTCGTATCGATTTTATCATATAAGATTCACTCCTCAGACTGTTCGCCTTGAGTCGCTTTCTCTCGAAGCAGGACATGACATGCAGTCCTCATCTGCCTGC
Organism: Closterium sp. Yama58-4; assembly: GCA_947470075.1. Classification (NCBI taxonomy): domain Eukaryota; kingdom Viridiplantae; phylum Streptophyta; class Zygnematophyceae; order Desmidiales; family Closteriaceae; genus Closterium; species Closterium sp. Yama58-4. The sequence goes on along the minus strand of CANIUD010000066.1, from coordinate 125,254 downwards.
TTCGATCAACCGATTTCGTTTCTTTTAAACACATAAAAGTCTCTCGTTCCTGCATCGCCGCGTGGCTGACTTCCCCCACTTTTCCCCCTTTTCCAGTGACGGCCGTGGAGAACGCGCGGCTGGCGCTGCAGCTGCTGCGGTCGGCGAGCGACACGATAGATTTGATTCTGGCGGAGGTGGAGCTGCCGAACGGCAAGGGGTACAAGATGCTCAAAATCATCATGCGTGAGGAGCGCCTCAAAAACATCCCCATCGTCAGTACGTGCTCCGCTACCCCACGCCTTTCACGGGTACACTCTCTCGGCCAGAGTCTGTCGGATGGCGTCTGTCGGCTAGCGTCCGCCGGTTAACGCCAGTTGGTTAACGTCAGTCGAATAACGTCGGTCGTCTGACCGTCAGTCAGCTTTGTTCCGGCCTGGCATGCGGCTTCTCGTCACGTTATTCCCCAGCTGTTGCGCTCGTTTTCGAGTCGCTTCTGGGTCGAATCGTTGCCGTCGTCTCGCGTCGCCGCTGCCTTTATGTTTCCGATTCATTGCCTTGTGAAATTATTCGCCGGCTCGGTTCGTTCTCAGACGCGTTCGGCACCTTGCCGAACATCGCTCTCATACGCTTCTCGTCTTCCTCTCTCCCTCTTTCCCTCTCTTCTTGCCTCCCCCTCCCCGCCCTTCTTTTTCTTTCCCTCTCTTGGCGCGTCTCCCCGCTCGGCGCTCAGTGATGTCGACGCGCGACGAGATGGCGATCGTCGTCAAGTGTCTGCGCCTCGGCGCGGCGGATTTCCTCGTGAAGCCGCTGCGCACCAACGAGCTGCTCAACCTCTGGACGCACATGTGGCGCCGCCGCCGATCCGTGAGTACTCTCCGCCCTCTCCGCCCTCTTCGCCCTCGATCTCCTCGATTTCGTCGCTCGCAGACGTGTCGTTGACTCGCTCCGTCCGCTTGATTGTTGGCTTGCGCCGTTGACTCCTCGTTGACTTCGCGCCTTTGACTTGTTGTCGAGTCGCGCCGTCAATTTGCTGTTCGCGCGCCCTCGCAAGTCTGTTTTCATGCTAATCTCCGCCCAAGCGCGCCCGTCCCGCTCCCCGTCGTGCGCGCAGGTGGGGTTGGGGGAGGCTCCGCGGCACATGATGGCGGTGAGCGCAAGCGAGGTGGCGCACGACCTAGTATTCGTGGATACGAGCGAGTCGAACACGGGTACCGGCAGCACTGACCTCTTCTCCGAAGAGACGGACGATAAAAGGCGTAGCAGCGTGCAGCAGCAGCAGCAGCAGCAGCTTCAGCAGCAGCAGGAGCAGCAGCAGCAGTTGCATGAGTTGGAGCAGCAGCAGGAGCAGGTGCAGGCGCAGAGGCGGCAGCAGCAGGTGCGGCAGGAGCAGCAGCAGCAGGAGCAGCAGCAGCAGGAGCAGCAGCAGCAGGAGCAGCAGAAGCAGCAAGACCTGGTGCGGAAAGTAGCGGAGGAGGATGGAGAAGAAAGGAAGGAGGCGGGGCGGAACAAGAGACAAGCAACGGACACGTGGGGAGTGGGGAGGGACGACAAATGGCGGAACAGCGCTGCGCAAGTGGCGGAGCAGGGGGAGGAGGGGAAAGAGGTGCAGGAAGGGGAGGAGGAGGAGATGATACTAGAGCGGCAGGAACGAGAGGAGGCGGAGGAGGGCCGGCAGCAGCGACGCGAGCTCATGCTGCTCGAAACGCGCGACTCGCCCGGAGCGGGAGAAGCGGGAGGGGAGGAAAGGGAGGAGAGGGAAGACAGCGACGCGGATGAGCTGCCGTTGAAGCGGCGCCACGTGGCGCCGCAGGGAGGACGGGGCGCGGCGGGAGGAGGTGGCGGAGTGGCGCGCGCTGGAGCGCACGAGAGGAGGAGCAAGCTCGGCGCGCAGGACAGCGCGGAGCGGGAGGACCAGCCGCAGGTACGCGCGCGTCCTTGTCTCTCCACCTTTCACCCCGTCCTTTGTGGAAAGAGAATCTTCTTCCATTTCCCTCCACCTCTTGAATTCCATCTATCGTCCCAACCCACACCCCCCTCCCCTCCCCTCCCCTCCTCTCCCCCTCTCTCTCCGCTTTATCCGCTGCTCTTTCCGTCCCTCCTGCGAAACATCTCCTTCCCGTCCTTGTCGCCTCTGCTCATTCCCATCCGCCCATTCTCCCCCTTTCTCGCTTCTGCGCCCACTCCAGCAGACAATGCCTGCGCTAGAGCTCTCGCTCATGCTGCCACGTGTCGCGCTGCCGTTGGACGAGCCATGCGCGTCTGCGCGCCGTCTGCCGCCCGACCGAGGCCCCGTCGAAGCTCCAGACCCCGCTCGTCCGCCGCTCGAGCGCCCACGCCCCGCCGTGCCCCCGGCGGCGGCCGCCACTCTCCTCGCGCTCTGCACCTCCGCCGTGGCCGCCGTCGCGTCTGCGCCTCCGCGCGCCGCTACAACTGCCACTGTTGCGACAAATGCGGCTACAGCTGCAGCGAGTGCATCTGCAGCAGCAGGCCTTTCCTTGTCTTCCGCCATTCCCCCCACCGCGCACCCCCTGCTCCCCCCGCCCCACCAAATGCTGCTGCGCCGAGCAGTCTCCCACGAGCCAACCTCCGCGCCTCTCTTTTCCTCCGCGCGCCCTCCCTCCTCCCCCACCCGCGCATCTGCGCTCCAGCCCTCTCCGCCCCTCCACGCCTCCCGCGCGCTCCCCACGCGCACCTCCCCCCAGCCGCCTGGCTCCGCGGCTGTTGCCACTCTGCTTCCGCCATCGAGTCCCCTTCTGCCCTTCCGCATCGCGCCCTCGCTCCCCTCTGCGCCATCTGCGCCTTCCCTGCACTCCCCCGCGCACCACGCGCTCCCCTTGCGCACCATCAGTCAGCCCATTCTCCCCTCCGCTTCCGCCGCCCGCCCTCCCGAACTCCGCCTATCCCAAAGCCCGCCCGCGCCTACTGCCGCGCCTACTGCCGCTGCTGCTACCACTGCAGCACCAGCCGCTGCTGCGGCCGCGCCCATCCTCCCCGCGTCAGCTTCCGCTGCTGCGCGCGCCCCCCATACCGCCGCGCGCGCTGCCGTGAGTCGTTCAGCGAGCGGGGAGCAGGCCACGGGGACCAAGGGCGCGGAACTTGCTTCCGCGTTGAAACGAGGAGGTGGTGCGGCGATGGCAGGACGGAGGGGGGTGGGGAGTGACGCCAAGAGACAACAACAACAACAGCAGCAGCAGCAGCAGCAGCAGCACCGCCAGCTGCAGCAGCAGCAGGGCAGCGAGGCAGCGGGGAGGAGCAGTCCCACAACCGCGAGGCGGGGCGGGGGCAGTCCCCCGTCCCCTGCTGCCAGCGCCACACCTCCGCGGACGGCCTCCCGCGCACCAGCGCGCGCGCCTGCAAGCCCGGGGGGCTGCAGGCGCGCCTGGGGGGGGCGCAGCAACGTGCTGGCGGGGGAAGAGGAGGGGCTGCGGAGGGGCCCGGGGTTTCAGTGGGAGGAGAAGGCAGGGCAGGCAGAGATGGGACGCAGGGGGCTCATGGCATGGCACAGAGCACGGCACAGGGCACAGGACACAGCGAGGAGCACAGCATGTCAAAGGGCAAGGATAGAAACGGCAGGGGGGCAGAGGCGGACGTGAGTGGCGGCAGCAGTGGGCACCTCGTGGCAGGGCACAGCGCTGCCTTCTGGAACCACATGATCGACCGCAGCGGCCTCCGGGGGTACCTCCCCCACTCCCTGCCCCACTCCCCGCCCGCCATGCCTGCTCCTGCTCCGAACCTGCGCGCCGGATCGCCAAACCTGCCCAATGGTGCACCGAGCCTGCGTGGAGGCGCGGGCAGTTTGGCGGGTTACAAGAGGCAGTTATCCGGGGCAGCACGTGTGGAGCATGGGACTGGGCGTGGGTTGGGACCAGGTGTCAAGTCGCCCTCCCCTGCTCCCTCTCCTGCTGCTACACCCTCTGCTGCTTCTGCTCCCTGTGCTCCAACTGCTGCTGCTCCCACTACTGCTGCTGCCACTCCTGCTACTGCCACTGCAGCTGCTGCCGCGGCAGCATCTGCTGTTACTGCTACAGCTCAACGCCAGGCAGCGCCTGCCTTCCCGCGTCCCGCCGTGCTCCCACCTGCGCCGTTGCGGGATCGCTCTCCGTACCCGGCTGCTCACCACGCTCCCACACACTCCCCCTCCGACCCCTTTGCGGCGCCGCATGCTCCACCCAGCCACACCACTCCCGACCGCGGCTTTCCCAACCAGCAGATGCAGCAGCAGCAGCAGCAGCAACAACAGCAACAGCAACAACAACAACAGCAGCAGCCTGATTTCCTCTCTCCTCCCACCGTGCCTCCTCTCTCGCTTCCCTCGAACCTCGCAGTAGCTGCGGCTGCTGCTGCCGCCGCTGCTGCTGCATCGGGGCTGCCACCACAACACCCCATCGTTCAATCCCTAGCAGCTGCGGCCGCCGGCAATGCCATGCAGCAAATGCAGCAACAGCAGCAGAGCCAGCAGCAGAAGCAGCAGCAGCAGCAACAGCAGCAGCAGTATCACCCGTCACACCATTCGCATGCTCTGGCAGCAGCAGCAGCTACGTTCGCGCATCTCCCCCCTGATGCAGCAGCAGCAGCTGCCGCAGCCTTCTCTCGCCTCCCTCCCGAAGCCCTTGCAGCTGCAGCCGCAGCAGCTGCTGCATCCTCTAACCACGCACACGCCACACTCCCTCCCCCTTCCTCCATCCCCCCCACAAACCCCTTCTCCTTTCTCTCGTCCCTCGCTGCCGCGCCAGCCATACCTCCCTCCCTGCCATTCCCTGGAATGACAGCAGCAGCGCAGTTCCTAGCACCAGGTGCAGCAGCTGCTGCTGCAGCGGCGGCAGCGGCAGCGGGAGGGAGCGGCATGGGTGCATTCAACCCAGCCATGCCTTTCCCCTCCTGGCCTGACCCATCTGCTGCTGCCATGCTTTTCAACCCCGCTTCTGCTGCTGACGCTGCTGCTGGGGGAGCGGCAGGCGGAATGGGAGGAGCAGGAGGGATGGGAGGTTTGGGGGGAATGGGAGGGATGGGGGGAATGGGGGGAATGGGGCCAATGGGAGGAATTGGGGGAATGGGAGGAGGGGTGGTGAGCGCAGTGGGAGGGGGGGGGACGAGTGCAGGCGGGGGTGGGTTGTTGGAGAGGCGAGTGGAGGGATATGAGCGGCGGGAGGCTGCTCTGAACAAGTTCAGGCAGAAGCGCAAGGAGCGGTGCTTTGAGAAGAAGATTCGGTACGTGAGCAGAAAGAGACTTGCGGAGATGCGACCGCGGGTGAAAGGGCAGTTTGTGCGGAAGAAGACGGCGGGGAAAGGGCACGGTGGGCAGCAGGAGAGCGAGGAGGAGGAGGAGGAGGAGGAGGAGGATGAGGAGGAAGAGGAGGAGGGAGGAAATGAGTAGCTGTGTTGTGCATGCTGCCTGGGACTGTGTACTCCTGTGGTCATGTGCTTTGCCGCACGCCGCACCACCCGTCTCTCCATACCTTCCCATACCTGCCATTTCATTCCTGTTCTGTTAGATCCCCTCCCTTTTACCACCTATCTTCTGCACTCCTCCCCTCCCCAGTCCTTCCTTTTTTCTACCTGTTCTTCACTGGCTCACACCCTGCCACCAGTGCACTGGTGTACCTGACTTGTGTTGTTGTGCTTGCACGAGTTGCTCTCATAACTCCACTACGCGGTTGCTCCGTGGCCATGTAGCAAAATACCTGCTAGCATGCCTTAACATCCTTATTTGTTCCTTTTTACCTTGCTTTTTGCTAGGAAAATTATGTGACCTTTGAGTTGCTACTGGTTGACATGACATGACAGCCTTTGTGTACCTACTACTAACGTCCTGCTAGACATAAGATAAAAGTTACATGTACCATATGTACTGTGTGAGGCTTGATAGTGTTGCTTGCTCTGCTTTATGCACAAAAATAAGAAATCCCCTTACCATACCATTTCACCCTCCAGACTAAGCGCCTCTCCTCTCCCACTATGAAAGTGTAGTTACGGTATGGGAAAACAGAATTCAAGCCCAGAAAATGTATTCATCAGAATGGGATAAATCATGTGTAGGTGAATGATGGATAATGGTGTATCGGGTATCATTGTTCCGGTACAGACATGTTTCGGCAATTTTGTGTGTTCTTGAACGAACACATATGGTCATGAGTTATGAACCATTACATGACGTCATCGCGTTGTGTCAGAACCTTGCGCTTCTGACAGGCAATTCCCGCGCGAACGGCGGAGCTGCGGAACCGCCGTGCTGCGGAGATTCCGAGGATATCCTCGCAAAGCTCAACTCAAAATTTCGCGAGTCGTGTATTCCCCCAACCCAGCGGGTATCCCCGTCGACAATGCTCTCACGAAAATGTACATCCGCCGACGGTGCGGCGGCTGCACCTGAGTTTGGGAAATAGATCCTCCTCGCCTCTGTGAACTCTTCTTCACCACTCCGAATCCGTCTAGAACCTCGGATCTCACCACGGAACTCGACTTTCTTCACTGATGGTTCCTCTCTCACTTCCCAGATTCCTTTCTCCGGCTTCCCTGAATGTCATTCCTTCTCTTCATGCTCACAGCAGCTCGCTCACAGATTCCGTTAGGATAAGCTCGCAAAGCCGACGTCCATGGCTGCCGCTATTTGTTACCTACCATTAATGGTTCTCAATCATAGTCTTAGACCTCGTAATCTTCAAATATGTTTATCTCGAGGTCGACAAGACGGAGGACGAATCGTTGCAATCCATGGCTGTGTCTCCTGACGCGAACCAGTAGCCTTTTAACCTTAGTCGTAGTCATCGTTAAGAAGAAAACCGAACTTTACGTCTGATCTAGTCGGACAGATACATTCGAAGCTTAGAAGCTGTAGTCATTCGGAGCAGCTTAATGTCCGTCATCTACCCATTACCCAGTGAGAGGCTCTCACTTGACTGCACTTCTGATTTCTATTCCAGTATTTCAGAAACAACTTAGACCGAGTATTCTAGACATCTGACGAGCGCGGAACAGAGATGGTTTGCCGAGATTCCTCATAAATCCCTTTTCGATCTCCATGCGCTCCTTCAAGTAGCGAGGCGTCGCCGCTCTCCGACAGCAAGAATGGTTCGATTTGGTGACGACCGAGGTTGATATCGTGCAACGAGGTTACGGGGTCAGCAATTAGTATCTCGGACTTCTAGCAGCGATATGTCGCCATCTAACGGTGGTGACTGAGACGGTGCGTTTTGACGGTGACGAACGACACGGCCACCTCCAACGGTGATAGCTGAGACGGTCAGTCACGGCCGCTTCTGACGGTGACGAAGAGTACGATTAGTGCTAGCGCTGACGACGAAACCGACGATTTCTGACGGCGACGATCAAGAGTACGATCACTGACGCTGACGACCGAACCGACGATAACTAGCAGTGAAGATTGAAGTGACACTTTCCCACGGTGACGATTGGAGCGACTCTTTCCGAGGGTGACGACCAGGCTTGCGATTTCTCACAGTGACTATGAAAGCGATGCTTCTTCGACGGTGACAATTAAAGAGACGTTCTTTTACGGTGACGATCAGGATTGCGAACGTTGACGATCTTAGCGACGCTGTCTGACGGCGACGACGGAGATGGTGACTTCTGACGGTGACGATCAAGAGTGCGGCTTCTCACGGTGACAATCGAAGCGACGATTGTTGACAAGGGACCAAGACTGCGAGTGTTGCTGCTGACATTTAGAAAGCGACGTGCGGAAAGCGACGTGCGGAAAGCGACGTGCGGAAAGCGACGTGCGGAAAGCGACGTGCGGAAAGCGACGTGCGGAAAGCGACGTGCGGAAAGCGACGTGCGGAAAGCGACGTGCGGAAAACGACGTGCGGAAAGCGATGTGCGGAAAACGAGGTGCGGAAATCGACAAGCGGAAAGCGACGTTCGGAAAGCCACGTGCGGAAGCTAAGTGCGGAAATCGGCGCGTGAAACGCGACGTTCGGAAAGCCACGTGCGGAAGCTACGTGCGGAAATCGACGCGCGGAAAGCGACGTTCGGAAAGCCACGTGCGGAAGCTACGTGCGGAAAGCGACGTGCGGAAAGCGACGTGCGGAAAGCGACGTGCGGAAAGCGACGTGCGGAAAGCGACGTGCGGAAAACGACGTGCGGAAAGCGTCCTGCGGAAAGCTACGTGCATCTTCTGAATCCTGCTAAGTTCCTTCCTCAACCCTTGCACTCCTCCCTTACCCCCACCCGCCCTTGTCGTTGCACCACTCTGTTGTGTTGCTGCATCCCGCGTTTCACGTCCCAAACAAACGTGCTCCTGTGAGGCGCATGGCGGCGGTGGGTCAGGGCGCATTGGCAGTTGAGCTCATGTAGAGTCCAGAGAGAGAGAGAGAGAGAGTGAGAGAGTGGGTGTAGCATAGCGTAGCAGTGCATTCATGCCATGCTCGCGTCCCTCTCTTCCCCAGTCCCCCCTCGCTGCCTTAGCTCGCTGCCGTGCTGCCCTTGGCCCCACCGTCTCCATGAGCCTGCCACTTTTTGTTGCATGCATGCTTGCCGTTTTTCCTTCTGCCACTTGCGTACCCCCTGCTTATCATATCACTTGTCTTCTTACGTCAACTCTCTGCTCCGTTAACGTGTGTCCCTCTTCTCCTCTCTTCCTGCCTGCATCCCTCTATCAGCCCACCTACAAGACGGCAGGGCAGCAGCAGGGAGCAGGGAGGAGCAGCGTGAGCGGGAGCGGTGAGCGGGAGAGGCGAGCGGGAGTGGCGAGCGGTGGGATGACGCACGGCCTGGGCTGGCCCTGCTGACCACTGCTGCCGAGCTGCTGGACTGCTGCAGGGAGGGCGGCTGCAGGGAGGGCTCTACTCATGCGACTGCTCGTCACCCGGCTAAGAGTTCCAGTCTTCTGAATCCCGCTAAGTTCCCTCCTCAACCCTTGCCATCCTTACCGCCGCTTTACCTTGTAATTCGTGTTCACATTTGCCCAGCCTCTCTTTTCAAGCATGCTTCGAACCAAAACGCCGCCTTCGCATGAAGGTATTAAAAACGTTCGCGTGGCGATGGTAGCACATGGCACTGGGGCGGCTTGAGCTCACACTAGAGTCCTAGAGGGTTAGAATGCACTCACACTCACGCCCGCGTCTCGTCCCCCTTGCCTGCTAGCTCGCCAACCTAGTGCCATGAGCTACCATCGCCTACCCTTTCACTGTGCCACCTGTTGTTTAACTTCCAGCTTTTACTCTCACAGTATTATGCCTCTGTTTTGTTTTGATCGCGCCCATGCTTATATTAGACTAACTTCTTCAATTCCTGCCCCCTTCTGCCTTCTCTCCTCTCTCCCACTCGCTCCCTTCCCTCTCCTAAGCTTTCCCCCTCTCGCACAGGGCTGTGGCAGCGTGGTGCGGGGAGGGAGGGCGGTGGGATGACGCACGGCAGTTAGTCACAGCGGCGTGCGTGCCTCCTGCATGCCCTGCTGGCCACCCCGCTCCCTACGCGCCCGAGGGTGATTCTGCTGATGGTACAGCAGTGCTGCTGGTGAGGGTGATGGTTCCTGATAGTTTCGCTCCAACTGACACTTGAAAGAGCGAAACTCCATACACTTGCATTCGCCCCTGCTATGACATTCTGCCCGTCATTTGCTTTCTCACTCCATCTCTGTTTGCCTCTTTCACCTCTCCCTCTGCGCTCCCTCTCCATCTTCCTTTGTCCCAACCATCCCATCTCATCCCATCCCATCCCATCCCTGCAGCATCTACGGAGTGGTAGTGGGAGGAGCTTGGTGCTGCTGCTGGTGAAGCTTCATCTGGCGGGACTCGCTGCTCTGCTGAGAAGCTTCATCTGGTGGTGATGGTGCTGGCGCGTGCAGTACTGCTGTTGATGATGGTAGTGCTGGCGCTGCTGCTGATGGTGATGGCGCATGCAACACTGACTCACACACTATGCTCCAATGAGGATCTTCACTTGGCTGGACCTACCGCTCTGGTGAGAATCTTCACTTGGCTGGACCTACCGCTCTGGTGAGAATCTTCACTTGGCTGGACCTACCGCTCTGGTGAGAATCTTCACTTGGCTGGACCTACCGCTCTGGTGAGAATCTTCACTTGGCTGGACCTACCGCTCTGGTGAGAATCTTCACTTGGCTGGACCTACCGCTCTGGTGAGAATCTTCACTTGGCTGGACCTACCGCTCTGGTGAGAATCTTCACTTGGCTGGACCTACCGCTCTGGTGAGAATCTTCACTTGGCTGGACCTACCGCTCTGGTGAGAATCTTCACTTGGCTGGACCTACCGCTCTGGTGAGAATCTTCACTTGGCTGGACCTACCGCTCTGGTGAGAATCTTCACTTGGCTGGACCTACCGCTCTGGTGAGAATCATTACTTGGCTGGACCTACCGCTCTGGTGAGAATCTTCACTTGGCTGGACCTACCGCTCTGGTGAGAATCTTCACTTGGCTGGACCTACCGCTCTGGTGAGAATCTTCACTTGGCTGGACCTACCGCTCTGGTGAGAATCTTCACTTGGCTGGACCTACCGCTCTGGTGAGAATCTTCACTTGGCTGGACCTACCGCTCTGGTGAGAATCTTCACTTGGCTGGACCTACCGCTCTGGTGAGAATCTTCACTTGGCTGGACCTACCGCTCTGGTGAGAATCTTCACTTGGCTGGACCTACCGCTCTGGTGAGAATCTTCACTTGGCTGGACCTACCGCTCTGGTGAGAATCTTCACTTGGCTGGACCTACCGCTCTGGTGAGAATCTTCACTTGGCTGGACCTACCGCTCTGGTGAGAATCTTCACTTGGCTGGACCTACCGCTCTGGTGAGAATCTTCACTTGGCTGGACCTACCGCTCTGGTGAGAATCTTCACTTGGCTGGACCTACCGCTCTGGTGAGAATCTTCATTTGGGTGGACTTACCTCTCAGGTGGGCCACGCACCACCATCCACTGCTCACTCTGACTCCAATCTGACTACAGGGCAGCGCCTAACTACAGGTACGCTAACCCCACTCTGACTACAGGGCAGCGCCTAACTACAGGTACGCTAACCCCACTCTGACTACAGGGCAGCGCCTAACTACAGGTACGCTAACCCCACTCTGACTACAGGGCAGCGCCTAACTACAGGTACGCTAACCCCACTCTGACTACAGGGCAGCGCCTAACTACAGGTACGCTAACCCCACTCTGACTACAGGGCAGCGCCTAACTACAGGTACGCTAACCCCACTCTGACTACAGGGCAGCGCCTAACTACAGGTACGCTAACCCCACTCTGACTACAGGGCAGCGCCTAACTACAGGTACGCTAACCCCACTCTGACTACAGGGCAGCGCCTAACTACAGGTACGCTAACCCCACTCTGACTACAGGGCAGCGCCTAACTACAGGTACGCTAACCCCACTCTGACTACAGGGCAGCGCCTAACTACAGGTACGCTAACCCCACTCTGACTACAGGGCAGCGCCTAACTACAGGTACGCTAACCCCACTCCCTTTTCTTTTCTGTGGTGTGCCTTGCTCTGTTATATTGTACAGGTGGTAGGAAGTAGGTTCCAGCTTGTCACCTCAGCTCTCCTTTTGGTTGTGGCCCAGTTTGTGTTGAATTGAATTTAGGATAGAGATTAGAGGAGGAAAGGGAGCAGAAGACGAAAATGCAGAGGAGGAGAAGAAGCAGACGGAGAGTCATGCAGAGGAGAGGGAGCAGTGGGCGATGCAACAGAGGAGGAGAGGGAGCAGAGGACGATACATGCAGACGAGGAGAGGGCCTTGAGACGGAGGAGAGGGCACTGAGGTGGAGGAGAGGAGGAGAGGGAGCAGAGGAGGACAAGAGGTTCACTGCAGCGTACATGGTAAGATTCCTCTTATCCTTTTATTGTATTGCCCTCCTTCCTTCATCTTGTTTTCGTTTTCCCTCGTCCTGAATTTCTTCTCTCATGCCACTCCTCTCAGTCCATGTGACCATACTTTTGACCATCCATGCGACCATCCATGCGACCATCCATGCGACCATCCATGCGACCATCCATGCGACCATCCATGCGACCATCCATGCGACCATCCATGCGACCATCCATGCGACCATCCATGCGACCATCCATGCGACCATCCATGCGACCATCCATGCGACCATCCATGCGACCATCCATGCGACCATCCATGCGACCATCCATGCGGCCGACCATGCGACCGTCAATGCGTCCATCAATGCGACGGACCATCCATGCGACCATCCATGCGACCATCCATGCGACCATCCATGCGACCATCCATGCGACCATCCATGCGACCAACCATACGACCATCCATGCGACCATCCATGCGACCATCCATGCGACCATCCATGCGACCATCCATGCGACCATCCATGCGACCATCCATGCGACCATCCATGCGACCATCCATGCGACCATCCATGCGACCATCCATGCGACCATCCATGCGACCATCCATGCGACCATCCATGCGACCATCCATGCGACCATCCATGCGACCATCCATGCGACCATCCATGCGACCATCCATGCGACCATCCATGCGGCCGACCATGCGACCGTCAATGCGTCCATCAATGCGACGGACCATCCATGCGACCATCCATGCGACCATCCATGCGACCATCCATGCGACCATCCATGCGACCATCCATGCGACCATCCATACGACCAACCATACGACCATCCATGCGACCATCCATGCGACCATCCATGCGACCATCCATGCGACCATCCATGCGACCATCCATGCGACCATCCATGCGACCATCCATGCGACCATCCATGCGACCATCCATGCGACCATCCATGCGACCATCCATGTGACCAACCGACCGACTCCTCTAATAGGCGCCACTCCTCTAATAGGCGCCACTCCTCTAATAGGCGCCACTCCTCTAATAGGCGCCACTCCTCTAATAGGCGCCACTCCTCTAATAGGCGCCACTCCTCTAATAGGCGCCACTCCTCTAATAGGCGCCACTCCTCTAATAGGCGCCACTCCTCTAGTAGACGCCACTCCTCTAATGGGCGCCACTCCTCTAGTAGACGCCACTCCTCTAATAGGCGCCACTCCTCTAATAGGCGCCACTCCTCTAATGGGCGCCACTCCTCAAATAGGCGCCACTCCTCTAATGGGCGCCACTCCTCTAATGGGCTCCTCTAATAGGCGCCACTCCTCTAATAGGCGCCACTCCTCTAATAGGCGCCACTCCTCTAATAGGCGCCACTCCTCTAATAGGCGCCACTCCTCTAATAGGCGCCACTCCTCTAATAGGCGCCACTCCTCTAATAGGCGCCACTCCTCTAATAGGCGCCACTCCTCTAATAGGCGCCACTCCTCTAATAGGCGCCACTCCTCTAATAGGCGCCACTCCTCTAATAGGCGCCACTCCTCTAATAGGCGCCACTCCTCTAATAGGCGCCACTCCTCTAATAGGCGCCACTCCTCTAATAGGCGCCACTCCTCTAATAGGCGCCACTCCTCTAATAGGCGCCACTCCTCTAATAGGCGCCACTCCTCTAATAGGCGCCACTCCTCTAATAGGCGCCACTCCTCTAATAGGCGCCACTCCTCTAATAGGCGCCACTCCTCTAATAGGCGCCACTCCTCTAATAGGCGCCACTCCTCTAATAGGCGCCACTCCTCTAATAGGCGCCACTCCTCTAATAGGCGCCACTCCTCTAATAGGCGCCACTCCTCTAATAGGCGCCACTCCTCTAATAGGCGCCACTCCTCTAATAGGCGCCACTCCTCTAATAGGCGCCACTCCTCTAATAGGCGCCACTCCTCTAATAGGCGCCACTCCTCTAATAGGCGCCACTCCTCAACCTACTGTTCCACATCCCCCCATCTCCCTCTTCCTCCCCCTTCCAACAGTACGAGAAGACTCTTAAGCGTTTCTTTGCAAGCGGGGCAGTGGGGGCGAGTGGGGCCGAGGGCTTCCACTTGCGCACTTTGTCCTATATGGCGCGCGCGCAGTACGACGCCGACCAGCTGGCGCAGTGCCGGCGCTCGCTGCTGCTGGCGGTGCATGTGGCGCCGAATAACGCCGCCCTGCGCTTCAACGTGGCGGTGGCACTGCAGAAGATGGCCGTGACTGTGCTCAAGCAGGAGAAGCGCACAGCAGAGCAGGTATGGTGGATGGGGAAGGACTGGGAGGGGGCAGAGGGCAGGGGAGCAGTGGGAAGGGTGAGGTGGGAGCAAGACAGTGGTGGCACTGCAGAAGATGGCCGTGACTGTGCTGAAGCAGGAGAAGCACACGGCAGAGCAGGTATGGCTGAGTTGGAGCAGGAGGGGTTTTGGGGAGGAAAAAAGGGGAGCAGAAGACAATGGGGGCAGGGAGCACAATGACTGGCGTTCTGCACAAGATGGCTCTTGGGGTGGTGACACAGAAAATGAGGAGAGCAGGAGCGTGAAACTGTGGATGCTGGCTCTTGTGAATGGATCCATGTCTCTGCACACGCCCTCCCTCCTCACACTGCAGTGCAGCCGCTTCCCAATGCTTGCTATCTCACATCCCCCACCCCCTCCCAACACTCTTGTGCTGCAGGTTCGCAAGGTGGTTTCGGACTTGAAGACTGCCCTCCGTCTCTTCTCTCAGGTGCGCCAACGCATCCCGTCCCACTCCCCACATCGTGTCTCCACACCAGAACACACCCCTTATTGATGCTGCATCAATCCACGCCATGCGTTCTTCACCTGAATTGCCTTTTTCACCTGAATAGCGTCTTCACCTGTGTTTGTCTCACAGCAAGCATTGGCTTTCGTGCTCATGCATTCCTCTTTGATGCTGTGTGTGTGTTGTGCGGTGGCCAAATGTTGTGTGTCATTTTGCGCATGTGTGTGTGATCGTGCATGTGTCTACGTTCATGTGTGACTGTGCACCATATGTGACTGTGCATGTGTGACTATGACTGCGTATCTGCGATTGTGTGCATGCATGTGTTGTATGACTGTGACTGTGCAACCATGGCAGCTGGCAACACGGGGAGTGCAGGGGTCACAGGGGGGTGTCGACAAGAAGAAAGCCAACTCGCACCTCGAGTACTGCCAGGTGGTTGCGAGTTGCAAGTTTCAATGATGCATTCAGGTGCTTTTGAGCCAGCACCAGACCAGCTCGCAGCTGCCTCTGAGAAATTTGTTGAGCATCAGTAAATACATGCTGATGTGTCGTGAAGCATTGGCGTGCACATGATAATAGTTTGTTCCTTAGATGTCTCAGGTGTTGCATGAGTGCCCTCGTTCAGGGTCTGGGGTGATTTTCTTGTGCTCGGCAATGTGAGTGTCTTGCTCGATGACTTAACCGCCTCACTATCCCATCATCATCAACATTCCCATGCACCCATGCATCCATGCCCATCCCCATCCCCATCCCCACTCCCATTTCCGCATGCCGAACCCCATCACCAACACATCAGCATGTGCTCAGCTCAGCCAAGCAACATCTGCAGGTAGCTGAGAGGGAGGAGCAGCAGCGCAAGGTCAGCTCCCTCCCTCTCCCTCCTCCCATTCTCGCCGTTCCCCCTCTCAGCTTCCTCATCTCATTCCCCACTCTCACTACCCCATCCCCCATGACCCCATCGCTCACCACCTCATTGCCCATGCATCTTGTCTTTCTCCCCCGTTAGTACCGCCTGTCCCATTCCTGCCTCTTGCTGTCCTTCACTCCTGTTATCCCCCGTCCCCCTCCCCACTTTGCCATTCACCCCTGCTTTATTCCCCTTCTCCACTTCTCATCTCCCCTCCTACCCTCACCCGCCCTTCCCCTCTCTCTCGTTCTTGTATGCGCCCCTCGCATGTGTGCCTAACCTGCCCGCCCTTCCTCTCCCCCGTCCTGGTGTGTGCGAGCAGCAACGGGCGGAGGCAGAGAGGCAGGTGGCGGAGGCAGAGGCGTCCAGGAAGAGAGCAGAGGAGGATAAGCTGCTGGAGGTAGGGTGTGTGTGTGGTGCTGATGGGTGCTGATGGGTGCTGATGGGCGCGGATGATGGGTGCTGGTGGGTGCTGATGGGCGCTGATGATGGGTGCTGGTGGGTGCTGATGGGCGCTGATGATGGGTGCTGGTGGGTGCTGATGGGTGCTGATGATGGGTGGTGGTGGGTGCTTATGGTCGCTGATGATGGGTGCTGGTGGGTTCTGATGGGCGCTGATGATGGGTGCTGGTGGGTTCTGATGGGTGCTGATGATGGGTGCTGGTGGGTGCTGATGGGCGCTGATGATGGGTACTGGTGGGTGCTGCTGGGTGCTGATGGGTGCTGGTGGGTGCTGATGGGCGCGGATGATGGGTGCTGGTGGGTGCTGATGGGCGCTGATGATGGGTGCTGGTGGGTGCTGATGGGCGCTGATGATGGGTGCTGGTGGGTGCTGATGGGTGCTGATGATGGGTGGTGGTGGGTGCTGATGGTCGCTGATGATGGGTGCTGGTGGATTCTGATGGGCGCTGATGATGGGTGCTGGTGGGTTCTGATGGGTGCTGATGATGGGTGCTGGTGGGTGCTGATGGGTGCTGATGATGGGTGCTGGTGGGTGCTGATGGGCGCTGATGATGGGTGCTGGTGGGTGCTGATGGGCGCTGATGATGGGTGCTGGTGGGTGCTGATGGGCGCTGATGATGGGTGCTGGTGGGTGCTGATGGGTGCGGACGATGGGTGCTGGTGGGTGCTGATGGGTGCTGATGATGGGTGCTGGTGGGTGCTGATTGGCGCTGATGATGGGTGCTGGTGGGTGCTGATGGGCGCTGATGATGGGTGCTGGTGGGTGCTGATGGGTGCTGATGATGGGTGCTGGTGGGTGCTGATGGGTGCTGATGATGGGTGCTGGTGGGTGCTGATGGGCGCTGATGATGGGTGCTGGTGGGTGCTGATGGGCGCTGATGATGGGTGCTGGTGGGTGCTGATGGGTGCTGATGATGGGTGCTGGTGGGTGCTGATGGGTGCTGGTGGGTGCTGATGGGTGCTGATGATGGGTGCTGGTGGGTGCTGATGGGCGCTGATGATGGGTGCTGGTGGGTGCTGATGGGTGCTGATGATGGGTGCTGGTGGGTGCTGATGGGCGCTGATGATGGGTGCTGGTGGGTGCTGATGGGTGCTGATGATGGGTGCTGGTGGGTGCTGATGGGTGCTGATGATGGGTGCTGGTGGGTGCTGATGGGTGCTGATGATGGGTGCTGGTGGGTGCTGATGGGTGCTGATGATGGGTGCTGGTGGCTGCTGATGGGTGCTGATGATGGGTGCTGGTGGGTGCTGATGGGTGCTAATGATGGGTGCTGGTGGGTGCTGATGGGCGCTGATGATGGGTGCTGGTGGGTGCTGATGGGTGCTGATGATGGGTGCTGGTGGCTGCTGATGGGCGCTGATGATGGGTGCTGGTGGGTGCTGATGGGCGCTGATGATGGGTGCTGGTGGGTGCTGATGGGTGCTGATGATGGGTGCTGGTGGGTGCTGATGGGTGCTGATGATGGGTGCTGGTGGGTGCTGATGGGCGCTGATGATGGGTGCTGGTGGGTGCTAATGGGTGCTGATGATGGGTGCTGGTGGGTGCTGGTGGGTGCTGATGATGGGTGCTGGTGGCTGCTGATTAATAGGTTCTTATGACTGCTTGAGAGTGTTTGAAAGAAATATCAGTGAGTGAGTTGCAGCAGTGTTTCTGTTCCCCCTGGCACTCCCTCATCCACATTCTTCTCTCTGCTCTGCGCTTCCCCGCACTCTGCTCTGTGTTTCCTCCCCATTGCTGTGTGGCAGGCGGAGAGGCAGAGGAGGGATGAGGAGGAGAGGCGGCTGAAGCAGCAGGAGGAAGAGATCAAGCGCCGCATGGTGAGGGCGGTGGGGGGGAGGGGGAGTGGGTGGCAGGTGGAGGCTGGCGGGTGGAGGGTGGCGGGTGTGGGGAAAAGGTTGGGTAGGGGTTGTGGGTTGGGGATGGTTGGTGGGGTGTTGGGGATGGTTGGTGGGGTGTTGGGGGGAGGGGTGGGTGCTGAGTGGGTTGGTTGTGGGTACGAGTTGGGGGTTAGGGGGAGGGGTGGGTACTGGAATTGGTGTATGATGTGCGAATCCGTTCATGTCCGGTTGGTGCGTCTCCTCTGGGCTGAATCCTCCTCCTCCATGAAAACCTCTGCATTCACTCGCTCTCTGCTCTCCTTTGCCTGACCGTGTGATGCTGCTCGCATCCTTCCCTCCCCACCTTTTGCCCCGCGCACCCCTGGGCCCCATCCATGCCACCCCACTGCCTCTCTTGCTGCCCCTTCCACTGCCTGTATGCTTCCACTGCAGGATATGTGGAAGCGCAACGAGCGGCCCAAGGCAGTGGAGGAGGATGAGGAGGGCGGTGAGGAGGGTAGGGGAGGGGGGCGGAGCCGCAGAGACAGAGAGAAGGAGAGGCGCAGGGAGAAGAAACGGGAGAAGCACAGAGACAGAGACAGGGAGAGGTCGCGAGAGAGGGAGGAGGACGGGGAGAGGAGGGAGAGGAGGGAGAGGAGGAAGGATAAGAAGCGGAAGAAGAAGAAGAAGCATCGCGAGGGGAGGGACAGGAGCAGGAGCAGGAGCAGGAGCGACAGGGACGAGGGGGGTGAGAGGGACGGGAGAGACGAAAGGGACGAGAGGCCTGAGGATGAGAACCCGTGGGGTTCAGACGGGGAGAGAGGGGGTGGAGGGGAAGGATCGGGAGACGCGGGAGGGAGTCCGAGTGGGGAGAGGAAGTGGAGAGGTGGAGGGGGCGAGGGGGATGAGGAGGATGCGCTGGCAGCAGCCGGGTTGGTGGATGAGGATGAGGAGGGAGGGGATGCACGGGGGGATGGCAATGAACAGGTGGGTGTGGTTCCCTTTGATCCTCTGTGCATAGTCTGCCTGTCCCCTGCTTCTTCCATGCTCCCTTGGTCCTCTCCTGTCGGTCCCGCTCGTTTATGTTTCATCCTTCGATGTTTTTTACCGTACGTGTCCGTGCGTGTCCCTCCTGGCATGGCAGGGAGCGCCCGCTCGCAAGCGGCGTCGGCAGCTGGCAGATTCGGATGAGGAGGAGGGAGGCGGTGGTGCTGATAATGAGGCGCATGAGGAGGGTGGTGCGCCTGATGGTGGGGAGGAGGGACCCCCACCCCCCACAGATGAGGCCGAGGGCATGCAGGAAGGGTGAGAAAGAGGCAGGTGGTGGCCCTGACAGCGAGGCGCATGAGCGGGGTGGTGCTCCTGATGGTGGGGAAGAGGGCATGCAGGAAGGGTGAGGATGGAATCACGGGTGAGGAGGCCATGTCCCTTCTCGCACGCTAGCACCTCCCGTTTGGTGTACAGCAGTTTTTTCGCAATGTTGTGCATTGAAGTGCAAATTTTTTCATGCATTCAAGACCTGTTGTAGTACCGGTAAGTCCATTTCTTCAAGCAACGCCTGTGTGTTTTCATGTGACAAATATCCGGAATTTTATTTGCCCCTCATGTAGCTATGTGAAACTTGGGATGGAAGCACAAACATTTGTTGGAAGGCATTCTATATCATTCATCAAAGAGATATTGATCAGGTGTAGTGAATGAGGGATAATGATCAGTTCCGGTACAAACATGCTTCGGCAATATCTCTGGTGTGTTGCGCAACACGTCATGCAGATGAAAGCTGCGTCGACCGTTCGATCAACCCAGTGTACACCAACCATCATGGTGTCGTGAGGCATGGCGATTTACATGACATCACGCCGTTTGTGTCAGAAGCATGTGCTTCTGACAGGCGATTCCCGCGCAAACGGGGGAGCTGCGGAACCGCCGTGCTGCGGAGATTCCGAAATTACGGTATCATCGCAAAGCTCAACTCAAAATTTCGCGAGTCGTATATTCCCCCAACGAAGTGGGTTTCCCCATCATCAACGCTCTCACGAAAATGCCACCCCCCGCCGACGCACGGCGGCCTCCACCTGAGCAGGGGAAACAGATCCTCCTCATTATTGAGAATCCCTCTTCACCACTCTGAATCCGTCTAGATCTTGGATTTCACCACTGAACAAGGAGTTTCCACGGATGGTTGTCTTCCTCTTCCTCGAGTCTGTTCAGCTTTCCTGGATGCCATTCCTTGTCACAATAGCTCTTCCATAGACTCCTTGAGAATAAGCTCACTTCGCCGAAGTCCATGGCTGCCGCCAGTTTGTTACCGACCGTTAATGGTTCTCGTCTCGGCCGTATTCTTAGTCTTCGTGATCATCATATATGTTGATCTCAAATTCGTCAAGACGGAGATCGTCAAGACGGAGATTACCAATTGTTGCAATCCATGGCTCCCGACGCGAGTCAGTAATATTCATCGTTAAGAAATGGACCGAGTTTTGCGTCTGATGTAGTCGTGTCGGAGACATTCTTAGCTTAGACGCTAGTCAGTCGGAGCAGTTTCATTACCGTCATCCACCCATTACTCGCACTTGACTGCACTTCTGATTTCTATTCCAGCCAACTTAGTTCGAGTATTCTAGACATCTGACGAGCGCGGAACAGAGGTGGTTTGCCGAGATTCTCTATAGACCTTCTTCCGATATCCATACGCTGCTTCAAGTAGCGAGGCGTCGCCGCTCTCCGGCAGCAAGAACGGTTCGATTTGGTGACGACCGAGGTTGATATCGTGCCCGCAACAGCTGTCCGAATGAGCTTACGTGGTTAGCAAGACGTCGAATAGCGAGACGTCGCCATCCAACGGTGGTGACTGAGGCGTTGCGTTTTGACGGTGGCGAACGACACGGCCACCTCCAACAGTGATAGCTGAGACGGTCAAGTCACGGCCGCTTCTGACGGTGACGAAGAGTACGATTAGTGCTGGCGCTGACGACGGAATTGACGATTTCTGACGGCGACGATCAAGGGTCCGATTACTGAAGCTGACGACCGAACCGACGATATCTCGCGGTGATGATCAAGGGTACGATTACTGACGCTGACGACCGAACCGACGATATCTCGCGGTGATGATCAAGGGTACGATTACTGACGCTGACGACCGAACCGACGATATCTCGCGGTGATGATCAAGGGTACGATTACTGACGCTGACGACCGAACCGACGATATCTCGCGGTGATGATCAAGGGTACGATTACTGACGCTGACGACCGAACCGACGATATCTCGCGGTGATGATCAAGGGTACGATTACTGACGCTGACGACCGAACCGACGATATCTCGCGGTGATGATCAAGGGTACGATTACTGACGCTGACGACCGAACCGACGATATCTCGCGGTGATGATCAAGGGTACGATTACTGACGCTGACGACCGAACCGACGATATGTAGCAGTGACGATCGACATGATGACTACAAGCGGTGACGATTGAAGTGACACTTCCCCACGGTGACGATTGAAGCGACTCTTTCCGAAGGTGACGACCAGGCTAGTGATTATCAAAGCGATGCTTCTTCGACAATGACGATTGAAGTGACGTTTTCCAACGGCGACGATCAGGATTGCGAAGCTCGTTGACGATCTAAGCGACGCTTTCTGATGGTGACGGACGAGATGGTGACTTCTGACGGTGACGATCAGGAGTGCGGCTTCTCGCGGTGACCGAGTTGACCCTTCTCCTGAAGCGACGCTTTCCGTCGGTAACGATCAAGATGGAGACTTCTCACGGCGATGATCGAACCGCTGCTTTTCGAGGCGCAAAACGCTGACGATAACAGAGGCGAATGGGAGGGCCGGTCGGAATCACATTAACAGCAACGAGTGACGCTCATCCGGAGCTGCAAAGTGGCCAGCAGAGTGGATCCTGCTGGAACGACTGCTGCCTCGCTTCGCTGCTTCTGTCGCGTGCGGATCCGAACGAGCGGAAAGCGACGTGCGGAAAGCGACGTGCGGAAAGCGACGTGCGGAAAGCGACGTGCGGAAAGCGACGTGCGGAAAGCGACGTGCGGAAAGCGACGTACGGAAAGAGACGAGCGGAAAGCGACGTGCGGAAAGCGACGTGCGGAAAGCGACGTGCGGAAAGCGACGTGCGGAAAGCGACGTACGGAAAGTGACCTGCGGAAAGCTACGTGCAGCTTTTGAATCCTGCAAAGTTCCCTCCTCAACCCTTGCACTCCTCTCTTGCCCCCACCCGCCCTTGTCGTTGCACCATTCTGTTGTGTTGCTGCATCCCGCGTTTCACGTCCCAAACAAACGTGCTCCTGTGAGGCGCATGGCGGCGGTGGGTCAGGGCGCATCGGCAGCTGAGCTCATGTAGAGTCCAGAGAGAGAGAGAGAGAGAGAGAGAGAGGGAGAGAGAGAGAGAGAGAGAGAGAGAGAGAGAGAGAGAGAGAGGGAGAGAGAGAGAGAGAGAGAGAGAGAGAGAGAGAGAGAGAGAGAGAGAGAGAGAGAGAGAGAGAGAGAGAGAGAGTGGGTGTAGCATAGAGTAGCAGTGCATTCATGCCATGCTCGCGTCCCTCTCTTCCCCAGTCCCCCCTCGCTGCCTTAGCTCGCTGCCGTGCTGCTTTTGGTCCACCGTCTCCATGCGCCTTCCCCTCCCACCCCTCCCCAACCACTCGTCGTTCCGCTCTGCTCACCATTCACTGCATGCATGCTTGCCGTTTTCCCCTTCTGCCACCTGCGTGCCACCTGCGTGCCTCCTGCTTATCACTTGCTTCTCACCTCAACTCTGCTCCGTTAACGCGTTTCCCTCTTTTCCTCTCTTCCTGCCTGCATCCCTCTACCAGCGCACCTACAAGGCGGCAGGGCAGCAGCAGGGAGCCAGGAGGAGCAGTGGGAGCAGCGTGGTGAGCGGGAGAGGCGAGTGGTGGGATGACGCACGGCCTGGGCTGGCCCTGCTGACCACTGCTGCCGAGCTGCTGGACTGCTGCAGGGAGGGCCGCTGCAGAGAGGGCTGCTACTCATGCGACTGCTCGTCACCCGGCTAAGAGTTCCTGTCTTCTGAATCCCGCTAAGTTCCCTCCTCAACCCTTGCCATCCTTACCACCGCTTTATGAGTGCTGCTGCTGGGAGTGTTTGTGCTGGGAGTGTTGCTGCTGGGAGGGCTGCTGCTGGCATTAACAAGGCGACGAGCAGCTTCTGAATCCCGCTAAGTTCCCTCCTCAACCCTTGCCATCCTTACCGCCGCTTTACCTTGTACTTCGTGTTTACAATTGCCCAGCCTCTCTTGTCAAGCATGCTTCGAACCTGAAGGTATTAAAAACGTTCGCGTGGCGATGGTAGCACATGGCACTGGGGCGGCTTGAGCTCACACTAGAGTCCTAGAGGGTTAGAATGCACTCACACTCACGCCCGCGTCTCGTCCCACTTGCCTGCTAGCTCGCCAACCTAGTGCCATGAGCTACCATCGCCTACCCTTTCACTGTGCCACCTGTTGTTTAACTTCCAGCTTTTACTCTCACAGTATTATGCCTCCGTTTTGTTTTCCCCATACTTCTCTCCTCTCTCCCACTTGCTTCCTTCCCATCTCGCACAGGGCTGTGGCAGCGTGGTGCGGGGAGGGAGGGCGGTGGGATGACGCACGGCAGGCAGTCACAGCGGCGTGCGTGCCTCCTGCATGCCCTGCTGACCACGCCGCTCCCTCACGCGCCCAGCGACCTTGAGTGCTGCTGCTGGGAGTGTTTGTGCTGGGAGTGTTGCTGCTGGGAGGGCTGCTGCTGGCATTAACAAGGCGACGAGCAGCTTCTGAATCCCGCTAAGTTCCCTCCTCAACCCTTGCCATCCTTACCGCCGCTTTACCTTGTAATTCGTGTTCACATTTGCCCAGCCTCTCTTTTCAAGCATGCTTCGAACCAAAACGCCGCCTTCGCATGAAGGTATTAAAAACGTTCGCGTGGCGATGGTAGCACATGGCACTGGGGCGGCTTGAGCTCACACTAGAGTCCTAGAGGGTTAGAATGCACTCACACTCACGCCCGCGTCTCGTCCCCCTTGCCTGCTAGCTCGCCAACCTAGTGCCATGAGCTACCATCGCCTACACTTTCATTGTGCCACCTGTCGTTCAATACTCCTGTTTTCCCGCTGTGTCCTTCATTTTCTGTCTCATTTCCTCTCCCTGCCACTTTCACCTCCCCCTACCTGCTCCCTCCAACCATCCTCCCTCTACCTCTCCCCCCATCCCCCCTCTCTCTACCCATCTTATTCCAGCAGCATGAACTCAGTCGGTGTGTAGGGGTGCGATGTTGCGGTGCCTGAGGGTGATTGTGCGGATGGCACAGCGGTGCAGCGGTGCAGCTGGTGATGGTGGGCGTGGTTTTTGAGGTGCCTCAGATCAGAAGTTGTCAGCGGCGCACCAAGGCGGGGCATTGCGTGTCGGAGATGCTTCGGCTGTACGACGAGGCGTACGCGTGAGTGACGGGCGTTGTTTTTGAGGTGCCTTAGAAGTTGTCAGCGGCGCACCAAGGCGGGGCATTGCGTGTCGGAGATGCTTCGACTTTACGACGAGGCGTACACGTGAGTGACGGGCGTTGTTTTTGAGGTGCCTTAGAAGTTGTCAGCGGCGCACCAAGGCGGGGCATTGTGTGTCGGAGATGCTTCGACTTTACGACGAGGCTTACGCGTGAGTGATGGGTACTGGACATGAATGCGGGTTGACCTGCTGGTGCGCAGCCATGTGTCAGACGCCCTTCCTTTCCCGCCATCCCCCATTTTCCTCCTTCCCCCCATCCCCCCCGTGTTTCTCCCCATTTCCGCCTCTCTCCACTCTTTGACCCCAACCAGCCCCCTGTGGCCGGCACGTGTGGACCTGTTAGTACGCAGCCACGTGTCAGACGCGTACTTCCTGATGGAGGTGCTGTTCAGGGCCCCCCCCTCCCCCCCTCCTTCCCCATCCCCCATTCATATCCCCAACCAGCCCCCTGTGGCCCGCACGTGTTGACCTGCTGGTGCGCAGCCACGTGTCAGACGCTTACTTTCTGATGGAGGTGCTGTTCAGGAGCATCGAGCAGATGTGACCACGTGGCATTGGTGACGTCATCCTGGTGCTGGACGAAGGAGAGAGTGGTGTCAGGGACCTCGTGCCGCCCTGGATCAAGGTGAGTCAACGCCCTGGGTCAAGGTGAGTCAACGCCCTGGGTCAAGGTGAGTCAATGCAGTCAACGCCCTGGGTCAAGGTGGGTCGAAGTGGATCAAGGTGGGTCACGGCGAGTCAACGCCGGTCAAGGTGAGTCAACGCCAGTCAACGGGACTGAAAGAGGTTGAGTCATTATGAGTCAAGGTGAGTCACGTCGGTCAAGGAGAGATTGTGAAACGCAGTGGGAGGGAGGGAGACTTCAAGGGATGCAGAGGGAGGCATTGTGTGGGGGCACGGCAAACAACGTGCCATGCTCGCTTGTGTGAGTTGGAATTGCAACCGCGTTACCAGGTAACGCAATTGTTGCCATGCAGCCGCTATTCCGCCACGCCCCAGTCTCTCCTGCTCTCGTGTGCTGTACAAAAAACCAGAATGAACGAACATGCACTCGCCCCTCACTGATTGGGGTGATGCACTCGCCCCTCACTGATTGGGGTGATGCACTCGCCCCTCACTGATTGGGGTGATGCACTCGCCCCTCACTGATTGGGGTGATGCACTCGCCCCTCACTGATTGGGGTGATGCACTCGCCCCTCACTGATTGGGGTGATGCACTCGCCCCTCACTGATGGGGGTGATGCACTCGCCCTATGCCAGGGAAGATTTTCCCTCACGGGCCCTATGCACTCGCCCTATGCTCCAGCAGTGACCCTCACGGGCCTCTCACCCATGCTGCTTCCCTGCGTTACACTCTCTGTTCCTGTCTGCCCATCCTTCCCTCGCATAATCACCAGGTGTACTATGAGAAGAACTACCTGGACCTGCCGGGGAAGATCTTGCAGCAGTGGAGCTACCTGTGGGCGGACAACTACACCACTGCCCCTTACATTGCAATTATTGATGATGATGTGGTGTTCAACCTCAAGGTGAGCCGCCCATGTGTGTGCACACGTGCATCTGTGCGTGTCTGCTTGCCTCGGTGCAACCATCCAGCCGTGCAGCAGTGGAGCTACCTACCTGTGGGCCGACAACTACACCACTGCGCCATACATTGCCATCATAGACGACGACGTGGTCTTTAACCTCAAGGTAAGTGCGTGTGCGCGCAAGTGTGTGCGAGTGTGTGAGTCGCCTTCAGTCTTCATTGCCAATGCGTGCACGCAGCGTTCTGGAGCAGTGGAGCTACCCCTGGGTGGGCCGACAACTACACCACTGCGCCATACATTGCCATCATAGACGACGACGTTGTTTTCAACCTCAAGGTGAGGCCGCCGGCGCTCCAACTGACACTTCAAAGACCGAAACTCCATCTGGCTCCCGCTTATCAATCCACTGGGTTTGTACATTCTTTCCACACTTAATGCATTCACCCCTGCTATGCCATTCTGCCGTCATTTGCTTTCTCACTCCATCTCTGTTTGCCTCTTCCACCTGTCCCTCTGCGCTCCCTCTGCCCATCCCATCCCATCCCATCCCATCACATCCCATCCCATCCCATCCCATCCCGTCCCATCCCATCCCATCCCATCCCCATCCCATCCCATCCCATCCCATCCCATCCCATCCCATTCCATCCCATCCCATCCCACCCCATTCCACCCCATCCCTGCAACATGTAGGGAGTAGGAGCAGCTTGGTGCTGCTGGTGGTGAGAAGCTTCATCTGGCAGGACTCGCTGCTCTGGTGAGAATCTTCACTTGGCTGGACCTACCGCTCTGGTGAGAATCTTCACTTGGCTGGACCTACCGCTCTGGTGAGAATCTTCACTTGGCTGGACCTACCGCTCTTTTGAGAATCTTCACTTGGCTGGACCTACCGCTCTGGTGAGAATCTTCACTTGGCTGGAAGCTCTGGTGAGAATCTTCACTTGGCTGGACCTACCGCTCTGGTGAGAATCTTCACTTGGCTGGACCTACCGCTCTGGTGAGAATCTTCACTTGGCTGGACCTACCGCTCTGGTGAGAATCTTCACTTGGCTGGACCTACCGCTCTGGTGAGAATCTTCACTTGGCTGGACCTACCGCTCTGGTGAGAATCTTCACTTGGCTTTACCTACCGCTCTGGTGAGAATCTTCACTTGGCTGGACCTACTACAGGGCAGCGCCTAACTACAGGTACGCTAACCCCACTCTGACTACAGGGCAGCGCCTAACTACAGGTACGCTAACCCCACTCTGACTACAGGGCAGCGCCTAACTACAGGTACGCTAACCCCACTCTGACTACAGGGCAGCGCCTAACTACAGGTACGCTAACCCCACTCTGACTACAGGGCAGCGCCTAACTACAGGTACGCTAACCCCACTCTGACTACAGGGCAGCGCCTAACTACAGGTACGCTAACCCCACTCTGACTACAGGGCAGCGCCTAACTACAGGTACGCTAACCCCACTCTGACTGCAGGGCAAGACCTATCCGTGATGCACCCAGGAGAGGATAACGAACAATTAAACTCTAGGAGTTTTCATACCAGAAAAAAACGAATGTCTTCAGATCATCATGATATCCTTTATCTGCTGTGTTCCCTGGTCTGTTATATAGTTCAGGGTGTAAAATGCCTGTTGTAGCTTGTCTCCTTATCCTGTAGGCTGGACATCCTCTCCTCTTTTTTAGGTTGTGGCACTGCTTGTTTTATCATGTAGGATAGAGAGCAGAGGAGGAGAGGGAGCAGAGGAGGAGAGGGAGCAGAGGAGGAGAGGGAGCAGAGGAGGAGAGGGAACAGAGGAGGAGAGGGAACAGAGGAGGAGAGGGAGCAGAGGACGTAACATGCAGAGGAGGAGAAGCAGCAGACGGAGATACATGGAGAGGGTAGGTAGCAGCGGACGATATATGCAAAGGAGGAGAGGGCACTGAGGCGGAGGAGAGGTTACTGCAGCGTACTGTACTGGTAAAGTTCGCCTTATGCTTTCAATCTGTTGTACTCTTTCCGTCATCTTGTTCTCATTCATCTTGTTCTCTATTTCCCTTCTCCTGTCCTGAAGTTCTTTTCTCGTACCACTCCTCTTTTCCTCCGTAGGCTGTTAGACTTTGGCTTTTAATCTTTCGTCCTCCTTCCTTCTTGTTCTCTTTGTTCTTCTCACGTGTTTGGGAACAGAGGAGGACGCAGGGGAGCAGGCAAGTGGGAGCAGATATGAAGGAGCAAATATGAGGAAGACGACTGTGATGTGGTGAGTCTCCTTTCATCGATCCGTTTCCTTTGCATTCGCTGTGGCGTGCTTCTTTGATCCACTACACATTGCTACACGTTTCTGCTCCTCTCTCCTCCTTCTTTGAACGTCATCGCTGCTCCTCACAAGCCTTCCTTATATCCTCCTCCACTTTCTTCGCATTCCTCTCGTGTGCTTGCAGGACACCCGAAGCAGCTCCATTTGGAAGTCAAGACGGAAGATGAAGACATATGCTAGAGCTTAAGCAGATAGGATAGGTTAGGCTATCTAAGACTAGTAACACTCTCAGGTATGGTACCCCCCCCCTCCCCTTGCGTAGGCCCCCCCCCCCCCCCCCCCCCCCCCCCCCTCCCCCTTCATGTTCCTTCCCCACCAGGCCCACCCACCGCAACAACTGCGTAGGGCCTAACCACAGGGCTAACAACCGGGCTAACAACAGGGCTAACAACAGGGCTAACAACAGGGCTAACAACCGGGCTAACAACAGGGCTAACAACAGGGCTAACAACAGGGCTAACAACAGGCCTAACAACAGGGCTAACCACAGGGCTAACCACAGGGCTAACCACAGGGCTAACCACAGGGCTAACCACAGGGCTAACCACAGGGCTAACCACAGGGCTAACCACAGGGCTAACCACATGGCTAACCACAGGGATCACCAGAGACTTAACCACAGGGCCAGCAAAGAGTTATTACCGTAACAAGGCTAATCACAGGGCTAACCACAGAGCCATCAACTAGGTTAACCACAGGGTGACAGGGCTAACAAAGGGCCACTGACTTATCACGTGAATATCAGAGCTTATGCTTGTTGGCACTCTAATAACAGGGCTTGTGCACCAGAGCATCTAATCACAGGGCTGTGCATTTGGAGTACTAACCACCAAGCTTGTGCGCCTGGGCATACTACCGGTAACCGCAGGGCTTGTGCATGCATGCAAGCACTGTTTTTACAGAAAATGTGCATTGGTCCCAGGACTTGCGCGTGAAGGAGCGCAGAGAACAGTCTATGCAACAGGGTGGTCAAAGCACAGGAAACCACCACAGGGTGTGAGAGGGGGTCCACAGAAATTCATGATACGGTAGTATGCGAACAACATTGTTGGTGTACACCATTTGCAGGAAATTTCCATGGTCACACTACTACCCTGCTCCTAGTCACAGAAGAATTCACAGCACGTTGGAAACATGTATCACTTCTAGTTACAGAAGTTGGACTACAGTAGTACCGTAGGTTTTTTTAAGCACACTAAATTACAGGTACGTTGATGGCACTTCAGCCAAAAACCACTTGTTAGCTCTGTTCTAGACTGGATGTGGATGATCAACCATGCTAGCAGGGCAGCTCCAGCCTTATCAGCTTCTCTATACTCTTGCTTGTGACCCCTTAGCCAGGGTCACATTGCGCTCGCACTGATGTCATGACAGCAGCTGGAGCAGCTCACCAGGAGAGGTCTGCTTACCATGCACACTCTCATGCGCAGTCAGGAAGGTGTTGCCGTGCTGCTGACGCATCTCCTCTTCTAATCCAGATTGGCAAAGGGGCCGCCACGAGTTGGCTGCAACACCTGGTGCGGGAAACAAGGCTGGTGGGTAGGAATCTGGCGCCTCTACTGTTACATGAGAGTCTAGTGATTCTGACCCTGCCCTTGCTCCTGCGGCGCTGCTGCCTCCCATGGCCAGGTCTGACCGGAGCTGCAGGTTCGGCGAGACGAATTGCGGCGAGCCTGAGGTTGGGGCATGCATGAGTTTTGGTCGTCTGGCCACTGGCGCCAGCAGCAGTGCGCTGTTCTCCTCGGGGCCTCTGCTGCTCTTAGATCCGCTCAGCCCACTCGGCCTCGTCCCACTGACGCCACTGGCCATGGGGGACAGACAGCTGGCAGGGCTCTCCGTGCGCTCTGGTGCCGCCCGCGCGCCGGCCATTGCTGCTGCCATTGCTGCCGGGGTTTTGGGGGTCTCCATTGCTGCTGGAACGGCAGGCGGCGTGCATGGCCTTAGGCGCTGCTGCTTCTCGCTCTCTGCTTGTTGCTGCTGCTGGTGTTGCTGTAGCTGCTGTAGCTGCTGTTGCTGGTGCTGCTGCTGCTGTGCAGCATTCACCTGCTGCTGTTGGTGTGTTGGGGGTAGATAAGCAGCAGCGGATGGAGCACCACCAGTTGCTACCTGTCCCGAAGTGCTCTGCACTTGCTGGCTTTGCGGGACCGCCACGTTTCCGGACGCCATCGGCTGAAAGCCAGTCACGGAAAACCCGGGAATCTGAGCTGGCGGTGGTGGGGTTGCAATCATCATCACTCCGCCTGGCGCCGCGCTGGGAAAGGTGGACGCGGGGGCGGTAGACCCATGGACAGCCGGCCAATAGGAAATCATCTGACTGGGCGCAGCCATCGGCTGGCCGGCAGACATAACGGTAGCGCCTGCGGCCGGCACGGAGACGGCGGCGCTGGGTTGGTAGATGCCAGGTGCGGCATACATGTTGTGTAAATGCGCCATCTGCTGCTGCTGCTGCTGCTGTTGTTGCTGCTGCTGAAGCTGCGCGTATTGCTGCTGCTGCTGTTGCTGCTGCATCAGTTGCTGCGGAAGGTAGCTCCCCGCGAGACCGCCTACGAGCGGCCCACTAACGCCGCCTGCAGCGCCTGGTAAGGCGGGGAGCGCGGAGACCGTCGCGGGCAGTCCGCCACGTGGCCTCAGGACGCCCATCGCGCCGGGGAAAAAGGGCGCGCCGCTGGAGAGCACGGAAGGAGGGAACGCCGAAGGTGCAGCGGAGTTCCTAACCATCATGACAGGCCCCGCTGACGTCATCACAGTGGGAGTCGGGAGCGCACAAGCGGCTACGATTGGCCGGACAGTGGGAGTTGGGACCTGAGGAGCAGGGGGAGTGGTCGTGAGAGTGACGGCCGGAGAGGAAGTGTCAGATATCGGCTTTATCGACCCCCCGCGAAGCACGGCGTCGACTGCGGCCTCGCAAAAATGCCACTGGCCCGTCCAGAGAAGTCCCGAAGCGCCGTAAACGGGATTGATGGTGCGGCCGCACGCCTCGAAGAGCAGCGACTGGAAGAGCGCGGGCCGTTGGATCTCGTCGACCCCCGAGATGAACCCCATGAGGCCCGCGCGGCCGTAGAACTTGGCGAGGAAGAGCGTCGCGTGGCCCTGCGCCTCCGCGCCGTCGATCCCCGCCAGGCAGTGGCGGATCACGCAGCTCTCGCTGCAGCCTTTTCGCAACACGCGACAGCCGTTGCAGCTCATGGCGACTGCTCTACGAGCCGTTTTTGAGTGATTCGCTGTTCTTGAAGAGCCGTTATCTTAACTACCAAAGAGAGTTTTGTTCTCACAGGTACCTCTGGAGCGCCAACTAACGGCGTGCACTAGGGGCTGGCCCAAACATCTGCTTTTCTCAAACACTAGTCGTCTGAGGAGCTTCGTAATTATGCTACCGTCACCCTTCAGTCACAGGTATTTAACGGAATGAGCGAGGGCGGCAGGATGAGAGGCGGATCAATTGTGGTTGTAGGAGGAATGAAGACACGGAAGCAACAGCAGCCTGGCTGCAGGGGATCAAAAGCGACTGGGAGCGAGACGAAGCTAACTAATGGAGCAGATCTCTGATCAGATTGTCGGGAGGGACGGGATCGTTGGCAAGTGCTTGCCCGACCCGCTCGCCTGCCTGTTTTCAGCCAAGTCGAGCCGCGTCACTTTTGTAGATCTTCCCAAGCAAGCCAACGAACAACCTAGGAATGAAATGACGAGGTCCCTCGAGGTGATCGGATCAGGTTAGGAAGGTCCGCGCAGACGTGGCACAGGCTTGTTGCGAAGCGAGGTTTTCTTCCAGTCGGCTCGGCAAGTTTGTTGCTGCTTTTGCCAGGGCAGCTCGGATAAGATATTTGCTGTGCACCAACTGCGTAGCCTATGCTGAAAGTGAGCGCCATCAATGTGCGCATCTGACGCACGAAGTATTCTACTCTAGCGGGGATCAGAAACGTCAGCCCGACACAATTCCACGTCGAACAGCTGCTCTACCTACTCATAATGAAAGCCCACCACCGAGGCTCCCGATTCGCGGCGTCGGCCCGGGGGCTCTTTACCATCCAAAACCGCAGTTGAAGCATGTGAGCCTTATCCAGTGAGTCACTGATGACATGGATGACGCACGCAACGCACTGCACCTTCCAACGTTTTGGGAAACTGTGTGGAACGCCTCGACGTGATTGGAGAGCATCGCCAACTTTGCCATGTCACTCCCTTGATTCGTCGAGCGCCCCACATCGGTGGAGGATGACATGACGCCCGCAAAAAGTTTTGAGAAACGTGTCAGCGAACAAAAACACATTTCTTCTCATGAAGGTTCTCGAGTCGTGACTTCAACAGAAACTGTAGTGCAGTGTACTGTACACGCGGACTCGCGGAGCCCCACACTCGGACTCGCGGTCAGCAATCTGGAAAATTGTATGGGAAGTTGGGAACCACCGTGTGACGACGTTTTTGTACTCGCTAGTTCTATATTCCAGCCGCGCAGGGATGACAGCAACAAGTCGGGAAAAAGCATGAGCCGCCTTTTCCTGGCTTGTGGGTCATGTGCTTGAAGGAGCTTTTCACTCTTGGACCTCGTTATTGCATCTCAATTCACAGCAACATTTGTAGGACCTGTGGAAGTATGGATATACAATTGAAGCAGTGGAGCTTATTTAAGCAAGACATACAACAGCAACTTTTATGCAACCCTGGTTGAAGTTTTTTCAAACCTATGTTAAACAGTCCAGTTTTAAATATAATTTGGTGATACATGTCAAGCATTCAAGAATTGATTTGCGCAAGTGTCTCGTAAAGAACGTAGACCTGTTCAATTTATAATAAAAGACATGCTATGTCAAAACATGTGTTTTAAGGTACCGGAGTATGTCTTTCCCCAATTTTCATGCCCCATAACCTTCACACACTATTTTTGCTCAATATAGAGTGCATATGTGTTGCATGTAGTGAGCACATATTTGCATTCTGCTAATTTGCTGTTTTCCAACAGTGGTGGTTAGCCACTTCAAATCTTGATGACGAGTCACCAATGCATTGATTCACTACACCACATGTTGATTACACGATTTAAAACTTTCCAGGTTCGACCTCATCATAAGCACTACATGTTTTTGGCCGATGAGGGTCGGCCTCCCAAATTATGGGAGGCACGCTCCTCTCGAGGCACAGCAGGCACTTATATTCGACTCTCCGACCAATCACAAGCGATGCTGAGGACTTCCCGGCGCCAGCCGTTGAGGGTGACGCGCGCATCAGCACTGTTCATGGACTCCATGCTCCTCTCCCTCCCCTTCATTCTCCGATTGCCATGCCATCCCATCCAGGGCCTATGTTATCAGGGCAATTACCCTGTTTTGACTGAAATTATAAG
This sequence comes from Closterium sp. Yama58-4, assembly GCA_947470075.1. Lineage (NCBI taxonomy): Eukaryota > Viridiplantae > Streptophyta > Zygnematophyceae > Desmidiales > Closteriaceae > Closterium > Closterium sp. Yama58-4. Next base: position 91,837 of record CANIUD010000066.1, on the reverse strand, counting down.
GTGATTTTTAGAGAAACCCTGATTTTTACAAGGTGATTTTTCGGACCAGCCCGTAAAACTGAAGGGTGATTTTTGAGCCCACTCGGATCACTCCGGGTTGTTTTCGCGGGGACCCGGATAGATTTAGAACACTTTTATAGTCCCCGACCTGCCTCGCATCCCCTCCCTCTCCCCGTGTACAACGCATTGGCCAGTTTCAGTTAATTTTCCTTAGCTTCGCTCCTGGTTGGGCCTCCAGGTGTTTGATTTCCGGTACTACGTTGACGTTATTAGTACTCCTCCATGCATATAAAACTTTTAAAGTCCACAGAAAGTCTCTCTCCCCCCCTCTAGCGCCGCTCTTTAATTTCCAACCTTCCCAGCCTTCGTGCCAACCCACTGTGAGTTTCACGAGCAATACCCCATTCCGCGAGATTCCGGTAAGGTGGTTTTCAGGCCTTTTCTGGCTCGAACCCGGATTCGTGAAGGCTTTTTTTCAGCTGGCTCGTAATTTACAGGGTATTTTTCACAGGGACCCGGATCGTCCGAGCTATAAAAAATCTAGCAATAGCCCTGATCCCATCCCATCTTCGAACCATCCTTGCTCACCACTTTCAAGGTCTCTTTTTCAAGTCCATTGCTGTGACGCAGGGACTCAACAAATAAATCCTTCGTTTTACCGCGCTACGTCTCTCGGTGTTTTACTTACGAGTCTAGCTTCTGATAGGCTTCAGGCCATGGATCCAGCTGTGGCGATCGTGTTGGGCCAGGATCCCGCGCCATTCGAGCAGCTGCTGCAGCGACTCCTTTCCCCGTCAAACGACGACAGAGGCGAGGCCGAGCGCATATTTAATCTCTGCAAGCAGCAGCCTGACGCTCTCGTTCTCCGCCTCGTCGCGGCGCTGCAGTCCTCTGCCGCAGGAGCGGACGTGCGTACAATTGGCGCGGTGCTCCTTAGACGAGTGATCACGAAGGACAGCGTGTCGCTATGGCCGCAGCTGAGTCCCGCGACGCAGGCGACTGTCAAGACCGAATTACTCGCTAGCGTGCAGCGGGAGCCTACTAAGGCGATCTGGAAGAAGCTGTGCGACACGATCGCGGAGCTCGCGGCGGGGATCGTGGAGTCGGGGACATGGCCGGAGCTTCTTCCGTTCATGTTCCAATGCGTGTCGTCGTCGGACGATCGCCTCAAGGAAGCGTCGCTGCTGATCTTCGCGCAGCTAGTGCATTTCTTCCAGTCGCAGCTCAAGCCTCACCTGCCCACCCTACACAATGTGCTTCTGCAGTGCCTCTCCCAGTCAGCCAATCCCGACGTGCGGATCGCCGCGCTCCGGGCAGCTGCGAATTTCGTCGAGGCGCTTGAAACTCCCGAGGAGCTGACGCAATTCCAGGATCTGCTGCCGGGGATGATGCAGACGCTGAATCTGTGCCTGCAGAGCAAGGACGAGGCCAGCGCGCAAGAGGCGCTCGAAATGCTCATCGAGGTTGCCGGCATCGAACCGCGCTACATGCGCAAGCAGCTGACTGACGTCATCGCCGCAATGCTGCAGATCGCGGAATCCACGCAGCTTGAGGACGCCACGCGTCACCTCGCCATTGAGTTCCTGATCACGCTGTCAGAGGCGCGCGAGCGCGCGCCGGGGATGATGCGCAAGGTGCCGCATTTGGTGGGACGGCTGTTCGCAGTGCTGATGGCGATGCTGCTGGATATCGAGGACACGCCCGAGTGGCACGCCGCGAATGACGAGGAGGAGGATTCGGGAGAGACGGCGAATTACGAGGTCGCTCAGGAGTGCCTTGACAGGCTTGCGATCTCGGTCGGCGGGAACACCGTTCTGCCCGTCGCGTCGCAGGCGCTTCCCGCATACGCAAACGATCAGGATTGGAAGAAGCGGCACGCAGCGCTCGTGTGCCTTGCACAAATCGCGGAGGGTTGCACCAAGGTAAGCTCTCTTGGCCATGCGATTTTTAACGAATGGTGATCTGTCACTACCCCTTGCTGCCACCCATCCCACATGCTTCCTCAGTCCCTCTACAAGCGCTCGGTCCCTTGTAAAGCCCTCTCCCCGCACCCCTCTCCCCCGCGCCCCTCCCCTCTCCCCCCGTGCAGGTGATGTCAAAGAGTCTGGATTCGGTGGTGACCATGGTGCTCAACGCCTTCAACGACCCCAACCCGCGCGTCAGGTGCGCTCCCCTCCATCCCCACGCGCTGCCGCAGCACCCGCCCCTACTCCCCTCTCCTTGTCTTTTCTAGCGTTGCGTACCTTGTCGAGCAGTTGCGATGGCAAAAACGGAGGTTGAGCGCTCCTTTTGTCGTTGTTCGGTGGCAGGTGGGCGGCGATCAACGCGGTGGGGCAGCTGTCGACGGACCTGGGGCCGGACCTGCAGCAGCAGTACCACGCGCGCGTGCTGCCCGCGCTCATCGCCGCCATGGACGACGCCGCCAACCCGCGCGTGCAGGCGCACGCCACCGCCGCCATCCTCAACTTCAGCGAGGCCGCCACGCCCGAGATCATGGCGCCGTACCTGGACCAGCTGCTCGGCAAGCTGCTGCAGCTGCTGCAGGTGCGCGAGGAGGGTGATGGGGGGGTAATGGAGGGTGCAGATTTTTTTGTGGAAAAGGTTTGTCTTAGGGGGGACTGGGGAAGACTGGGCGGGCTGATGAGTCGGGGGGGGAGATGTAACGGGGAAAAGGAGGGCTTGATTCTCTCCTGCGTTCACCCAAAAGCCCACTCTACCCTCCCGAGACTAACCGGAACACTCGAGCATAACCCCAATTGAATGAAGAAGCAAATGAATTCGCAATGCGGCGAATTGGCACTCCCATGCATGCACGGATACCTGCACTGTAGCATGCGTGCATGCGCGCACTGCCCCGCTCGTGCTTCCTCGTGCTTGCTCGCGATATGTGATTGGAGGGTCCTTCCATGTGGATTGGATTCACCCTGTGGATTCACCATGTGCGTGCAGTTCGGCAAGCGCATGGTGCAGGAGGGGTCGCTCACAGCCATTGCCGCCATCGCTGACTGCTCCCAGGTGCGTTGACCGCGTTGACCGCGTTGACTGTGTGTTAGAGCTCTTCCACTGTTCTTTCACCTCGCTGTTGATGGCTTCGTTGCTCTTTTCCTCGTTACCTCCCTTCAACACTTCCCCATCCTCACGCCCCTCCCCTGTTGCAATTCACTGTTGCATTTTGGCCTTTCGACCTCTCCCCCGCTCTCACCCTTCCATCAAACACCACCTCTCCCCATCGCCCCGCTCTCACCCAGCTCTGTGGCAGTAGCACTCTTCCAAGTACTAAAGCCGTGTGATCCCGTATTTCTCTGCTCCCCATCTGTTACCACCTTCCCCCTCACCCCGCTCTCCCTCCCCAACCCCACACCCTTCCCCAGGAGCATTTCTCCAAGTACTACGACGGCGTGATGCCGTTTCTCAAGACCGTTCTCACGCAGGCGGGCGACAAGGAGCAGCGCATGCTGCGCGCCAAGGCCATGGAGGCCATCAGCCTGGTGGGCATGGCGGTGGGCAAGGACAAGTTCCGCGCCGACGCCAAGGAGGTGATGCAGGTGCTGGTGTCGCTGCAGTCCGCGCCCATGGAGGACGACGACCTCACCATGAGCTACATGCTGCAGGTATGACGTCACTGTGAGCTACATGCTGCAGGTGCGTGCGGCTTCAGCGAGCAGTGCATGGTGCAGTGCAGGCATGCGCTGACCGTGAGGTAAGTGTGTTAGAGAGGACTCAAGGGACGCCAAGGAGGTGATGCAGGTGCTGGTGTCGCTGCAGTCCGCGCCCATGGACGACGACGACCTCACCATGAGCTACATGCTGCAGGTATGACGTCACTGTGAGAGACATGCTGCAGATACATGACCCCACCAGCCCCCACCCCTCCCTTCTCCTCCCTCTTTCCCGAATCCCCCCTCACTCTTCTCCGCCTTGCTCAAGCCTCCCAATCCCCCTTCCCCTCGTTCTCCCCCCCCTCCCCCTTCCCCTCTTTTGCCCTCCCTACCCACTCCCTCCCCTCTCACTCTTCCCTCCCACCTCCCCACCTCGCCGTCCCCCCCTTGCTCGCGCGTGCAGGCGTGGGCGCGGCTGTGCAAGTGTCTGGGGGCGGAGTTCCTGCCGTTCATGCACGTGGTGATGCCGCCGCTGCTGCACTCCGCCTCGCTCAAGCCAGACGTCACCATCTCAGACATTGATGATGACACTGCCAATGATGATGACGATGACGACAGGTGGGTGCTGTGTGTGGCTAGGGGGAGAGAGTGTGTGGGTGACTGGCTGGTGTGTGGTGACTTAGGATTCGACTCACAAGTCATCTCGCCTCGCTCAAGCTCGACGTCATCATCTCAGACATGGTTGACGATACTGCCAACGATGATGACCATGATGATAGGTGCGTACCTGGCTGGTGTGTGCTATACTGTGCCTGCTGAGCTGTGATATGGGTGCTCTGTGGGTCTGGAGGAAATGGTTGTGTTTGTGTTATGCAGTGCCTGTAGTGCATCATGCATTCTCTGCGCATGCTGCTCACGGTCTCTCTACCGCCGCTTCCCTGTGGGCCCACATGTCACCTCACCCCCTGCACCGCGCCCATGGCAGTGTGGAGACGATAACGATAGGCGACAAGAAGATTGGCATCCGCACAAGCATGCTGGAGGAGAAGGCCACGGCGTGCAACATGCTCTGCTGCTATGCGGACGAGCTCAAAGAGGGTTTCTTCCCCTGGATCGACCAGGTGAGGGCATGGAGAGGGGGATTATGCATGCATGGAAGAGGGACATGGCAGCACGTATAACAGGGCGGTTTTGGGGGGCGGGAGGGTAGCTGCCTCGTTGATGAAACAATGAAACGAAGAGGTGAATACACTCCCATCCCATGCACGAGCTAAATCCAGTGTCTTCCACCAACTCAACCGCTTTCAGTCTCCCACCAGGGGTTAGCCCACCACGTGCGTCACATGAAGCTCATTCGCCCACCGCCGCCCCTCCCTTATGTGTGTGTGTGCCTGTGTGCGTGCTCATGTGCCTTGTCGCCCCTGTGCCATGCCATGTTGTCCGGTGCCATGCTTCCCCTCCCGCAGGTGGCGCAGCTGATGGTGCCTTTGCTCAAGTTCTACTTCCATGAGGAGGTCCGCAAGGCCGCCGCCCAGTGTAAGCCCCGCTGCCCCTCACCCGCCCCCCCCGCGCTCCTCCTGCCTCATCCTTTGTGCTCTGTCCCACGGTTGCTTTCTGTTGCCTGCTTTGCTCCAGCCTCTCCCAACCACTCCCCACACCTCCACATACCTCTTCCCACACCTCTCCCCGCATCTCTCCTTACGCCTTCCCCCACACCTCTCCCACACCTCACACCGCTTCCCACACCTCTCTCCATGTGCGTCTGAAAGCCATCCCGGAGCTGTTGTTGGACGGCAAGCTGGCAGTGGACAAGGGTGTGGCGCCTTGCATGTCCCCCCTCTCCCCACACCTCACACCTCCTCCCACACCTCACACCTCTCCCGTCCCCCCACAAAACCCATCCCCACATGTGCGGCTGACAGCCATCCCGGAGCTGTTGTTGGATGGCAAGCTGGCAGTGGAGAAGGGCGTGGCACCCGCGGTGACAGCAACAGCGGAGGGCGAGAAGCGCTACCTCAAGCAGATGGTCGACTTCCTCGTGCCGCCGCTCGTGGAGGTTCTTACCAAGGTGGGTGCTACTACCTGGTGAAGGTGCTATCTGAGTGGATTCAAGAGTCACCGAGTAACAGCAACAAAAGCGCTACCTTAAGCAGATGGTCGACTTCCTCGTGCCGCCCCTTGTTGAAGTGCTCACCAAGGTGTGTGCTGCCTGGTGGGTGTGATGCCTGGTGGGTGTGCTGCCTGGTGGGGGTGATGCCTGGTGGGTGTGATGCGTGGTGGGGGTGATGCGTGGTGGGGGTGATGCCTGGTGGGGGTGATGCGTGGTGGGGGTGATGCGTGGTGGGGGTGATGCGTGGTGGGGGTGATGCCTGGTGGGGGTGATGCGTGGTGGGGGTGATGCGTGGTGGGGGTGATGCCTGGTGGGGGTGATGCGTGGTGGGGGTGATGCCTGGTGGGGGTGATGCCTGGTGGGGGTGATGCCTGGTGGGGGTGATGCCTGGTGGGGGTGATGCCTGGTGGGGGTGATGCCTGGTGGGGGTGATGCCTGGTGGGGGTGATGCCTGGTGGGGGTGATGCGTGGTGGGGGTGATGCCTGGTGGGGGTGATGCCTGGTGGGGGTGATGCCTGGTGGGGGTGATGCCTGGTGGGGGTGATGCGTGGTGGGGGTGATGCCTGGTGGGGGTGATGCCTGGTGGGGGTGATGCCTGGTGGGGGTGATGCCTGGTGGGGGTGATGCCTGGTGGGGGTGATGCCTGGTGGGGGTGATGCCTGGTGGGGGTGATGCCTGGTGGGGGTGATGCCTGGTGGGGGTGCTCACCTCGGTGGGTGCTCACCTCGGTGGGTGCTCACCTCGGTGGGTGCTCACCTCGGTGGGTGCTTGCTATCTCTACAGAATCAGTTTGCTTGAAGCAGGAGCTTCCGCCATCTTTCAAACATGGTGCGGTTTTGACTGAGTTATCCTCTTCTCATCGTGTTTTTCACACCCCCTGCTTCTTGCTCCATGCCTCTGCACTCTCCCCCCCCACTGCCAGGAGCCAGAGGTGGAGATGATTGTTGTCATGCTCGAGTCTCTGCAAGAATGCATTCAGGTGAGCCCAGGACTTCCCGAACATAAGATCCAGGGTTTTTTGGCACGAGTCCAGGAGTTTTCAACACGAGTTAAGACATTTTGAAACTTGAAATTGAGAGTTTTATCATGACTTCAGGGGCTTCGGGCATGAAATCAGGAGTTTGCAACATGGTTTCATGTGTTTCCAGCATCAGGCATGCGGTCACAAATACTGGTTGGCATACTGCTTGTTTCTCCACCCAGAAAACTCAATCCCCTCTTCTCTCTTCCCCTCCTTGGCCTCCTCCTCCCCCCCGCTCCCCTTGTTCTCCTCTCTTCCTCTCCTCTTCTGTTCTCTATGCCCTGCAGCTAGGAGGCGCGGAGTTGAGTGCGGAGCAGGTGGCGCAGGTGGTGGCGCAGCTGAAGGCGGTGGTGGAGGGCAGCAGACTGCTATGGAGTCAACCTAAAGTCTCCTATCTCCTGTCTTCTCCTTTCTGTGTTCTCCATTCCAGCTGGGAGGCGCAGAGCTGAGTGCGGAGCAGGTGGCGCAGGTGGTGGCGCAGCTGAAGGCGGTGGTGGAGGGCAGCCGGGCCCGGCGCAAGGAGCGGCTGGAGCGCACGCAGACAGAGGACTTCGACGAGGAGGAGAGCGAGCTGCTGCAGGAGGAAAACGAACAGGAGGACGAGGTGCTCGACCAGGTGCGTACTGTGGTGCTGCGCTGCTATTGTGGGGTGTGGGGGAATGAGGGGGGAAGGGGGGGTGAGGGTGAGTGGGGATGTAGGGACGGACGAGCTGCTGCAGGAGGAGAACGAACAGGAGGACGAGGTGCTCGACCAGGTGCGCTCTCTTGCTTCGGTGCTGTGGATGGGGGAGGGGGGAAGGTGTACAGAAGGGAGTGGGGCAGCGGGGGAGAGGGAGCAGCTAGAGCGCATACAAACAGAGGAGGAGAGCGAGCTGCTGCAGGAGGAGAACGAACAGGAGGACGACGTGCTTAATCAGGTGAGAGCTGCTCTGCTGTGCTGCTGCGGAACGTGAGTGAAGGGGGCTCACTGGGATGCAAGAGGGGAAGGGGAGACAAATGGGGGGAGACTAAGGTGTTGGGGACAAGAAGTGGGGAAGAGATGTGGGGACCAAGTGGGGGAGGGAGTGGAGGGGGTCTATACCAGGAGGGGGGAGTAAGGAGTGAAGATGAGAGAAGGGTTGACATTGTTTCCAACTGTTTTTGCAGGTTAAACAAGGTTTGGAGCACCTGACAACATCCGTGTGTGTTGTTGCCCTTTGCATTGCTCTGCGGTGGTGGCAGGTGGGCGACTGCATAGGGGAGTTGGTGCGTGTGTTCAAGGGCAGCTTCAAGCCCTTCGCCGACGACCTTGCTTCCTTCGTGCTGCAGATGATGGTCAGTGCAGCTCTCCTTGTCTCCAACCCCCTTACAGCCAATCTCTGCAAGCTCAATTCCGCCTCTGCCCTTGACTGCACATGCTCTCTCCTCGACCCCAGACACTCCACCATTCACTGACCCCTCTGCCCTGCTTCCTTGCCCGTCTTGTTCCGGTGTGCAGGACAAGAGTCGGCCGTCCACGGAGAGGAGGGTGGGCATATGCATCTTTGACGACCTGGCGGAGAACATGGGCGATGCTGCTGCCAGGTGCGGCCCCCTCTTGCCCTCCCTGCTGCTTCCCAATGCCTGCTCACATGTTCCTGGGTGCCCTGTGGTGTGTATGTACCGCATGCGTATTGCACTTCATTCCTCATTGCAACCACTGACGTATCTTGCATACTTGCTTACTTGTCCGCAAATCTACTCTCACCCGCACAATTCCATCACCCCCACATTTCACTCCTTACTCGCCCCCTCGCCCCGCGCCCCTCACCAGCTATTTCCCGGCCTTCCTGCCACACATCCTAGAAGCAGTCCTCGACCCCTTGCCTGAGATCCGACAGGTACCGCACGCCCCTTTGCTTGCCCCCATGCCTACCATACTCTGCCTTGTGACTTGTTTTCCCTCCTGGCATCTCTGTTGGTGATTGCACTGCTCCAATCATCAATTCGTCTCCAAGACCCTGCCAGCCAGATGACGCTCAACCCTTTCTACCACTGCTGCCTCCTTTTCCTCATGCCGATCCGCACCCTCATTCTCTCCCCCTCTCCTGTCCCCCCTGCGCCCATGTGTTCAACTGCAGTCGGCAGCATATGGCATCGGCATCTGCGCACAACACGGTGGTGCTGCCTTCACACCATACGTGCCAGGTGGGTCTCCTCTTCCTCCCTGCTCACACCTCTCTGCTTCCCTCATTCCCACTCTCCATTCCTGCACCTCCACTCCCATGCCTCCATCATCCGCATTCCCTGCCGTTTACCCCCCCTCCCACCAACTCATCATCGCCTCCCTGCCTCTTGTTCACCCATCACATCTCCTCCCCTGTCCACCATACACATGCAGACACGGTGGCACGGCTGGGGCAGGTGGTGAGCAGCACGGACAGCAAGAGCGAGCTGAGTGTGTCGGCCACGGACAACGCCATATCAGCGCTGGGCCGCCTGTGTGAGCACCAGGCGCACGCACCCTTTGACTCGCAGCAAGTGCTGTCCGTGTGGCTGGCCTACCTGCCCATCCGCGAGGACCGTGCCGAAGCCAAGGTCGCGCACGCCCAGCTCTGCGGCCTGCTTGAGAGGTGCGCTGCTTGCCCATGCCCGCATTCTCTCTGCCATCTGTGTTATTCTTTTATCTTTCCTTCTCATTTTTTTCCCCGCTTTTTTTTTGTATGCCACTCTGCATCCTACCCCCCTATTCACATCCCCTCCCTCCTCCCTACCCCTCCACTCCTTTCCCTACACTGGTCAGGTCGGATGCTCGCATTCTGGGTCCCAACAACCAGAACCTGCCGCACATTGTCGGAGTGCTGCTGGAGGTATGTACCTGCACAATATAACCGCTGCCCGCGTGCGCACCCACTGCCATGTCCTGGCTGTTCTGCTGTGCCGAGGCTACTGTTTGCTACACACGACATGCTTCCAAGGCATCGACTACGATTGCTTCTGAAGTACCATTTCTCATGCCTCACTTCAAACTGTTCCCTTCAGGTGCTCAAGGCTGGTACGGATCTGGCAACAGAGGAAACGCGCAGTCGAGCCGTGACACTGCTGCGCAGCTTACCAGCGGAGATAGTGGGGGCTTTGCCCCCGGAGCAGCAAGCAGTCTTGCAGCAGGCCCTTCAGTCCGCTTAGAGGCACCAATCACGCATTCTTATGTGAAATTATAAATGATGCATGTCTAGGGCGTTAGTAGGTACGGTAGTTCCCCCCATCCTGGCTCAGATTTGGGCGTAAGGAATTAGTAGAGGTTTGCTGTAGCATATCCCTCTTAGCTGTAGGCGATTGTAGTGGTTTGTGTTTGTACGAATGGTTATTTCTAGTACACGTTGCTACTTTTTGTAGGCAACAGGAGGGTTGGCTATGGAAGAGTCATTTTCGCAAGCGCTTTGTTTTCGCAAATGTTCGCTGGAGACCTTGGGATAATCCTGTATCCCCTGGAGCCCGACCAATGCGCGGGAAATACCAATTCGTCTTGACTGGACTGGGCGAGTCTGCTATCTCCACGCAGTAATACCATCCCTAGGTTGCACGCATTGACGGAGTTTTTTCTACGCAAGGTTCTAGAGCGGACTGCATTTCTCGCCATGGCTGGCTCTCGCGCTGCGCTGGCGCTGCTCGCGGTTCTAGCCGTACTCGGCGTGTCGTGCGCGGCAGCGGACGACGGCAAGGTGCTGACGCTCGACTTCACGAATTTCGAGTCGGAGGTTAAGAGCCACGATTTCATCGCCGCTATGTTCTACGCTCCCTGGTACGCGCGTCCACTCCCTTGCGCGTTCGCACTCCGGCGTGTTCGCTCTCTTCCGATGCTCGGTGTCGCTCGCTTGTGCCAACTCTCCCGTCGATCTGCAATGCGCACATCGTTCCCGCATTGCCTTCCGTAGTGCCATTCGACCTACTGCCACTTCAGGAGTTTCGTGGCAACATCGAGCGCTCCCTGCATCGCTGCACTGTTCTTATCTCCATTCACTTTTTTCCATTGCCCCTTATTTGACCCAAATAATCCTCGTCCTTACCCGCATTCCCCACCGCCTCGTGTTCTTGTGTCCGCAGGTGCGGTCACTGCAAGCGACTAGAGCCGGAGGTAGGCGGGCGAGGGAGATGTGGAGGAGAGGGAGACGGGATAGTATGCGATGCGAGACAGAGACGGAGAGAGGAAGGAAAGAGACCGAGGGAATGCGAGAACAGTGTCACCACGGCACATGTGCTTCACAGCTGCTGAGCTTACTGCAATCTGCTTTATTGCATAGTGCTATGAACGTGAATCCATAACTCGCACGCACCACCATAGTTGCACCTCGACTCGTCACCAGCCTCCGACGTAACCTCCTGCCACCGCACCCCATTGCAGATGACTGTGCGCCGGCACGCATCACATTGTGCCACGTGGCATGTGCTCGTCATTCCCTATGTGCTGTGCTGTGCAGTATCTCAAGGCAGCGGAGACGCTAGCGGAGGAGGGGTCGGACATAGTGCTGGCGCGCATCAGTGATGACTCAAAAGTCATTCTCTATGTGCTGTGATGTGCTGTGATGTGCTGTGATGTGCTGTGATGTGCTGTGATGTGCTGTGATGTGCTGTGATGTGCTGTGATGTGCTGTGATGTGCTGTGATGTGCTGTGATGTGCTGTGATGTGCTGTGATGTGCTGTGATGTGCTGTGATGTGCTGTGATGTGCTGTGATGTGCTGTGATGTGCTGTGATGTGCTGTGATGTGCTGTGATGTGCTGTGATGTGCTGTGATGTGCTGTGATGTGCTGTGATGTGCTGTGATGTGCTGTGATGTGCTGTGATGTGCTGTGATGTGCTGTGCTGTGCTGTGCCGTGCAGTACCTCAAGGCAGCGGAGATGCTAGCGGAGGAGGGGTCGGAGATAGTGCTGGCGCGCATCAACGGCGACGAGAAGAACAACAAGGCCATCGCCAGGAAGTACGGCGTGGCGGGCTTCCCCACCATCAAGATCTTCCGCACGTGAGTCGCCTGCTGGTGTATCGTACCGCTATGCCCCTTGCTCTGGCATGACGCCTGCCTTGGTGAGTTTGTGCCGCTAATGTATGTACGACAGCGAGGTGCCTCATATCCCTCATCCCCTCCCTCCTCTCGCTGCGTCATCCCGCACATTGTCTCCTCTCACCACACCCAACCCATCTCATCCTCCACCTCTCTCCACCCCACCTCTCCTCACCCATCCCACGTCTCGCCTGTCTCTCCTCCCCCCAACGACTATGCGTCCCCCCTGACGTACAAGGGTCCACGGGAGGCAGGGGGGCTGGTGGCGTACCTGAAGAAGCAGGCAGGGCCGGCCAGCACCAAGGTGCGGTCGGGGCGTGAGAATTCTAACAAGTCAACCCAACCCCTTCCCCCCCCTTTCCCCTCAGCGACTACGCGTCCCCGCTGACGTACAAGGGGCCGAGGGAGGCAGCGGGGCTGGTGGCGTATCTGAAGAAGCAGGCCGGCCCGGCCAGCACCAAGGTGCGGTCGGGGTCGGACCTCAAGCGCGCCATGGAGGACGACAGCGTCATTGTGGTGAGTCGCTGGCACTCCTGCCCATCTCTGTGCACCCCTCTCTCTCCGCATGCCATGCGTGTGCCGTGCCTGTGCTCTCTTGGGGCCAGCCAGCACCAAGGTGCGGTTGGGGTCGGACCTCAAGCGCGCCATGGAGGACGACAGCGTTGTTGTGGTGAGTCGCTGGCATCCCTGCGCCTTGTGCCATGCTCGTGCCCTTCTGTCCGCATGCCCTGTGTGTTTGCTGCACCTCTTGTGTCCACCATGCTTCACCAGCAAGCACCAAGGTGCAGTTGGGGTCCGACCTCAAGTGTGCTATGGAGGATGGCAGCGACGTCTTGCGTCTAGCGTCTTGCGTCTAGCGTCTTGCGTCTTCCGCAACTCAGTCCCCATCAGGTTCGTCCCCATCAGGTTCGTCCCCATCAGGTTCGTCCCCATCAGGTTCGTCCCCATCAGGTTCGTCCCCATCAGGTTCGTCCCCATCAGGTTCGTCCCCATCAGGTTCGTCCCCATCAGGTTCGTCCCCATCAGGTTCGTCCCCATCAGGTTCGTCCCCATCAGGTTCGTCCCCATCAGGTTCGTCCCCATCAGGTTCGTCCCCATCAGGTTCGTCCCCATCAGGTTCGTCCCCATCAGGTTCGTCCCCATCAGGTTCGTCCCCATCAGGTTCGTCCCCATCAGGTTCGTCCCCATCAGGTTCGTCCCCATCAGGTTCGTCCCCATCAGGTTCGTCCCCATCAGGTTCGTCCCCATCAGGTTCGTCCCCATCAGGTTCGTCCCCATCAGGTTCGTCCCCATCAGGTTCGTCCCCATCAGGTTCGTCCCCATCAGGTTCGTCCCCATCAGGTTCGTCCCCATCAGGTTCGTCCCCATCAGGTTCGTCCCCATCAGGTTCGTCCCCATCAGGTTCGTCCCCATCAGGTTCGTCCCCATCAGGTTCGTCCCCATCAGGTTCGTCCCCATCAGGTTCGTCCCCGTCAGGTTCGTCCCCGTCAGGTTCGTCCCTGTCAGGTTCGTCCCCATCAGGTTCGTCCCCATCAGGTTCGTCCCCATCAGGTTCGTCCCCATCAGGTTCGTCCCCATCAGGTTCGTCCCCATCAGGTTCGTCCCCGTCAGGTTCGTCCCCGTCAGGTTCGTCCCTGTCAGGTTCGTCCCCATCAGGTTCGTCCCCATCAGGTTCGTCCCCATCAGGTTCGTCCCCATCAGGTTCGTCCCCATCAGGTTCGTCCCCATCAGGTTCGTCCCCATCAGGTTCGTCCCCATCAGGTTCGTCCCCATCAGGTTCGTCCCCATCAGGTTCGTCCCCATCAGGTTCGTCCCCATCAGGTTCGTCCCCATCAGGTTCGTCCCCATCAGGTTCGTCCCCATCAGGTTCGTCCCCGTCAGGTTCGTCCCCGTCAGGTTCGTCCCCGTCAGGTTCGTCCCCGTCAGGTTCGTCCCCGTCAGGTTCGTCCCCGTCAGGTTCGTCCCCGTCAGGTTCGTCCCCGTCAGGTTCGTCCCTGTCAGGTTCGTCCCCATCAGGTTCGTCCCCATCAGGTTCGTCCCCATCAGGTTCGTCCCCGTAAGGTTCGTCCCCGTAAGGTTCGTCCCCGTCAGGTTCGTCCCCGTCAGGTTCGTCCCCGTCAGGTTCGTCCCCGTCAGGTTCGTCCCCGATCAGGTTTCGTCCCCGTCAGGTTCGTCCCTGTCAGGTTCGTCCCCATCAGGTTCGTCCCCATCAGGTTCGTCCCCATCAGGTTCGTCCCCATCAGGTTCGTCCCCATCAGGTTCGTCCCCATCAGGTTCGTCCCCATCAGGTTCGTCCCCATCAGGTTCGTCCCCATCAGGTTCGTCCCCATCAGGTTCGTCCCCATCAGGTTCGTCCCCATCAGGTTCGTCCCCATCAGGTTCGTCCCCATCAGGTTCGTCCCCATCAGGTTCGTCCCCATCAGGTTCGTCCCCATCAGGTTCGTCCCCATCAGGTTCGTCCCCGTCAGGTTCGTCCCCGTCAGGTTCGTCCCCGTCAGGTTCGTCCCCGTCAGGTTCGTCCCCGTCAGGTTCGTCCCTGTCAGGTTCGTCCCCATCAGGTTCGTCCCCATCAGGTTCGTCCCCATCAGGTTCGTCCCCGTAAGGTTCGTCCCCGTAAGGTTCGTCCCCATCAGGTTCGTCCCCATCAGGTTCGTCCCCATCAGGTTCGTCCCCATCAGGTTCGTCCCCATCAGGTTCGTCCCCATCAGGTTCGTCCCCATCAGGTTCGTCCCCATCAGGTTCGTCCCCATCAGGTTCGTCCCCATCAGGTTCGTCCCCATCAGGTTCGTCCCCATCAGGTTCGTCCCCATCAGGTTCGTCCCCATCAGGTTCGTCCCCATCAGGTTCGTCCCCATCAGGTTCGTCCCCATCAGGTTCGTCCCCATCAGGTTCGTCCCCATCAGGTTCGTCCCCATCAGGTTCGTCCCCATCAGGTTCGTCCCCATCAGGTTCGTCCCCATCAGGTTCGTCCCCATCAGGTTCGTCCCCATCAGGTTCGTCCCCATCAGGTTCGTCCCCATCAGGTTCGTCCCCATCAGGTTCGTCCCCATCAGGTTCGTCCCCATCAGGTTCGTCCCCATCAGGTTCGTCCCCATCAGGTTCGTCCCCATCAGGTTCGTCCCCATCAGGTTCGTCCCCATCAGGTTCGTCCCCATCAGGTTCGTCCCCATCAGGTTCGTCCCCGTCTGGTTCGTCCCCGTCTGGTTCGTCCCCGTCTGGTTCGTCCCCGTCTGGTTCGTCCCCATCAGGTTCGTCCCCATCAGGTTCGTCCCCATCAGGTTCGTCCCCATCAGGTTCGTCCCCATCAGGTTCGTCCCCATCAGGTTCGTCCCCATCAGGTTCCCCCCCATCAGGTTCCCCCCCATCAGGTTCGTCCCCATCAGGTTCCCCCCCATCAGGTTCCCCCCCATCAGGTTCGTCCCCGTCAGGTTCTTCCCCGTCAGGTTCGTCCCCATCAGGTTCGTCCCCATCAGGTTCGTCCCCATCAGGTTCGTCCCCATCAGGTTCGTCCCCATCAGGTTCGTCCCCATCAGGTTCGTCCCCATCAGGTTCGTCCCCATCAGGTTCGTCCCCATCAGGTTCGTCCCCATCAGGTTCGTCCCGGTTCCCCCCCATCAGGTTCGTCCCCATCAGGTTCGTCCCCATCAGGTTCGTCCCCATCAGGTTCGTCCCCATCAGGTTCGTCCCCATCAGGTTCGTCCCCATCAGGTTCGTCCCCATCAGGTTCGTCCCCATCAGGTTTGTCCCCATCAGGTTCGTCCCCGTCAGGTTCGTCCCCGTCAGGTTCGTCCCCGTCATGTTCGTCCGCGTCAGGTTCGTCCCCATCAGGTTCGTCCCCATCAGGTTCGTCCCCATCAGGTTCGTCCCCATCAGGTTCGTCCCCGTCAAGTTCGTCCTCGTCAGGTTCGTCCCCATCAGGTTCGTCCCCATCAGGTTCGTCCCCATCAGGTTCGTCCCCATCAGGTTCGTCCCCATCAGGTTCGTCCCCATCAGGTTCGTCCCCATCAGGTTCGTCCCCATCAGGTTCGTCCCCATCAGGTTCGTCCCCATCAGGTTCGTCCCCATCAGGTTCGTCCCCATCAGGTTCGTCCCCATCAGGTTCGTCCCCATCAGGTTCGTCCCCATCAGGTTCGTCCCGGTTCCCCCCCATCAGGTTCGTCCCCATCAGGTTCGTCCCCATCAGGTTCGTCCCCATCAGGTTCGTCCCCATCAGGTTCGTCCCCATCAGGTTCGTCCCCATCAGGTTCGTCCCCATCAGGTTCGTCCCCATCAGGTTCGTCCCCATCAGGTTCGTCCCCATCAGGTTCGTCCCCATCAGGTTCGTCCCCATCAGGTTCGTCCCCATCAGGTTCGTCCCCATCAGGTTCGTCCCCATCAGGTTCGTCCCCATCAGGTTCGTCCCCATCAGGTTCGTCCCCGTCAAGTTCGTCCCCATCAGGTTCGTCCCCATCAGGTTCGTCCCCATCAGGTTCGTCCCCATCAGGTTCGTCCCCATCAGGTTCGTCCCCATCAGGTTCGTCCCCATCAGGTTCGTCCCCATCAGGTTCGTCCCCATCAGGTTCGTCCCCATCAGGTTCGTCCCCATCAGGTTCGTCCCCATCAGGTTCGTCCCCATCAGGTTCGTCCCCATCAGGTTCGTCCCCATCAGGTTCGTCCCCATCAGGTTCGTCCCCATCAGGTTCGTCCCCATCAGGTTCGTCCCCATCAGGTTCGTCCCCATCAGGTTCGTCCCCATCAGGTTCGTCCCCATCAGGTTCGTCCCCATCAGGTTCGTCCCCATCAGGTTCGTCCCCATCAGGTTCGTCCCCATCAGGTTCGTCCCCATCAGGTTCGTCCCCATCAGGTTCGTCCCCATCAGGTTCGTCCCCATCAGGTTCGTCCCCATCAGGTTCGTCCCCATCAGGTTCGTCCCCATCAGGTTCGTCCCCATCAGGTCATCCCCATCAGGTTCGTCCCCATCAGGTTCGTCCCCATCAGGTTCGTCCCCATCAGGTTCGTCCCCATCAGGTTCGTCCCCATCAGGTTCGTCCCCATCAGGTTCGTCCCCATCAGGTTCGTCCCCATCAGGTTCGTCCCCATCAGGTTCGTCCCCATCAGGTTCGTCCCCATCAGGTTCGTCCCCATCAGGTTCGTCCCCATCAGGTTCGTCCCCATCAGGTTCGTCCCCATCAGGTTCGTCCCCATCAGGTTCGTCCCCATCAGGTTCGTCCCCATCAGGTTCGTCCCCATCAGGTTCGTCCCCATCAGGTTCGTCCCCATCAGGTTCGTCCCCATCAGGTTCGTCCCCATCAGGTTCGTCCCCATCAGGTTCGTCCCCATCAGGTTCGTCCCCGTCAGGTTCGTCCCCGTCAGGTTCGTCCCCGTCAGGTTCGTTTCCGTCAGGTTCGTCCCCATCAGGTTCGTCCCCATCAGGTTCGTCCCCATCAGGTTCGTCCCCATCAGGTTCGTCCCCATCAGGTTCGTCCCCATCAGGTTCGTCCCCATCAGGTTCGTCCCCATCAGGTTCGTCCCCATCAGGTTCGTCCCCATCAGGTTCGTCCCCATCAGGTTCGTCCCCATCAGGTTCGTCCCCATCAGGTTCGTCCCCATCAGGTTCGTCCCCATCAGGTTCGTCCCCATCAGGTTCGTCCCCATCAGGTTCGTCCCCATCAGGTTCGTCCCCATCAGGTTCGTCCCCATCAGGTTCGTCCCCATCAGGTTCGTCCCCATCAGGTTCGTCCCCATCAGGTTCGTCCCCATCAGGTTCGTCCCCATCAGGTTCGTCCCCATCAGGTTCGTCCCCATCAGGTTCGTCCCCATCAGGTTCGTCCCCATCAGGTTCGTCCCCATCAGGTTCGTCCCCATCAGGTTCGTCCCCATCAGGTTCGTCCCCATCAGGTTCGTCCCCATCAGGTTCGTCCCCATCAGGTTCGTCCCCATCAGGTTCGTCCCCATCAGGTTCGTCCCCATCAGGTTCGTCCCCATCAGGTTCGTCCCCATCAGGTTCGTCCCCATCAGGTTCGTCCCCATCAGGTTCGTCCCCATCAGGTTCGTCCCCATCAGGTTCGTCCCCATCAGGTTCGTCCCCATCAGGTTCGTCCCCATCAGGTTCGTCCCCATCAGGTTCGTCCCCATCAGGTTCGTCCCCATCAGGTTCGTCCCCATCAGGTTCGTCCCCATCAGGTTCGTCCCCATCAGGTTCGTCCCCATCAGGTTCGTCCCCATCAGGTTCGTCCCCATCAGGTTCGTCCCCATCAGGTTCGTCCCCATCAGGTTCGTCCCCATCAGGTTCGTCCCCATCAGGTTCGTCCCCATCAGGTTCGTCCCCATCAGGTTCGTCCCCATCAGGTTCGTCCCCATCAGGTTCGTCCCCATCAGGTTCGTCCCCATCAGGTTCGTCCCCATCAGGTTCGTCCCCATCAGGTTCGTCCCCATCAGGTTCGTCCCCATCAGGTTCGTCCCCATCAGGTTCGTCCCCATCAGGTTCGTCCCCATCAGGTTCGTCCCCATCAGGTTCGTCCCCATCAGGTTCGTCCCCATCAGGTTCGTCCCCATCAGGTTCGTCCCCATCAGGTTCGTCCCCATCAGGTTCGTCCCCATCAGGTTCGTCCCCATCAGGTTCGTCCCCATCAGGTTCGTCCCCATCAGGTTCGTCCCCATCAGGTTCGTCCCCATCAGGTTCGTCCCCATCAGGTTCGTCCCCATCAGGTTCGTCCCCATCAGGTTCGTCCCCATCAGGTTCGTCCCCATCAGGTTCGTCCCCATCAGGTTCGTCCCCATCAGGTTCGTCCCCATCAGGTTCGTCCCCATCAGGTTCGTCCCCATCAGGTTCGTCCCCATCAGGTTCGTCCCCATCAGGTTCGTCCCCATCAGGTTCGTCCCCATCAGGTTCGTCCCCATCAGGTTCGTCCCCATCAGGTTCGTCCCCATCAGGTTCGTCCCCATCAGGTTCGTCCCCATCAGGTTCGTCCCCATCAGGTTCGTCCCCATCAGGTTCGTCCCCATCAGGTTCGTCCCCATCAGGTTCGTCCCCATCAGGTTCGTCCCCATCAGGTTCGTCCCCATCAGGTTCGTCCCCATCAGGTTCGTCCCCATCAGGTTCGTCCCCATCAGGTTCGTCCCCATCAGGTTCGTCCCCATCAGGTTCGTCCCCATCAGGTTCGTCCCCATCAGGTTCGTCCCCATCAGGTTCGTCCCCATCAGGTTCGTCCCCATCAGGTTCGTCCCCATCAGGTTCGTCCCCATCAGGTTCGTCCCCATCAGGTTCGTCCCCATCAGGTTCGTCCCCATCAGGTTCGTCCCCATCAGGTTCGTCCCCATCAGGTTCGTCCCCATCAGGTTCGTCCCCATCAGGTTCGTCCCCATCAGGTTCGTCCCCATCAGGTTCGTCCCCATCAGGTTCGTCCCCATCAGGTTCGTCCCCATCAGGTTCGTCCCCATCAGGTTCGTCCCCATCAGGTTCGTCCCCATCAGGTTCGTCCCCATCAGGTTCGTCCCCATCAGGTTCGTCCCCATCAGGTTCGTCCCCATCAGGTTCGTCCCCATCAGGTTCGTCCCCATCAGGTTCGTCCCCATCAGGTTCGTCCCCATCAGGTTCGTCCCCATCAGGTTCGTCCCCATCAGGTTCGTCCCCATCAGGTTCGTCCCCATCAGGTTCGTCCCCATCAGGTTCGTCCCCATCAGGTTCGTCCCCATCAGGTTCGTCCCCATCAGGTTCGTCCCCATCAGGTTCGTCCCCATCAGGTTCGTCCCCATCAGGTTCGTCCCCATCAGGTTCGTCCCCATCAGGTTCGTCCCCATCAGGTTCGTCCCCATCAGGTTCGTCCCCATCAGGTTCGTCCCCATCAGGTTCGTCCCCATCAGGTTCGTCCCCATCAGGTTCGTCCCCATCAGGTTCGTCCCCATTATGAGGGTCTAGCGTCTTCCGAAACTCAGGTTGGCACTTTGCGTCTCCCCACTTGCAATGTCCCTGGCCTGGCGCTTATCCTCCGCCCGTCACCCCACCTCCTTCTCCTTTCATTCTTACTGACACCATTCTGTTTCTCTTCCCCCCTCATTCCCCTCCTCCCTGTCAGGTGGGGCTATTCTCAACGCTCTCATCCCCTGAGTTCGAGTCCTACCTGTCAGTGGCTCGCGAGCTGCGCACGGACTTTGTCTTCAAGCACACCACCGACGCCTCGCTACTGCCCGCCAAGGGGTCTGAACTCGAGGCACCCGCTGTGCGCCTGCTCAAGCAGTTCGACGAGGGCTACTCCGACACTCAGGTGGGCCTTACGTGTTATACCGTATCTTCTATGATTTGGCGCTGCTGGTCTCCAAGGGGCCTGAACTCGAGGCACCCGCTGTGTGCCTGCTCAAGCAGTTCGGCGAGGGCTACTTCGACACTCAGGTCAGCCCCCTCCCCACCCCGTGCCCTTCCGCACCCGGTGCTGCTTTCCCCATTCCCTCCCTTCCCCTCCTTTCCGTTTTGTGCCTGCTGACGCTCTTGGAGGAGGGATAACTCAAAACGCAGGTGATGCGGCATTGGAAGGGCCATGGGTGGTGCAGGTTGGTAGGTGGAAATGTCGAGATGTGATGCATGCAGGATGAAGACACACGCTGTGCAGGTCAGGTCAGCTCCTCATTGGAAAACCGTCCTTCCCCATTGTTCCCCTGCACCCTGTCCCCTGCCTCCTCCCCTTGCCACTGCAAGCAGGAGTTCTCGCCAGCAGCGCTCAAGGCGTTCATAGAGCGCCACGCAGTGCCGCGAGTGGTGGAGTTCAGCCAGGACCCCAAGGACCGCCCCTACCTCGCCCGCGTCTTCCAGGCTCCCACCAACAAGGTGCTCCCTCTGTCTCAGCCTTCTGACCTCTTTCCTGCTTCAATATTCTGGCCTTCCGTCTCGCTAGCGGATGCTGGTTCAGCTTCTTCCGCCTGTGGGACTCTCTCGACCATGCTTCCCGCTCAGCTGCTCGCCCTCTCTCCCTGCACCACAACAAAGGACTGAATTTCTCTGTGCTCGTTCCCACCCTTCTGCTATTCCCCACTTCCGCACCCTCCCCTCTCCTATCCCTGCAGTCGCTGCTGTTCCTGGCGTACAGCCTGCCGGATGCACCCGAGTTCCGCAGCCGGTACGTGGAGGCGGCACAGGAGCAGCCCGACTCCATCCGCCTCGTCATTGGGGAGGCCGCCGCCAACGAGCATGCTCTCAAGGTGCGGGGGAGGAGGGGTAGGGGGAGGGACTACCATACCACGGCCTCACTCAATCACACCAGGCCCTCGCAATGCCAGCTACGGCATCACCGGGCTGGCTGCAATCACTGAATTATTCTCTTTTGCTCCCAGCTTGCACCTCGCAGCACTCTAATATTGTTCACTCTGAATCATTACACCGCCCCCACCCACTCGGCCCATGTGCTTCCGTGGCAGTACTTTGGGCTGGCAGTGAGCGACACGCCAGCCATGGTGATTCACGACCCGCGCTACGATGCCAAGTTTTTCCGCACCCACATCGCCCCCTCCGACATCGCGCCCTTCCTCAAAGACTTCCAGGTAAATCCGCCTAATCTGCCCTGCGCCAGTGCTGCCCTTCCTCAGCTCCCCCTCGCTCTGCTCAATCTCCATTTGGTCTGCCCTCTTTCAAATATGCCTTTCACAATTCTGCACTTCCCCCAATTCTGCCTCCTTGTCCTGTCCTATACCATATCTCTGTATGTGCCATGCCACCCCTGCCTCCACCCGCCCGTCCTCCGGAACACCCAATTCTGGTGCTCCTGCTCCCACTCTCCCTCCCTGGCGTCCCTTCCCTTCATGCCCATGACCCCCTGGGAGCAGGCGGGGAGGGCGGAGCGGGTGCTGAAGAGTGAGGCGGTGCCGCAGGGGGAGTCAGGGGCGGTGAAGAAGGTGGCGGCCAACAGCTTCAAAGATGTCGTGCTCAACTCCCGCAAGAACGGTGCTCGCTCACTCACGCCTCCCTGCGCATACCCACCTTCTCTCATGGCTATGCTAGTGCCCATGTGCTGTTTCTCCTGGGTTCTTTGCCCTGCCTCCACCATTCCAGTCACATCCAGAGCCCGTCCGACTGTGAGTGTGTTCTCTTAAGTCCCTCACCTTCTCTTCCCTCACCTGTTTTCCCCCTTCTTCTCCCTTCCACCGCTCCCAACACCAGTGCTGGTGGAGTTCCACGCGCCCTGGTGCACAGCCTGTGCTGACCTGGACCCCGTGCTCAAGGACGTGGCAGAGAGCCTCTCCGGCCAGCGGGACGTCGTCGTCGCCAAGATGGTCAGTGCTGTTGCATTTCATGCATGCATGACCGGCTGGTTACATGCACATGTTTCAGCATGATCAGTGGGTTTGTGTGATGGCCGGATGCGGTAGTACGACAACACCAGATCCATCTGGTTGGCATGACGTTGCATCCCAAGTGGCACGATGTGAAAGCGCGCCACCTTCTCTGCATGTGCTTCATCATGCCCAATGCGTGCAGGACTTCTCTGCCAACGACATTCCATCGGATAAGTTTGACGTGAAGGCACTGCCCACCATCTACCTCTACACATCGGCCGGTGTTGCCGTGCCGTACGCTGGCGACAACTCCAAGGCCAGCCTTCTCGCCTTCGTTAGGAAACACAAGGGAGCCAAGAAGGCTGCTGCTTCCCCCCCGACAGCGGAGGAATTGGCGGAGGCTGAGGAGATTGCCAATGTGGAGGAGGAAGAGGAGGATGAGGATGAGAGGAAGGATGAGCTTTAGTTATATTTAGTTCCTTCAATGCTGCAACATTCAACTTGAAAACCTAGGCTTGGGCAGAGTTAGGATAATTGTTATTTAAATCGAGTTGCTTCGTTCATTTATTATGACGAGGATACACGAATGCTCTTCCGCGTGCAACCAATCAGCGTGAACCAACTGTCATCCAGAAGCAGCCACGAGAGCAACTTCCCTTTTCCCGCCAAAACTGCATTCACCAGTCGAGCCAGACCTGTTTCCCCTCCAGTCGCTTCTGAATTTCATTTTCCGCCTCTCGCCTGCACGGCTCGTTATTATACAGTGCCATCACCAGTACTTCTCGCTAGCGTACATGCACCACAATAGCGTCCTCCTTTCGGGCATCGCTGTCTGGTCTTTTTGATATTGCCTATTCGCTGATCCTCTCAGAAAGCGTCATTTGCGTGGGTCGCGGAAGATAAGCCCGTCGCGATCGCGAACACCATGGACCTCATTCGCTGCATCACCGTCCACACTCCATGCTCGTGCGTGTCGCCAGCCTTGTCAGTGTCTAAAAGCCGACAACGTCCTGGCTCTCTCGCGGATCCCTTTCACGACAGACGCCGGATACCGTCGTCGCAAGCCGCGTTCTCTCGGCACTCTTCTCCTGGCACATTCCTTCAATGCCGCGCTCCTTTCTCCTCACTTTCCCGATTGCCAATGCATCGGTTGCCACGTCAGCAGCAGCCAGGTCGATTCCGACGAGCCCGACGAGTCGCCGTGATGGCTGCCGACCAACGCGATAGTGACTTCTCCGTTAAGTCGAGTAAGGTGCTTCCTGCTGGCATTCCGTTCACGTGACGTCACTCCGCCCCCCTCACTCCCGGACCTTCTTACTCCCCGTGCACTGGATTCTGGCCTCGCTGCGCACATTTCTCGCTCCGACCAGCTACGAGCCTATGCATCGCTCTCACACATGCGACCATGCCGTTGTTACCCCCGCCTTGCCACATGCGCACACGCAGGCAGCAGAGACGGTGCTGACGTCAGCAGCGAGGAGGGGATTGTGATGGAGCTGCCTTGCTTGCCTTTCAACCCCGCCGAAGTGAGTCAATGGGGTCAACAGGCGAGTCAACGGGGTCAACAGTAGAGTCAAACGGGGTTGACGGATCAAGGGAATCATCAGGGTAGTCAAGAGGGTCAACGAGATTGTCAACCGGGTCAAACAGAGAGGCAAGGGGGTTATAAGGCGAATCAAGAAACGCACCTCACATGGTCCCTTCCGCGTGTGTCCCCCTCCCCTCCGCGTGTGTCCCCTCTCCTCCGCGTGTGTCCCCTCCCCTCCGCGTGTGTCCCCCTCCCCTCCGCGTGTGTCCCCTCTCCTCCGCGTGTGTCCCCTCCCCTCCGCGCGTGTCCCCTCCCCTCCGCGTGTGTCCCCTTCTCGTGTGACCCCTCCCCCCCCCGTGTGTGTGCGTGCATGGCGGCAGGTGTTCCTGCCCGGGTCATCCAAGACGCTGCATCTGTACGAGGCGCGCTACCTCGCGCTGCTCGAGGAGGTGCGTTGCTGCTGCCGGAAGGCACTGAGGTGATTCTTGGGTCGCCTAAAGAATCACCTCAATGCACCCGCCAGGGGGCACTCCGCTGGGTGCGTTGGGGAGGGCTCTAAGGGGGTCACTGGTGAGGTCCCTGGGAAAGTCGTGCGTGTAACGGGGGTGGGCTAGTGAGCAGCGCTTTCAAGAGCTCCTCGTACCCAATGACGAGTCCCAGCCATCGTACCAGAACCTTTCACCAAGCTGTCGTATTCGTATCGCATCATCTTGCCAGTCGTTTGGTGAACCGTTTTGTGTCACGTGCATTGTGTACCCATGCACCCCATGCACCCGATGCACCCCATGCACCACCCTGCAGGTGCTATCACGCAGCAGCGGGCTGTTGGGCCACGTGGTGTTGGAGCCCATGCGATCAGAGGATGGGCAGGGCATGACCTTCGTCGCCTCCTATGGCTGCCTCTCCTACGTTGAAAGCGTGCGCCCTCCCACTTATGCCTCTCGCCTCCTGCTTCCCTCCTCCTAACTCCTCTCTCCTGCTGCCGCCTTCTCTGCTCTTTCCTGCTCATTGTCCCGCAGTGCCCGCCCTTTTCCATCCTTGCAATTCTTTCACACTCGGCTGTCCTTCCCACCCTCTACATTCCCCCATCCTCTCCTCCCCTTCCGCCCTGCAGGTGCGGAAGCTGCAGGTGGGGGCGCTGGTGGCGGTGAGGGGAGTGGGGCGCATTCGCCTACAGCAGCTGACGCAGGTGGAGCCCTTCCTGCGCGGCCAGGTTGCTGTTGTCACTGACGACCGCCCAGAAGAGGGTGCAGGGGCGGGTGGTGTGGGCGAGGAGGTGAAGAGGGCTGTGGAGGAGTTGAGAGCGGTGCTGAGGGATGTGCAGGAGCTGCAGATTAAAATCAAGGTAGGGCGCATGGCGGGTTGTATGTGTGAAAGGCGGTCGAGTTTTCTTTGACTGGAAATCTGAGGTCAAAGTCTGAAAGGCATGCACAGTGGCGAAGCAGTGCATAACCTCGCCCTGCATCCCTCCCCTCCATCATACCACCGTGCGTGCAGACGACCACGGATGTGCCCCTACAGACGCCCCTGGAGAGGGCTCTACGCTGGGTGGGACCGCTCTACGCTGGGTGGACACCGTCACTGCCGCCTCTGCTGCTGCTGCTGCTGCGCCACCAGCAGCACCGGCAGCACCCAGCGCCCCTGCCAGCGCCGCCACCGCCGCAGCCCAACAGCCCGCTGCCACCTCGCCCCAGACAGTTGGTGATGCTCTACGCTCAGGCACCGGCGAAGGCACAGGAGTAGGTGCAGATGCAGGCGATGCCAAGAGCAGCAGTAGTGGCGGTAGCAGCAGTGGGAGCACAGCAGCATCGCCATCAGCATGGTCCATTCTGCCGGATGACGATGGCGTGGAGCCCGACCAGCTGCCGCCCGAACAGCTGGAGTCTGCCGCCCGGTTTCTGGGCTTCCAGGGGCTGCCCACGCCCGCCATTCACAGCACCGTGGCCGTTGATCCGGCCTCTGTGCCCCTCGACCCTGACTTTGGCAAGGCTGCTCGTAGCACCAGCACAAGTTCCTCTAGTAGCAACAGCAGCAGCAGCAGTGAGAGTGAGAGTGGGAGTGGGAGTGAGAAGGCAGGTGACGTTGGGGAGGGCGGGGAGAGCAGGGGGGCGTTGGAAGGTGCTGGTTCAGTGGGGGCTCTGGAGGTGCCACCGTATCGGGAGTACCTGCCATCGTATGAGGAGCTGGTCACCTTTGCTGCCCTGCAACCAGTCGCAGGTGACACATGCCTACCATGCCATGCCATGCATTGCCCATGCTGTGCCATACCATGCATGCCATACCACTTCACGCCGTGCCGTGCCTCGCCATGCCATGGCACGCCATGACATGCGTGCTGTGCTGTGCCAGGCACTGCCTGTCTTCACTCCACCTCATGCCTCCCCCTGATGCCAACATTGCTGGTCTGTCCGACAAGTGATGTGGTGACGGACTGTATCTCTCTGCCTGTGGCCCTCATCTCCCAGTCTCGCTCCCTCCCCCCCCCCCCCCCCCAACCCTCCCAGGAGCATCAGCAGCGGAGCTGCACGGGCTGCTGCAGAAGCGCCTCGCAGCCATGGAGGAGACAGACACCATGAAGCGGGCGGCACTGGCTCGGCAGTATGCGGAGCAGAGCCGGGCGGCACTGGCTGCTAAGGTGGCACTGCAGAGCCTACAGCTGTGAAAGGGTCATTGATGCAGTTGATTTGGTGCAGTGGACAGTGCAATGCAAGATTGGCACTGAGCAAGTAATGTGAACAACTGAATAATTGGCTGTTCAAAAGCTGCTACTCATCCCAGGCTGACAGGTTCACATGCTTTTTGCATTGAATGATGAAACACATACCGTGGCAATATTTCCATTCCAACCTTGTGTGAAAGTATTGGAAGGAGTGGGTTCTCATGAAGCTTTTCCAAGGTCTGAAAGAAACCATTACATAAGCAAAACGCCAAGATCCTACCTAGATTGGCTACTACGGTAAGTTTCAGTTCCAAAGTAACAACGCTCTACGGCAGCTGGTATGAGCAAACCGCCAATTTCCTACAAGCCATGTAAACTAACAACGCCACGCCACCAAGCCATATACGTAACTTCCTCCTACGGGTAATAGCGCCGCAAGTGAAGCATCTCTAGTATGGGCTGCTTCTCTGGTGCTGTATCGGAGCCCTCCTTCCGTCGCAAGCCAAAGCGTGGCTCCCGCCGCTGGGCGTCGCAACTCAACAAAGCAACAGCGCTTTATTCCACTTGTCCCCGTCTCCTAAGCGCCACAATACGCCAAGCTGCAACTCGTCACGTCAGTTGCTTCTGATACCGCCGGAACAGCGGACCCGCCCTGTTAGTAGCGACGGGGACATCCAGCGCGGGGACGGCGTTAAATTCGTAGGGCGGCGTGAAGACATTCTTGCCCGACTCGGTAAAGAACGCGCCATTCTCGAAGTGATCGCCGATGGATTGCCACGGCCAGTTCTGCCAACCCGCGCTCGACACGTGGATCTTCGTCCACGTCTTGTCGCTGATCTGCTTCGCCTCCCACCCGTGCGTGTCCTGCCGCTTCGTCACCTCCTTAATATCCCCCGCGACGAAGTAATTCGCCTCACTGCGAAAGCTCACGTTAGCGGAGCCGCCAATGGCGTAGATGCCCCAGCCGTTGGGATAGTAGTTGTTGACCACGTGGAACTTTCCGTGCCGGCCGCTGTTGGCGAGAAGGGAAAGAAAAAAGCCGGCACATTTTGAAGATGCACTCACCACATTTTGCCGTGTAGGTAGATATATGCTGAAGCAACGAGAAAAAATCAGTTGTGGGACGGGCACTTACCGAGGCATGCGCTGGTTGCAGTTGGGGCCGAACACGTTGAGCCCGACCGTGACGCGCATGTTGTCGTCTGTCGTCGCCGCGTCGTCGTTGCTCATCAGCATCACTTCGTCCTGGTTCACGAAATAGTTGTTGGTAACCGCCACGTTCGTCGACCCGACGACGATGTTGACCTGCGTGTCGAGCGCCTTCTCGAAGCCGCAGTGGTCGATCCACACGTTGCTCGACCCCCACACCTCCACCGCATTGCCGTCGCGCCAATCCTTCACCTCCACGCCCCTCCCGGATCGCACCTTGATCGTGCCGCTGAGTGGAAGGGGGGGGAGGAAACGGGATGTGAGTGCGGGGATTGTGCTGGCAGCATAGCGCAAGGTGCACCAAGGCGGAGAGCATGCGCGCTTCACTCGCGGTGAGGTGACACAATGTGAGGTGCTTTCTGCGAGGACGAGTAAACTACTTCGCGTACATGTTCGCGCGAGCGCGTACCTGCGCATGGTGCAGTTGTGGAAGATGACGGACTCGATGATGACATTGCTAGATCGCTCGATGCGAGCGCACGGGCCATTCTGAATGACGACGGCGCGGCCGCGCGCGTCGATGGTCTTGTCGCTGGCGATCATGAGCTCCGCCTTGAGCTTGTCGAACACCATGTCTCGCTCAAACACGATCCACAGCGGCTCCTTCTGCGCGCACGCAAGCGGGGAAGATGAGGCGCGAGGGGGAGAGAAACGAAAAGGGGTTTAGAGGCACGCACGGGGTGGGAGAGCGTCGCGGGCAACGGTACTCGCGCAATCGTCTATGCACTGTTGTGCGGCCAGCATCAGAGGGGAGAAAGGTGTCGCACGTCGTCGCATGGCGACGCACCTGGATGATGCCGTATCGCAGCATGCCCTCCGTCGGGTTCACCGGGTCGTCCGCCTCCGTCGTCACAACGTACAGCTTCCCGCCCTTTCCGCCCGTCGTGCCCTTGGCGAATCCCGGAGCGCAGTTGCCGAGCTCCTGACGGTTGGTCTTCCAGTCCGCGGACCACCAGCACTTGTCCACCGGGTTGTTCGTCCACACGCCCGCCTTATGCTTTCCCGACCCCGCGGTTTCCGCCACTCCCAATCGGCACTTCTTGCAGTTTTTTATTGACTTTCCGCTCCCGCCGCTAGACTTGTCGCTGCTCTTGCTGGACTTGCTGCTCTTGTCGCTCTTGCTGCTCTCGTCGCTATTGGCGCTCTCGACGCTCTTACTGCTGCGCTTGCTGCTCTTGTCGCTCTTGCTGCTTTTGTCGCTCTTGCTGCTCTTGTCCTTGCTCTTGTCTTTCTTGCTCTTCTTGTGCGACCTGCCAGTTAAGTTTTATCAAGGAATCAGAGTAAGTTTTAACTAGCAATGAACTGGGCAAAAGCGAGGTGGAATGGAAATATCCAACACCAATACGAGCAAGCGAAACTCACTTCAGCTTTCGACGGGTGATCAGGTCCGCAGATGCAACGGTGACCCTCTCGTCGTAATACCGTGGAGCCTCTGACGCAAGCCGTACTTCGGAGTTGAGGGTCTCAATTTCGCGTTCGCCTCCGCTCACTGTCGTGCAGGCACACGCGAGAATGGCGGCGACAAACAGACCGACAGATAAACGAGCCATGGAATACGACATGGTTCGATCAGAGTTTCGCGAGTAAGAGCTGCCGAACTTCATAAAATAGTCGCAATGGATGTCGAGGAACGCGAGAAACGGACTACTTGCACCAGCCAAGCTTGCTGATTACTAGAGCTATATGTGCATGGCAAGTAGCAGACCCAATGGTGAATTTGAATGTTGAACGCAGGGGGTGAATTCGGGGCAAAAAGGGGCCGAGCAGCGCCCAAGGAGCAGAATAGCGCCCCTGGCGCTTCGGTGTGGACGGCATCAATGCCTGTGATTCGCTGCTTGGGTGTTGCTTTGGCGGCTCGAGGCTCTAGACTCACGACTAGGCAGCTCATGGAAGTGCCACCGTGGGCAAATAAACATTTGCGCCTCGGTGACCTGTGGAGTCGGTGGGCAGGCGAGCCCCTATCTTGAAAGGCTTCGAGAGTTTTCATTGGCTAAACAAGCCCCTCTGTTTCTCGCGCTATTGGATCCCAAGCGCGATCCCGCGTTTGTGCTCTGGCTGGGCGAATCGACTTTGTCATCTTCCTTTTTATCACGCTCGCATTAGGCTCGAGTAAACTTTGATTGAAAGCGAGCCTCGAAACGGCAGCATAAGCCACAACACCTCCAATACAATCACAGTGCGCCAAGGGAAGGGTGATATTCCGACACACTCATACCCAGAAATTAGTTGTTCGTTACTGTCATGATTCGTAAAATCTAGCTTCCAGATTATGCCTCTAGTGTAAAGTAATGTGCGATAGGCAATATTGCTGAATTATACACACAGGTGCTTAGTTTGAAAACATGTTCGGGTGTGTCTTCAATCCAGCCTATTTCTTATCAATCTGAGCTACAAGCGTGGACACACAACGCCAAAAACGTTATAGAGTATCTGCTCAAGCCAGAATTGTGAGGGTGCCATCCTCGTTTGACAGCACGAGCTCACATTGCTCATCACCATGCAGATGCTCCACCTCATGCCTCTCATGACCGTCCTCCAACCCGTTTCTACCAGCACCGGACTCCTCCCCTGCGTGTCTCCCATGCCCCGCAGCAGCCTCCCTAGCAGTGACCACGAATTTCACATCACTGGAGGAGCCCCGTGCCACCGTGATTCTCAAGGCCATGCTGCCTGCTGCTTCGGTTGCGCCTTCCTCCCCTTCACCGTTCGGCCGGTGCTGCCGTCCCTCCGCCGACCACTCATAAAGTGACTCCTCGGCGAAGGCATCCAGGCCTGTGGTTGAAAGGGTGGATTGTAACAAAGTGCAGCAAGGTGAATAAGGTTACAACAGAGCCCACACACAGGCCGAACAGTGTGGGAGGGCAGTAGGAGAACGCAGTGTGGGCAAGAGGGGGGTATGCAGTGGGGGGGGAAGAAGACTGGTGTGCAGGCGGAGGGGCAGCAAGCCTGTGTGGGCTCACCTCGCTGCATGTAATCCTCATCGCCATCGATGCTGACCAGCACGTCTGCCAGCTTCAGCCCCAATGGCAGCTTGCCACCTGTCCCATCGCCGTCGCCCTCCGTGCTGCTCTCCAGGGCAAAGAGCGTGCGTGCCGCCCGGTTGGCGCATGTGAGCTTGCCGTCCGCTGACACCGCCACCATTGCATGCTGTGTCGCCTGGTAGGTTATTGGATTGAGTGGGGGAGGGGAGTGGGGAGGGAGATGGGGAAAAAACCGGGATTTGAGTTGAGCGGCTGAGGCTGTTTGGCTGGAAAAGAGGCGGACAAGGGCAAACATTCAAGCGGCTAATCCCCCTCCCTCCGCCTTTCCCCACCCATCCCGCCCATGCGCGCACAGCGCCTCCGCGGAGCCCTCACCTCGAGCATGTCGTTGAGTCGCTCCTCCGCCTCCCACTTCTTGCGCCGCTGCTGCACGCCCACCACCACCTGCGCCACCGTTTTAGTCACGGGCTGGATGCTCATCAGCAGCCCCTCGTTATAGCCCCCCTCGCGGTTCGACACCGCGTAGATCCCCACCAGATCCGGCCCGGAAAACAAGGGAACGCCCAGGAAGCTCCGCATCTCCGGGTGGCCGGGCGGCACGCCTTGTCCGGAAGCGCGCGGATCGTTCGGCACGTCGTTGCTGATGACGACGTCAGCGGACGTCACGACGCGGCCGAAGATGGTCTTGAGATTGCCGAACACGAGCCCTTTCGGCGCGTTCTCCGCGTACCACGCGCGCAGCTCGCGGTTCCACGCGAGGTTCGTAATCGAGTGCGTCTTGAGGTACAGCGACCCATCGGCGCGCTTCAGCGCGCTCGCGATGAACCCCGACTCGGACTGCGTCAGCTCGAGCAGCTGCGAGAGGAGGTAATCGGCGACCTGCGAGCCGTTGGGCGTGAGGTCGCGCGAGAAGATCTCGTGCGCCTTGGTGATCACCGTCAGCAGCTTGCGATTCATCGCGTCCACCTGCACGCCGCTCGCGCTCATCCCCATGCTCGCTCCGCTTAGCGCTCCGCGCGCGCCGGCTGCGCTTACCGAGCCCGCCGTCGCGGATCGCACTGGGAGAGACGCGTCCGCGCTGCGGCGCGTCGGCATGGCGCCGAACGGCATCGTCCGGGCGACTGCTGCCGGAGACGGAGGCTCGGCCGCGCGGCCGGCGTCTTTTGTCTCGTAGCTGCTGTAGCGCGCGGAGTGGCCGAGGAACGGACATGCGGGGAGCTCCTCCGACGAGTCGGCTCGGCTAGGCACAATCATGCTGCCGGCCGGCAAGCCGCGGGAAGGGACGGTTTGCTGGTTTGCTGGCAGCGGTGGCATGAGATGCGAGAAAGGCGTGCGAGGGCAACCAGAGGGGCTCGGAAGCAGGTACGTGGATGGCGCCTGAGCGGCTGTAGCGCCCTTGTTGTTGCTGCTGTTATTGAAACTGCTGTAGCTGCCGTATCGCGTCGCGACGCTGACGGTGTAGTCATCTTCGGAAGTCGACGCGGAGCCGGTCGAGGTGCGGCTCGCCAGCGTGGCGGAGTCATCGACGAATGTGGTGTCATCAGATGACCCTGATGACGTGGTGTAAAACAGATTGCGCCGCGACGGTGACGAAGGGATTTCCACTTTCGGCACGCCTGTCGCGGAGCTAAACTGCTCCGGGTCGGATCCCGGGCCTTTTGCCGAGCCTGGATTTGAGGCCGGACCCACTCCTGGCGTCGAAGCGGCAGTTGTCGTTTTAAGGCTTTGGATGAGATGGATGGCGCCGTGTGTTGCGGCGGCCATGGCGTCGGACTGCTTCGGGCATTTCAAGCACCTTGTCGCGCCGGCTTCCACGGCGCGCACCACGAGCAGCCACTCCTCGCGGCTCCACTGCGCCGCAATCTTGAGCGGCGCCGCCACCAGATCCGATTCCGCCGTCATTGGCGCGATTGCGGTTGCTCGAGCTGCTGCCGTCGATCCAGGCGTGCGGGGCGGCTGCATGGCGGACGTGCTGTGGGGGGTGATGGGCGCGGAGGGGCTTGGCGCGAGTGGGGGGATTGTTAGCGGCGGAGGGCTGGCGGAAGGATGTTTTCTCATCCCAGCAGGTTGCGGTGGGACGTCGGAAGAATTTTGGCTCGTGGCGCTCGATCTTCCGGAAGCGGCTTCAGTGTTGGCGCTGAGCGGGGGGGTTAGTGTGGCGGAAGCCACCGGCGGAAGACTGGTTCGGGGGGCGGCGCTTGACAGCGACATCGTCGGAGGATCGAGAAGGCGCACGGTGCTCTGCGGCAATCCCTTGCGCATCTCGAGGCGGGCGCGCATCGCGACGGCGGCGACGTGGTCCTGCACGAGCGGGCTGCTGGACACGCCTGCGAGCTGCCGCTGGCTCTTCCCGCCGAACTGACTCACGCGAATCGACGGCTGAAAGTCGATCGACGGCGGCATTGGGGGCTTCTCTTCCTTGGCCTGCACGGGATTCGTGTTGAAAATGGCGAACCAGGGACGACCGAAACTGGGCGCCATGGCGGAGTTCGCGAATAACGGCGAATGACTGGTAATCGACGCGAACAGCCGATGCGAGTGGAAAGGAGAGGACGCGGCTGGGCAGGAGCCAGTGACACTGCTCCTTGGTGTGCTGGCAGTACACGGAGGGGAAAGGGATGACGAGGGGATCGGATGTAGTGGTAAGGCGAGGAAGAAAAGTAACCTGCTAATGTTGGAGGGGCGCTTGTATACCGGACTGGATCAGCTTGAGGAAGGCTGTGAGTGAGGCTGTGATGCGGTGCGGTTGCTTCACGTCACGACAGAGATTGGATAGATCTCCAGAAGGATGAGAAGCGGTGGGATGCGGTGATAGAGAAAAACGGGAAGGGCAGCTGGACAGCCAACCAAGCACTCTATTCATTCGCCCTCACTCGCAACTGGATGGCGGATTTGTGTGAAGGGGATGGGGAGATGAAGGCGTGCATGCGACGAATGGCGGGGATGCGGCTAGGGGGGAAAATGGCAGGGCAGGTATGGCAGGCAAGGAAGCGGTGCGGCAGGCAGCCCTTGAAATGTACGATGGATGAATATCTGCTTTGCTTCATCACCACATTTTTCTTCCACCAAGTCACACCTTTTGTGAGAAGGGTACAGTAAAGTGAGGACGGGGCAAACCACGGCCATTCTTTTGAACCAGCACCCATATAACTCTTCAAACAAAATTATGTTCCGAAAGAGGGAGGCAAACAGAATTTGTTGCTGGGTGGGATCATGTATCTGATCGTGTTTGGCTCGACAGTTTTATGTTTCACCCGCGGAGCAAGGGTGTTTTGGCCGAAAGGGACCCTATCCAAACTGCTCGCCAGCTGGCAGCTTTCGCATCTGTACCACTCGACAAAGAGACAAATTTGCCATCATCCACGGTTGTCGAGAAGATTTCCCGTTCTTCCGTGATTGGCTGCAACGAATCGTGTGCGTTGCGCATCATTAACAAAAATATCCACAACTTGGTGAATTCCATGGTTGCTATCCATCGTATACGTGGACGACAACCAGAACCACTCGAAACTGCCCGAAA
The DNA here is from genome assembly GCA_947470075.1 of Closterium sp. Yama58-4. Classification (NCBI taxonomy): domain Eukaryota; kingdom Viridiplantae; phylum Streptophyta; class Zygnematophyceae; order Desmidiales; family Closteriaceae; genus Closterium; species Closterium sp. Yama58-4. Next base: position 57,950 of record CANIUD010000066.1, on the reverse strand, counting down.
TGATGAACCCAGTTTATTAGACGCGTCTCGTTCTAAGCAGCCGCATAATAAGATGAAACGGATAGTCTTATAGCGTATAATCTTGAAGCATATCCCACACCTTCACAAAAGAGAACGGGAGAACAGTAAACACTTAGAAGTTGGCTGTATTGTAGCAAAAAAGGGAAAAAAACGGCGAACAAGTGAAAATGGCACTCACCTTTCTGACACCGCTCGAAAGGCCCAATTCCTCGATTTCCTTCTCACTACGCCAGCACCATTGCTGATGGACTGGTAGTAAGCAGGCACCTTTATTATTCTCCTGGCAACCAAGTTGCTTCCCTTTCGATCTGGGCACTGCGTTTCCTGCGTTGCACTCCCAGATAACCAAATCTCCTGCCTCGACTCCCTCTACGATCACAATTCTCTCGACTAGCATATGCTGGTGTATGTGGGAGAAAATATGCAAGGTCTCGCCCACATCATGCTCCTCTATCACACGCCACTTGCTCCCCTCCACCTTATTCTCCCCCTCCTGCAGCATTCTCCCCTCCAAGCTGAGCTGTCCAGACCCCTCTATAGTCACACAGGGAAGCATCTGGCCCAGCAGCTGCTTCACAGCCCGCCTCCTTTGCACCTCTGATGGCTTCCCTGTGCCCGAGGACACAACCAGAGAGGGGAACTCCCACAGCCCTGCCAGCAGTCCCGTAGGTGGCCGCTGCACCAGCAGGAACTGAGAAGGTTCCTCAATCCTAGATTGGTTGCTGCTGGTGCTGCCGTGTGCGCGCCTGCCTTTCCTGGCAGAGGCACCTGCTGACACCTCTGATGCTTGCGATGCTGCCGGTGCTGGCGCCGCCGCGCCTCTTCTCTCCACGACACACACGGCCACCCACTCCTCCCTGGGCGCTGCCTTGGCCCTGCGCACAGGAAAATCCGTCACCCTCACTGCCCCCTCGCCCTGCTGCCCCTCGCCCTCTCTGCCCTCGCCCCCCTCCCCCATGCGTGCCCCCTGCTGCTGCAGTGCGAGGGCGTGGCAGTGCGGCGAGAGGGGGCAGGTGGAGCAGGAGGGGGAGGAGGGCGAGCAGACGAGGGAGCCCAGGTCCATCAGCGCCTGGGGGGTTGGGAGAAGGGCTGCAGGCGTGAGCGGGTGAATGGGTGAACGGGTGAGTGGAAGAGGCAAGTGGGTAAGAGCACGGCGAAAGAATGAATTGTGACTGTGACATACAGGACAGTGTTAGCATGGTGAGGGACATCTTGAGTGAGATTGGAGCGATAGTGTGTAGTCGTAGATTGGCAGTTTAAACTCCCACCTCAACAGCATTCCACCCAACCCACCCAGTGCGCCCACCTGGTTGAAGTCCCCGGGGCGGGCGCGGTGCAGCAGTTGGGAGGCGAGGTGGGAGAAGAGGGACGTGGCAGCGCTCTCATGCATGGGCAGCGGCACGGCTCTCAGGCGCGCCATGATGCGCATCACATTGCCATCCACCGCTGCCACTGGCTGGGGAAAGAGGGGGGGGTGGAGGAGGGGAGGTGTGTTAGCATGCAGGCATGCTAAGGAGGGGTGGGGAAGAGAAAGTGTGAGGAGGGAGTGGGTGCATGAGATGGTGGAGCAGGTATGAGAGGTGACTGGTCTCACTGCTCCTGAAACAAAAATTCCACCAAGCCTCAGACACGTTTCAACATGGCGTCCCCTTCGCATCCAGTCCAGTCTCAAATGTCCCCCCACGCTTCCCCTGTACACCCTCCCCACTTACCCCTCATCCTACTCCCCCCTCCCCAACCCTCCACTTCTTCCCTGGCCGCTTGCACGCATGCAGACCTGGCGGAAGGCGATGGAGGCGACAGCAGCGGCGGTGTATGGACCGATGCCCGGCACTGCCTGCAACTCCCTGGCCGTGCGCGCCATGCGGCCCCCGTGCTGTTGCTCCATGTGCTGCGCCCCCTGCCACAGGGCCATGTGGGGAGAGGGCGGGAGGGCGCGTGGGAGGGGAGAGAGAGAGACGATGGGGGATGAGCTCACGCATGCTGCTGCCCTGTCGCGGTGCTGTTGCTGCTGTGTTGCAGGGCGACAGGGAGAACAGGAGGAGGGAAGCGTGGGAGGGGCGAGAGTCACTAGGAGACTGGGGAAACAAAGGGGGAGTGCAGCGAGGGATGTGCTGGCGCTTGTAAAGCACCGCCATGGCACGGAGGGAACGAATAGGATGCGTTGAGGGCTGTGTGCGGCTATGCAGGGCAGTGCATGGCGCGTGTGATGCATGGGCAAGCGGGGGGTTACCTGCAGCAGGTACTTGGCGCGGCGGTAGTAGCCCAGCCCCGCCCACATGGCGTTCACCTCCTGCTCGGACAGTGGGGAGAGGAGAGCGACGGCACGGGATGAGCACACAGCAAGGGCGTGGGGCGCATGTGGCATGGGTGGGGCATGGGGCGTGAGAGAGGCGCAGACGACAGGCAGCACAGGGACACAGGACTGAGTACGCAGCGGATGGAGCGCGGGCAGGGGCGTTTGGGGGGGGGCGTGTGGGGGGGAAGCGCGGCATGTCGGAAGGGGAGGGACCTCGAGGGAGGCTGCAGCGAGGAGGGGGAGGGAGGGCCAGCGCGCCATCCAGTGGCGGAAGTAGGGCTCCACCACTGCCACGCGCGTCTGCTGCAGCATCACCTCGCTCACCCACACGCCGTACGCCCTCCGCTCCTCCCGCTCCTCCCGCTCCTCCCGCTCCCCCCATTCCTCTCCCCGCACCTCCTGTGCCTCCATGCCATCGTTGCGCCCCTCCCCCATCTGCTCCGCTTTCTCGCTCCCTGCCGCCGCTCGCCACGGCAGGTCACGTTTATTCGCGTCGTACCATTCCATCAATGCGGAACGCGCCGCGACGATCTCCTCCTCGCTGAACCCGTACTTAATCTCCAACTCCTCCTTGGATGCCGTTTTCCCTCTCCCCCTTCCTGCCTCCGCCTTTAATCTCTTCGCGACTCCACTCTTCCTAGACGCGGTACCCGCGGCTGGTCTCCGTCGGCGCGTCGCTGCCTTGTCCCTCACGCCCTCCTCGCACTCGTCAGACTCTCCCTCCTCGCTACTCGCCTCCTCCGACTCTTGCGCCTCCGGTTTTCCACCCTCCCTGTCACGTGTTTCTCCCATCACGCCACGTGGTACCTCCCCCCCGAGATCCTCGATGTCGCTAATGGGAGTCAGTGGGCGGGCGGAGCTCCCACGTGCGCTGCTGGAGAGAATACGAGCAGAGCGAGCTGGTTGCGATGAGCGCGATTGACGGGGAGCGGGGGGCGACGTGAGGCAAAATGCATCGAGTGAATCGCGCCGAGCGAGTGACGTGTCGGTGTTCGTGGCTGGACGCGTGGCAGCGAGCGGTTTTTGCGGCGGGATGCATGGCGGTTGCTGGGATTCCGGAGGCGAGGCTCGGCGAAGAGACGATCGCGTCTGAACTGGCATGAAGGCGACTGAGGGCAAGCAATGCGTGGATAGGGCGACGTCGCGTGGCAATAATCTTAGCGGCGACGATAGCAATCGTCGCATACCTATTATCCGTGATGAGACCAGGGAGATTGAAGAAGTGTTTTGAGACGTCACAAATCACGACCAGCGCTTGCACCCGCGATGGTTGGTTTGTTGGTATGCCTGGCCTTGGGAATGTATGCTGGCTTTTGAGATGGGAGGTGGTTGTCGTGACGTTGAAGCTTTTCCGTTTTTTCGCTGCAAGATATTTCGCGTTGCGTGTGCTCGTAAAGTGATTTCGCAAACTCGTCGAACTCAGACAGGGTCGCCATCCCGAATCTACCAAAATCGCGTACAGGTGCTTGTGCGCCACCAAGCCCATACCAGCCCCACAAAGCTTCTGGCCGTGTACCACGCTGTCGACCTCGGATCGCCCACGTCACTCCTTACAGAACCCCTTCCGCCTTTCCCCCCACTGCCATTCCCCGCTGCATGCACCAAATTGCAAATCTGCCACCAATCCAGGGCAAACGCTGCTTGCTTCGCGTCCTCTCCCTGACAAAGAGGCGCTGAAAGGCCAATCAGGATTCAGGGAGGAGTACCCAACCCAACCTGTCCTCTCCGCACCTGCTCCCGCAACCTTCAGCTCTTCCCGCACCAGTTCCGAACAACCACTAGCATAAACATTTATATCTACATTTATTTTCATCGCCCGTTCTGCACCGTGCAGGCACCACAGCGGAGTTAGGCCATAAAGCCTCTGCTTCGCGCACGCGATTAGAGCATAAAGTCCTCTTCGTGCAGTTGAACTGAGTTTCGCCGCCGCATTTTACCCGAGTGGCTCTTCCTCGCGGTCGCTGACGCAGGAGTATAGAAAATCACGACTGAAATACTCGTCTATTAGCGCCAGGCGTATTCTTGAGCCAGGTCATAGGAAAGCCGGTCCTTTTCTTGGCTTAGGCGCTGCGCTAGAGTACCAACCTTCGCGAAACTGGGACGACTCGGGCCATGGCTGTCACCAGCGCTGTTGCTCGTCCAGCTCTTGCATCTGCGCTGAGCACCTGTCGTAGCGCTGAGTCGAAACGAGCATGTGTACATCATAGCTTAGTAACGGAGAACCCCGTACCGGGTTCTTTTGCATCGCACAGGCAAAGACACTCGTTTTCAGCGAGGCCACGACAGCGTGCTTGTTTAGGCCGCGATTCGAGCTCTCGACCCCCTTACCTTACACGTGCCAATTTAAGACCATGGCGGCTTGCTTTTCAAGCTGCTGCCCAAGGAAATGGAGCCGCGTCGGTAGTCGTGGCGGAGGAAGAGGAGTGCGAGGGGGAGGCGGAGGACGGGTACTGTAGCGCGCAGGAGTTTAGCAGCGAAGAGAAAGAGCCCGCGGAGGACAATTTGCGCGATTCGCGCGCAGAGGAACCGCGGAAAGAACAGCAGGCGGCGTCGCCAGTGATTACGTGGCAGCTCGTGGTCGGCCTGGTTCTGCGGCACAAGCTGCGGCTGGTCGGGCTGGCCGTGGGTCTCATCGCGGGGACGACGTGCAACGTCGTGCTGCCGCGCATCAACGGTAACTTCGTGCAGGCGCTCGTGTCGCCCGTGCCCGTGCCGCTGGCGCAGCTGCTGCTGCCGATCGCGTCGATCTACGTGTTGGAGCCGGCGGCGACGCTGCTGTTCGTGTCGTCGCTCTCCGCCGTGTGGGAGGCCGTCATGGCCGCCGTCAGGGTCCGCGTCTTCCGCCGCCTTCTGCTGCAGAAGGTACATTTAAAAAATAAACAATTAAATCGCGCCGCGCTCACCAAGGACGGAGTCGCCACGAAAACTTCTCCAGTAAACGGAAAGTTGAAAGCTTCTTCCGTTTACGTCGAAAATACCTCGCGTCATTCTCATGAATCCCCCACAACCCCTCCGCTCCCCTCCCCCTTCTTCCCCCCCCCCCCCCCCCCCCCCCCCCCCCCCCTTGCGCGGTGGGCGCAGGTGGCGTTTTACGACGCGCACAAGGTGGCGGGGCTGAGCGGCGTGCTGTCGTCGGAGCTGTCGTTCATGGACAAGGCCGTCACCGACAACGTCACGCGCGACCGCGGCCTCCGCTCCATCTGCGAGGTGCGCAACCCACAGCGCGGGTAAAAGGGAACGCGCAGAGAGACTAGGACGCAGAGAGATGCGCAGAGAGCGAGCGATGCCTCCCTCAGCCCAGTCACCGCCATCCCACACCACACGCGCATCCTCATGCGTCCTCTCCCATCACTGCCACGCTCCAACAGCAGTACCCCCACGACCAAGCTATGCCCAATTCCCTGCTCTTCCCCCACACACCGCCCCTCCGCGCTCTTCCGCGCCCCCCCCCGCCCCTCCCCATACCCGGCAGGTGGTGTCGACGCTGGTGATTCTGTTCTTCATAGCGCCGGATCTAGCGCCGGTGTTTTCGCTGCTGGCGGTGGGAATATCGCTGATGGCGGGCATCTACAAGCGCGGCACCATGCCCGTGTTCGCGCGCAGCCACCCAGGCGCGCATCACCGACGCCGCCGCCGAGCGCATCACCGACGCCGCCGCCGAGACCTTCCAAGCCATCACCCGTCCCCGCTCCCGCTTTCTCGCTCGTGCTGCCGCCTCTCGAGCTCACATTGAGGTGCTGCATTATGAGTTGGAGACGCTGCAGCTGGGGTTTGATCACGTGGCAGTTGACACAACCGAGCAGATGCACGCACGGGGATGCGTGAGTGATTGCTTGCCAAATCTTTTCCTTTCTTCCCCTCCCCCTTCCCCCCCCCACTGCTGGAAAAACCCCGTACCCTCACCCCTCTCTCCTCATCCCCCCCCAGGTGCGGTCGTTTGGAGGCGAGGCGCGGCAGCTGGCGCGGTTTGCAGGCTACGTGGCGGAGGCGCAGGAGACGGGCACTCGGCTGAGCGTGCTCAAGTCGACCAATGAGGCGCTGACACGTGGCTGCGTGTACATCTCCCTCATGTGTGTCTACATCTTGGGCGGCCACAAAGTCCAAATGGTGCGTGCTGCCTGAAGCACAGGCAGGGAAACGGTGGAGAGAAAGGTGGGAGGGGGGAAGGAGATGGTAGTCGCGTTGGGATGGGGTGTGCCAATGCGGAGAGGGGTTTTGGGGGATTGGGGGATCGGGGTATGGTGACACTGGCAGGGGAGTGGGCGGAGGGAGGTTCCAGGGTGGAGATTCAATGCAGCATTGTGTGAGTGAGGGCGAGTTAAAGCGTGTGTGCTGGTCTTTGCTCTGCAGCACCGCAGTTTCCCACTCTATCCATTCTCATCGCGTTACACTGAGCCGGCCCATTGCCACACCCCATTCTACGCTGTGTTGTGCACCCCATCCCTCCCCATCCCCTCCCATGCACCTCAACCCAACCAATCCCATCCATCCCTTCCCCTCCCGTGCACCTCACCCCATCCCATCCCACCCCACCCTACCCATCCATCCCATGCAACCCACCCCACTCTACCCCACCCCACCCCATCCCACCGCATGCCATGCCATGCGCTGCAGGGCGTGATGCCAGCGGGCACGGTGCTGGCCTTCGTGGGCTACACCTTCCTCCTCACCTTCGCAGTAAGCCCCTCCCCTCCCCTCCCCTCCCTCCGCTTTATTCCTCTCCCCCCTCCTCTCGCCTTCCCTCCCGTCCTCTCCCTTCCCCTCCCTGCTCCCCTGCCCTGCCCTGCCCCCACCTCCCCTCCCCTCCCCTCTCCTCCCCCCCCGTCCCATCCCACACCCCTCCCTTCCCCCCCACTCTCCTCCCCTTCCCCCTCCCATTCCGCTGCTCTCCTCCATTCCGCACCCCTCCTCGCTGCAATCTGTCTCATTTGTTCTGCAAACCATAGCACCTCCATTCCTTCCATCTCCCCCCTCCCTTGCCCTGTACACGCATGCCTATGTGGTTTACAGTCTGCCAGCCCTTGTCCCTCCCCCTGTGGACTCCTAGTGCATGCCACCATGCCTTCATGCCCTCGCACCACCCACGATATTCCCATCTCCCTTGCCCTCCCCTTCTTTCCCCACCCGTCTCTCTCCGCCCAGATCCAGGGTCTGGTGAACACCATGGCAGACGCACAACGCCCTCTCTGCAACATGCCTGCTTGCCGTTGCACCACTCATGCCTAAACCCGCCCCCCCCCCCCCCCCCCCCCTCTCTCCTTCTCCTCCACCTTTCCCCTCTCCGCCTCTCCCCCCCCCCTTGCAGATCCAGGGGCTGGTGAACACCATGGCGGACATACAGAACGCCCTCTCGGCAGTGGCGCGCATCAACGCCCTCCTCTCCTCCTCGCCCCCAGAACCCAACCTCTCCATCCCCGAACCGCTCCCGGACCTCACCGTGCTGATCTCTCCCTCCCTCCACCCCTTGCCCCGAGCCGGCTGCCGTGGGGGCGGCAGGAAGGGCAGCGGGAGAAGTGGAGGAAAAGGAGGGGCTGGTTGCGGTGCAGAGAGGGAATGGTGCGGTGGTGGGGCGTGAGAAGGGGTTGTCAGCGTGTGAGCTGGCGTGGACGGGCGACATTGAGTTCAGTGGTAGGTCACTGGGCTGTACCGTGCACTGTCAGCTGTTCACCATCCGTCAACCTCTGCCTGCAAGTCACAATTTATTGGTTGCTTCTCTAATCCCATTCCTCCCTTTTCCTCCCCTCCCCTCCCCACTTCTCTCCTCCCCCACCTTCGATCGTTCACAGATGTGCACTTTGCCTATCCGCAGCGGGCGGCAGTGGAGGTGATAAAGGGCATCAATCTCGTGCTGCCACGTGGCAGCGTCACAGCGCTCGTGGGCGGCAGCGGTGCGGGCAAGTCCACCGTCGTGCAACTGCTCTCCCGGTTCTATGAGGTGCGCTTCGGTGTGGTGCGGTGACATGGGCCACAGCTCCTCCCTCCCTGCATGTGCTGCCATGGCCGTGCCCCATGCACGTGCCATGCGAAGAGTACAGTAGCGATGCTGCTGTTGCTCACATGCTGCTTATTTTTTTTGAGAATTCTAAAAAAACTCACATGTTGCTGCCTGCATTGTGCACGAACCCATTCTGTTCCTTACCTTTCTCCTCCCCTCACCATGCCCTGCTCATCCCTCCCCCTCTCACTGACCGTCTGTGTGGGCCCGTGCGTGCGTGCGTGCGTGTGTGTGTGTGTGTGTGTGTGTGTGTGTGTGTGTGTCTGTGTGTGTGTGTGTGTGTGTCTGTGTGTGTTCCTCTGTGCATGCGTGCTTGAGTGCACCACCAGCCGGTAGCGGGCACGATATCACTGGCGGGCGAGGACATAGCATCGTTCGACCGCACGCAGTGGACGCGCGCCGTCTCCCTCGTCAGCCAGGAGCCCGTGCTCTTCGCCATGTCCGTGCGCGATAACATTGCCTACGGCCTCCCTGATGCTGACGTGCCAGAGGCCAACGTCATCAGGGCTGCGAAGGCTGCCAACGCGCACGAGTTCATCATGAAGCTGCCCCAGGTGCGCGCTCTTTCCATCCATGCCATGCCGTGCTTGCTCTTGCCATGCCATGCTGTACCTTCCCGTGCCCGCACGCACATGCGCATGACACCGTGGACGTGCCTTAGCTGTTTTGTACCATTTCTTCCCATCGGCTGCCATATCAATCCGTGTTGGCACGTGCTTTTTAGAAAACTCCATCTCCCTCTCACCGCCACCCCTCTCACCGCCACCCCTCCACTCTCCTTCCCTTCTTTCGCTCCCCTTCACCTGTCTTTCGTGTGCACATGGCAGGGCTACGACACGATGGTGGGGGAGAGGGGTGGGCTACTCAGTGGCGGGCAGAGACAGGTGAGGCGCCACCCACCCACCCACCCACCCACCCTCCCACCCACGCTCTTGCTTTCACCTGCCTGTGCCCGTGCAGCACCGACGAGTTTTTTTCCCTTGCCTTGTGCTCGCACTACCTGGGGGCTTTGTGCTGTCTGCTTTGTGCTAGCACTCTGTAATCACCCTCGCCTCCTCCGTGCTGGCCCATGCCGTGTCATCCCGCGTGCACGACTTTTCTCCTGTGTACATGAATGTGCTTAGCTCATGCTCCACTATATACACCCCTCGCTCCTACCCTTCTTCCTCTGGCAGCGGCTGGCAATAGCGCGGGCGATACTGAAGGACGCGCCGATTCTGATTCTGGACGAGGCCACGAGTGCACTTGACAGCGTGTCAGAGCGACTCGTGCAGCAGGCACTGGAAGGGCTCATGCAGGTGAGGGGAAGGAGGATTAGCTGATGGTAGGGCAAGGGATGTACCGAACCTGGAGCCATGGCGCATGGCTTGTTGTTCAGTGGCCTGGATGTGCAAGTTCCGTTACCATGCATGTCACACATGCCCTCTTCCCCTTTCCCCCGTTTCTCAGGGCCGCACAACGCTGGTGATAGCGCATCGGCTGAGCACAGTGCAGGCGGCACATCAGATCGTGGTGATGGCGGCCGGTAGGCTCGTGGAGAGGGGTACTCACGCCCAGCTCGCGGCACAGGGAGGTGCATATGCTACGCTTGTTAATGCGCAGCACTTGACGTTCGAATAATTGGGATTGAAAGCAATTTTGTCCCCTTGCGCAGTCAAGGTAATCTGTACAGAACTTGTGGTTGATGTCATGTCATAAGGTTCTTATTTGACATATCTCAGGAGCTAACTGGAAAAGCAGCCAAAAGAGATGGTAACTGGTCCCTGGAGACTAGGTCAGGAGATGGTAACTGGTCGCTGGAAATGCAGTGTTATTTTCTACAGGAGTAGCTTTTACATGTACACAATTCTCTTCCCGCTCAACCACCCCGTATTGCCTGGGGTCCTTTTCTGCTGCGCGTGATGTGGGAAACGACAAAGCAGTACAAGAGGGGGAAAGCGTGTTGCATCCGCCATTCATTCGTGCTTTGGTGGATCGCTCGGGGACCTTTTCCCCGTCGCTGAGCGGGTCTGCGACTGTGCGACAGAAGGCTGCATAGTGTGGGCGTTCAGACTCAGGTGCGTGTGCTCGGAGACCATCCAGGCTCCACCCAGGGTCAGTTCCGTTACAGTTCATTTGTTTCGCCTCCCCGAGAACAAATCTACTCGACAGACTGAAAGAGTCACCGTGGCTAGAAAAAAACCTCTTCCATTCAAGACATCCAGGCGTTTCGGAGCCTTTTCTTACAATCTACAGTTCCGGAAGTCTCTACTGGATAGCCCCAAAACCAGCACCATTTTCGGGTAAACAACGCCAATTTGTACAAATTCAATTGTTGCTGGTAGCTGAGGCGGAGACTGGCTCGGCGTGGCGTGTCATCAAGGCGAGGCGTTGTCGCCAGATTCACGCGGCATCCAGTGAGGCGGGCGATGATGACACAACACCTCCTCCATTGCTCCTCCCTCACCTCGCCCTCTGTGTGCGCCACACCACTAGCACGCTACGATACCCTTCCAATCCAAGTCCGCACACAGCCAGCACGTCGTAGTCACGGCCTTTCTAGGGTTCTGTGTACGTTTTTGTCGGCCAACAAACATCCTGCTTACCTAAGAGCTCTCTCGCGGCGCCACCCTCCGTGTGAACCGTGAGGCGAATCGCCACTATGGCGGGTCCACTATCACACAAACCCCCAACTCCGCTCCAGGTATGCCGTGTCTCCGCCTGTTTCGTGTCCTCGCGTCTTGCCCCATCGCGTCTTGGTTCGTATCGTCTCATCTTATTTCATATCGTGATCAGTGTGTCTCATCCGCTTCCTCACTTCTCTGTCTCTCACTCACGCTCGTCCCGCCTCTATCCGTTTCCCCCGGCAGACACCGCCATGGGCGGCCCCGCGGCGCAGCCCAAAGGAGGACGACGCGGAGCGTCCGCACGGAGCCCCCGCCTCCAGCGGACGCGGTTTGCGCCGAGCTTCCACGGAGCGCGCAGCGACGATGGACTCACTGCCGTCAGTCCTGCCGCTGGATGCGGGAAATGCGGCAGAGCAGCGGTCCCCCGGCGACTCGCAGTCTCCGTGGCCGGCAGCCGACTTCTTCCGCGGCCCTTTTGACGGCAACGCGGCAGCGGAGCCGGTGATCCGTCAGCAAGGGCCGACGGGCGTGCCGCGGTGCCTGAGCTTCGACGGGTACCAGGCGCGCTCGGCGGAGTCGAAATGGGCGAGCTCGCCCTGGGGGAGGGCGTACCTGGGGGAGCGCGGCAGCCCGCGGAGGACCCGCGGACACCGCGCCGTGCGCGGCAGCAAGAGCGCAGGCGCAGAGGGGATGGGCGGGGGGGTGGGTTCTCTGCAGCGGGTGGAGTCGGGCAAGGTTGCGCCGACCACCGTCCAGATCTGAGGCGCATCTCTGCGCGTTATGCGATACCGTAGAGCCGTAGTGATAAATATGAGGCCTGGGCTGGGTGGCACCTGGAGGCGACAGGACCCGTGGTGCCGCCTGAAATGCAGCTGACACTCGCTCCCACACGCACAGTCGCAGCGGAAATTTCCGCTGCTGCAGCCATTGTTTCGTTCTGTTTGATCTGACGGCTATAGCACCCCCCATTCCATCTTTATTTGCTTTCTTTCCCGCATCCTCCCTTCACCGCACTACTTATCTGCCTTCCAATCCAAGCCAAGCCCTCTCTCTGGAAGCCCAGTGCCCAGTGCCCTCGCCCAATACTGACCTTGTCTGAGGCATTTGCGGGGATTGGGTGCTTAGTTGTGTCCCTTGCGGTGCTTCTGTAATTTATTGCCTCGGATCGAATTGAGTGTTGCCTTTTAAGATGGCTTGGACAGTACCGCATGCTCCCCATGTATCATAAGCAACCTTTGTTAATAAGCTGTTCGTTTTAACGAAACTGGAGCCTGCTTGCAGACGAACTTCTGTCCAGCGCACCTCTCAGCATCCTTGCCACTGGCTTCTGAATCCACATCTCCCACTTGCCGCGACTTGCTGCCATGCCGCATTCGTCGCCGCCAAATCCTGCCAAGCCTCATGACGATGCCCCAACCGCGCATGCCCCAGACTCCACCGAATCCCCTTCCGCTCCAAGCACCGACCCCGCCGCGCCCCCCACTCCCTTAGAAGCTCCTACTGCGCCCGTTCCCTCCGCCGCCATGCCGCATTCCACTTCCGCCGCCGCCACTGCCCCTGCAGCGAGCGCGCCTGCAACGAGCGCGGGCGCGTCGAGCGCGGCGGTGGCGGAGCAGTACCGCGCGCTGCTGGAGAAGGCGTACGGCAAGTTCGCGCGGCTGCGCGAGCTGCCGCTGTACGGGCGGCAGCGGTGGGAGGCGCACTTTCACAAGGCCTTCAGCGTCTACTCGCGCCTCTGGCGCTTCCAGCAAGAGCACCGCGCGCGCCTCGTCGAGATGGGCCTCAAGTACGTGCCGCGCTGCGCCGTTTGCCATTGCGATTCCCCCTTCCGCCCATGCGCGCAAAAATAGTCGATTGCACCCGTGTTCGCGTCAAAATCTCCCTCTCTCGTCTGCGTTTCCCGCTCTGCCGTGTATGCGCCGTGATTGGCGGGCAGGCGGTGGGAGATAGGAGAGATTGCGTCGCGCATAGGGCAGCTGTACTACAACTACTATTTGCGCACGGGCGACGCGAGCTACCTGCTAGAGGCGTTCATATTCTACGATGCCATTCACAGGTGTGACTCTAACTATAGCATTCACAGTTATGCTATGGCACTCTTCTTTCCTCCTTCCGTGTTCCCCCACATTCTTAATCTCCTCTCCCCGTGTTCCGTATCACTACCTTGACTGCCTAATCAATTGCATACGTCCATCCTCTCCCACTGCTTCCCCCATCGCCTGCCTATCACCCCAACCTTGTCTCTCCTTCCACCTTCCCCGCCTGTCTCTCCCCCCACACCCTCCAGGCGCGAGTATTTCAGAGAAGCAGCGCGCGTTGAGGCAGCGGTGGCGCACAAGCAGCTGAGGTGGTTGGCGCGGTTCACGGTGGTGTGTGTGCTGCTGGGGCGCCGAGACATGCTGCGCCACCTGCTCTGGCAGCTGCGCATGGCCGTTGATGACTACTCGCGCTCCTTCCAGGTGCCCCCTCGCCTCCCTGTGCCCGGTAACCATGCGGTAACCAGTGGTAACCATGCCGGTCCCCTCACCTGCTCTGGCAGCTGCGCATGGCCGTTGACGACTACTCGCGCTCCTTCCAGGTGTCATTGCCCCCCCCTCGCCCCCTGCCCACGCTCGCTCCTCTGCGCTGCATGCTCTCGCCCCTCCTTCTGCCTCCGTGCCATGCCACGCGCTGGCCATTGCTGTCCCTTCACTACCCTTCCCCTTTTCTCCCTTCCCACGCGCCCACTCGCCCCTCCTCCTCCCCTCCCCGCCCCCTCTCAGGCATCAGATGCAGTGGAGTGGAAGGGCGTGGTGCACGAGGCAGTGTGATTCCCCCGTACCCACCCGACTCGCCCACCCACTTTCCCCCTCCCTTCCCTTCCCTCACCCTCCCCCCTCCCCCAGGCATCTGACGCGGTGGAGTGGAAGGGCGTGGTGCACGAGGCGGTGCGCTTCCTGCGTGCGGACTGGCCGTCCGACTGCCCGCGTCCGCTGCGCTACAGCGTGCTGCTCGACCCGCCCCCCGGCGCCCTGCCCCCCGTCGCCAAGCTCATGCTGCCCACCGCCCCGCGCGCCCTCGCCCTGCAGGAGGTCGTTCTCACCAGCTTCTACCCGCTTGAGGTGCGCTTGAAGGAGGGGGAGGGTGCTGAGGGGAAGGGGGGACAGATGGGGGGAGGGGTGGATAGCGGGGGAGAAGAAGGGGAGGGGCACCACAGCGCGCCCTGTCCCTGCAGGAGGTCTTGCTCACCAGCTTCTACCCCCTCGAGGTGTGCTTTGGAGGGGAGCGGGGGGAGGGGAGGGAGGGAGGGGAAGAGGGAGGGGGGAGGGAGGGGGCGATACCAGTGCGCTTCAAGGGGGGCGATACCAGTGCGCTTCAAGGGGGGCGCCACCAGAATGAGCTAGGGGGAGGGCACCACTGCCGGTCTTTGCTGAGACTCTCCTCCTCGTTCCTTGCACTGCAAGCCTCTCCTCGCTCTCGCCCATCCTTGCCTTGTGCCCGTTCCCCTCCTCCCCTCCTCCTCCTCACCCCCTCCTTCCCCCAACACTCCCTACCCTCCCTCCTTCTGTCCCTGCTCTACCTGCCTGCTCACTCGCCCCCCTCTCTCGCCACCTGCTCACTCCCTATGGCGGCAGGTGAAGCTGAGCGAGGTGACTCTAGACGCGTTCCGCATGCTGCAGGCAGTGGAGTGGCTGCCCTCGGGCTTCTTCCTCCTCTCACCCCATCACCCCCCTCTCTCCTCTCATGCTCGCAGGTGAAGCTGAGCGAGGTCACATTGGATGCATTCCGCATGCTGCAAGCAGTGGAGTGGCTGCCCTCGGGCTTCTTCCTCCTCTCACCCCATCACCCCCCTCTCTCCTCTCATGCTCGCAGGTGAAGCTGAGCGAGGTCACATTGGATGCATTCCGCATGCTGCAAGCAGTGGAGTGGCTGCCCTCGGGCTTCTTCCTCCTCTCACCCCATCACCCCCCTCTCTCCTCTCATGCTCGCAGGTGAAGCTGAGCGAGGTCACATTGGATGCATTCCGCATGCTGCAGGCAGTGGAGTGGCTGCCCTCGGGCTTCTTCCTCCTCTCACCCCATCACCCCCCTCTCTCCTCTCATGCTCGCAGGTGAAGCTGAGCGAGGTCACATTGGATGCATTCCGCATGCTGCAGGCAGTGGAGTGGCTGCCCTCGGGCTTCTTCCTCCTCTCACCCCATCACCCCCCTCTCTCCTCTCATGCTCGCAGGTGAAGCTGAGCGAGGTCACATTGGACGCATTCCGCATGCTGCAGGCAGTGGAGTGGCTGCCCTCGGGCTTCTTCCTCCTCTCACCCCATCACCCCCCTCTCTCCTCTCATGCTCGCAGGTGAAGCTGAGCGAGGTCACATTGGACGCATTCCGCATGCTGCAGGCAGTGGAGTGGCTGCCCTCGGGCTTCTTCCTCCTCTCACCCCATCACCCCCCTCTCTCCTCTCATGCTCGCAGGTGAAGCTGAGCGAGGTCACATTGGATGCATTCCGCATGCTGCAGGCAGTGGAGTGGCTGCCCTCGGGCTTCTTCCTGCCCGCCAAGCAAGGCGGCGTTGCTGCTCACGGCTTCACTGCCACGGCCGGTGCGGCCGGCGGGGGCGGCGAGGGGCCGCGCCTGGTGGGCGGCGCGGAGGAGAACGTGGTGGATGCGAGCCTGCCGCCCAACCCGCACAAGTACGTGCTGCACCGCCCCTCCGTGCCGCACCTGCTCATGGTGCTGGCAACAGCGGTGGAGGAGCTGCCTGCTCATGCCGCCCTGCTGCTCTACCTCTCCGCTGCTGGTTCCCTCGCCCCCACTGCTGCACCTCCTGCCACACATCCTGCCGCCTCGCAACCTGCTGCTGCCCCCGCTGCTGCTGCTAGCAGTGCTGCCGTGGCGCCAGAGGCAGCTGCGGTGGGTGGCGCACCTGCAGCAGCAGCTTCAGTGACGGCTGGGGCAGCTGAGGGGGGCGCTGGTGGCAAAGCCGAGGGCAGGGCGGACAGCAGTGCGTGCACGGCGTTTGAGTCTGAAGGGGGAGGCGGGGCGCATGAGGGGGAGGAGCAGTCAGACGGGCGCCAGGGGGATGGGGGCGTGGCAGGAGGGGGCGTGTGGGTGAGGGCGAGGGGGGAGGGTGAGGCGGCGAGCATGTGTTGTCTGCTACCGGCTGACATCCTGCCCTTCACCCGCCGCCCTCTCGTGCTCATAGTGGATAGTGACAATAGCGCTGCCTTCCAGGTGAGTGTGACAATAGCGCTGCCTTCCAGGTCAGTGTGACAATAGCGCTGCCTTCCAGGTCAGTGTGACAGTAGCCATGCATGTGCTGCTGCACTTTTCCTGTGTCCTTCCTCCTCTCTACCCCCATTTTCTCATCCCCATCCTCTTCCTCGCCCCCCTCCCCATCGCCCCCATCAGTGGCTGAGCGGCAGGGAGAGAGGAGAGCCGTGTGCCATGCTGCTATCACCGCGCCTGCAGCCAGACATCAGCACCGCTCCCCGCCCCTCCCAACCTGCCACCACTACCACTGCCACCGCCAATGCCGATGGCACCACCTCTCTCTCCTCTCAACCTACCTCATCTGCTGCTGACGTGGCAGCAGAGCCTCCTGCTGCCGACAATACCGCCACTGCTTCTACCCCCTCCACTGCGCCGTCTGCTGCCCCCACGTCTGAAACCCCCTCCTCCTCCTCCTTCACCTCTGCTGCACCGCCTACCGTCTCCCTCGCCACAGCCACCCACCTGGCAGGCGGCAATCTCTTCACGCTCTTCCTCACCGCCCCTCTGCAGGCCTTCTGCCGCCTCACTGCCGTGCCGCTGCCCGACATTCCAAAGGTACTGCTACCGGTATTCCCAAGGTACTGCTGTCTGTGTTCGTACTGCTCCCTGTCCCCCTCGTTATCCACTCACCAACCCCGCCCTCCACCTCTCCCGCCACCTCTCTTGCCCTTACAGGAGCAGTACATGGGGTGGGAGAGGCAGCTCTCCATGCAGCTATCGCAGTGGGGCTCATCCCTCGCTGCCTGCCCCACACTGCCCCTCGCCTGGGCGCGCCTGCTGCTCGACCCCTTCCTGCGCCTCTTCCTCCTAAGGTGCGTGCCAGTCACCTCTCACTCCCACACCCCCCCTGCCACGCCCATGCCCCCCATCGCCATACTGCCATCACGCCCTGCTGATAGCTTCTGCGTTCATGCCATTGCATCATGCCTCGATGCTCCAACTTGCCCCTCCCCCACTCTCTCCCTTCCTGCACCCTGCCCCGTTCTACCTTCCCCCACACTCCCCCCCACAGGTTCATCTTTGCACGTGCAGTGCTCTCACTGCACGTCTCCTACGCCACCCGGCCCGCCTTCCATCCGCACTGCCATCCACCCCTGCCGCCCACAGCCCTCCCCGCGCACCCGTCCATCTACTGCGCCGTGCGCCACCTCGCACAGCTCTGTGGTGTTGCCGCCCAGTTCCCGCCGCCCCACAGCAGCGCCGGCCACTCGCCACTGCCGGAAAAGGACGAGCAATCTGAGGTGGTGAGTGGCGCTGCTGGGAGGGCTGATGGTGAAGCAGTGGGGGCAGTGGGACGTTTTGAAGGAGGGGAGGGTGGGGAGAGAAGGGGCGACGGTGGTGCAGAGTCAGGTGACAGCACTATTACAGGCACAGGCACAGAGGGTGGGAGTAAGAGTGGGGGTGAGGGAGGGAGCGTTGTGAGTATGGAGGAGAAGAGGCAGCGGTTTGCAGCGGGGAGGAGCGGAGGGGTGCCGATGCTGGGCGGCTTGGGATTTGATTCTTTCAGACAAGACCTGCCTCTTGCGGGCGGCACTGCAGTGCAGCGTGAGGGCGAGGCAGAGGGCGAGTGGGAGCGCCCTGCTGTGGGGCGCGAGGGATGATGGCTGATGGGGGGTGGGTGTTGGGAGGTGGGAGGAGTGCTACTATACGGTAGCAAACCGCTCATAAGGATTCATGAGATAGGTGGAGGACATATAGAGCCAACTTTACTACCGTAGTAAGGTTGCTTGAGCCCGTTAAGTCGTTTTCCAGTCATGGAGAGTACCGTAGTGAGGTCTGGATCTCAATACAAAGCACTGCTGTGCAGTTTACACAGCAATACAAAGTTGCAAAGCATCACGCATTGGGACGTGGGAGATGTGCTGCTCACTGGAGGGGAGCAGCAGGTTGAGGCGTGCAGGTACGGTACCTTCGGTGCTTGTTTTGTTACTTGTACCGGTATGTCCCCTCCCTTCTGTATACTGCTCTGTAAGGTTTGCACTGAACCAGAACTGTCCACAGCCACAACTGCCATACACGGCCTTCCTGCATTCACAGCATCACTGTGTTGTGTTGCCTCTTCTAGAGCAGCAGCATCGCCTCCCTGCTTCATGCTGCCTGCCTGCCCTGCAGACCTCACTAATGCTAGCACTCATGCCTCACAACCACAGGTACTCAAAATGAGCAACCCAGTTCCACCATCTACTTACACACGGAGGTAAACACTGAAAGCCACATCTCTCCAGCACTTGCAAGCCTACAGAGAGCAGCATGCAGGCATTGCATTGGACCTACAGCAGTATGCAATAAACGCCCCTGACCCGCCTGGTGGCAGCAGCTACTCGGCAGCGGCAGGCGCAGCAGAGGGTGCAGCCTTGGCAGCGGCAGCAGCGGCGTGGGCGGGGCAGGAGGTGCAGTTGAGGGGTCGCTTGCAGCGCACGAGGCCAAAGAGAATTGCCTCTGACACCGCCGCCTGCACGTGGTGCAGCAACACCCGCACCGCCTGCACGAGAGAGAGGACGGGCACAGGGCGGAGAGAAAGGCACGGTGGGGGTGGTATGGTGGAGAGGGGGTGGAGATGAGTGGGTGATAGAGAGTGAGACAGCAGTGTGCCGTGCAGGCTGCTGTGGCATCTGATGGCGCACAGCAGCATGTCAGTGCAGACTATGGCATGGGCGAGCACCTCATGACAAGAGGCAGTTACAGAATAACATGAGGCAGCACATCATGCCACGTGGCAGCATACCTCACTAACGCTGTCGCAGTTGTTTGCTTCTTGTATCTTCTTCAAAACGTCCTCATGCTGATGCTCGTGAATGGCAATGTCGCGGGAAGATGGCAACGGCAAGGAGTGATGGCATGACTTGTATGCAAGAGGAAAGGCAGAGGTACTTTGACATGGTCGCATGACAGTGCAAGCGAGTACAGACGCAGTTGATGTGAGCACATGCCTCTGCAGCACGAGGGGAATGGGCAGGCATGGCAGGTACAGCAGGAGGGGGGCAGGCACGGCAGGAAGGGGGAAGACAAGGGAGAAGTGGGGCAGGCATGGCAGGAGGGGGGCAGGGTAGGTGTGACTCACGAAAGACTCGATGTCGAATGAATGCGAGGTGAGCGACGCGGAGGGCGACTGGATGGCCTGCCATGACACTCACACCACACACGTTGCAATGGCGCACACTGAGAATCCGTGGCATGGCATGGTGAGCATTAGGATACAGCGCATGGACTGGCATGGGAACTGCACACTACGGTGACATACGTCAGCATGCCATACCTCCTTGCTGCCCAGAGCCCCCAGATTCTCGTCCCGGGCATACGTCAGCACGATGCGCAGCGCCTTGCCTGCGCGCGGCGACAGGGAGAAGATGGTGGGAGAAGGGAGAGCGAAAGGCGGTTACACATGCGAGGGACGTTCTTTCGTTGGCGAATGCGCCACAAATCACCACATTCAGCATCAACAGCAACCCTTGTTCCCCTTCCCCCACCCCGTGCATGCACGCATGCGCAATTCCCCATGGCAGCGCGGCGCGACGCACCAACGTCGGGCAGCCCGTGCGTGGCGGCCATCTGCGCGAGCCACGCCGCGTCGTCCGCCGCCAGCTGCAGCTCCACCGGGATCTTCGGCGCCTGCGACGGGGAAGGGTGAGGGATGGCGAGCGCGCAGTGAGCATGGACGAAGGAGGCGAAAGGGAAGACGGCATGGTGTGCGACGCGACGACGGACATTGTCTGCACGCACCGCCATAGTTGAAATGCCCTTCTAGGCGACAGATGACGTGAGAAGAGGCTAGCGAGGGAAATAAATGAAATGACCGGAAAAGGTGTCGTCGAATGAAAAGCACATCAGAGTGGCGCAGCGGAAGCGTGGTGGGCCCATAACCCACAGGTCCGAGGATCGAAACCTCGCTCTGATATGGTTTTGCCGCCTTCACGATGTGGTAAGCTGCCCTATTCTTTGCGCATTTCTTTCCAATGGTTGTGATGTACACTTTATCCGCAACGGATTTGCGACCCCCACATGCCGTGCACATTGGCAGGCAATCCGTCGTTGGATTTATGAAATTGAGCACCCTTGATGAAATTCCTCCCCATCAAGAATTTAGCGCCTTGGTATAGTCGATTGTCCCGCCCACGGCACCACTACTCCTGTCTCCGTTTCACGCTACGGTCTATAGCCCCACATCAGAACTCCATGGCGCTTTCTTGCCCATCCATGGCGTGGCCGTGCATCCGCTCTTCCTTGGTGAGGTACGTCTCTAAGTCTTCTGATCTATAATAATTGTGAAATTCAGTATCAACCTGCCGAATTCTTCCTTCACGTGCTTTTCTTTTTACTTATTTCCTTTTTTTTTTTTCGGCAGGCCCATCTATCACATGGCAGACTCGCACCATCCATCAATCGCGCGTAACTTCTCCCCAGGTCTGAGCGCGTGCGTGCAAGTTGTATCAGCACACAGCAAACGGGCATGCGCACTGGATGCGTCCCTCTTACAGTCCCCTCCGCTGCAGTATTCGCGCGACCCATCAGCGGCAGAGTGCGCGCGCGGCATCGCGGGCATACACGTCTTCGGAGGTCCCGACCTCCCCCTGGAGGTGCCGGGTCGCGGCGGAGGGCAGCCCGCAAGCCCCGAGATCGTCCCGAGGGCGCCCCCCGTCCCCATGCCCAACGTTCCCCCGCTCACCCCTCCCGAAGTCCCCCCGCCCTCGCCACCTCCCGAAGCCGTCCCCATCCCCCCCCCCGGAGCCCCAAAACCAACCCCTCCGCCAAACCTTCCGCCCTTCCCCCCGCCCGAAGTCCCCTCCCCCACCCCGCCCGACACTATTCCCGAGATCCCCGAGATTCCCAACCCTCCGGAGCGAACCCCCGAGATTCCGGAGGTGCCGACGCCGCCTAACGTGGTGCCGGAAATCCCGGAGATCCCAGGCCCGCCGCATGTGCCGGAGGGGCCGGAGCTGCCGCATCCGCCGCTGGAGGTGCCGCCGGGATCCCCTGGCGGTCGCGGTGGCACCCTGTGGGAGAGCATGCACGGCAGTGCCCGTGCTGACTGGTGGCTGAAAGCCGCGTAGCTAGTTGTTTCAGTAGACCGTCATGCTGAGCGCGGGGGCAGTAGTAGTAGCGTTAGAAGCAACGATCGGACTCTGTGTTGCACAGGGATATGTTGTAGCATTCGTTTGGTGTAAATCCATCTATATGCACAGCAAGATGTGAAGGGCCCGATACCTAAGATCATCTACTATAAGGATGAGAGAGCAGAGGTAGAGTACAGAGGCAGGGGAGGGTCCAGCGCTACTGGTCGGCGAGCATCTCCATTTGGGGGGGCGGAGAGCACGCCTGGAACTTGCGCACGTTGCCCGCATAGCCTGAGGGTGCACGAGGAGAGGCGAGAGGAACATTAGTGTTAGTGCAAATGGGTGCGGAGATCGTAAGTGCAGGAACAGGTGCTCGTTACGCTATGCGATGCTTCGCACGCACCTAGCGCGGGGTCCCATCCGCGGTTGCGCAGTTCGCGGTGCTCCTGCGTGATGGCGCAGCACGCGCAGCATGTACTTCTCGCGCAGCCGCTTGCGGAAATCTGCAGCGCGCGGGGCAGCGCACACAAACGAGCAGGACCTAAGGAGACGACACAACATCAGACGGTGAAACAATGTATAGAAAAGAGTTGACAGGGAGCGGCGAGGAGAGCGTGCGGGAGAGAATGACGGCATAGAGGGCAGCGCGGCTGACCTCGCGCGAAGAAGGCGCCGCTGCACGCGAGCTGGAGGAACGCCCACCCGACGCACGCGCGGCACGGGTCTGCGGGGCGAAGGGAACGACGAGAGGGGAATAGAGCGACTCGATTAAATGGAGGAGCCCTAGCGGTGCGAGGTAGCTCGAGTTAGCGTCCAACGTGCCAGAATGGTATGAGTTGGGGCCCGAGTGGGTCACCTGTGAAGCCGTCGGTGACGATTTTGGCGTTGCGCCCCACCATGACGCACGGACACCACACCGCGCAGCACACTGCGCACACACAAGCGACACGACGACAACGGGCAAAACGGGCGCGCTGGGGGTCAGCGATGCACGCGCGGTTATGCGAGCGTCTGGGTGCAGAGGGAGCGCGGCGCACTCACTAGAGGGGACGTCGTCGCAGCACGCGAAGACGGACGTGGTCCACGCGCCCTCGGGTACCCACGGCTGGTCGAATGCCATGTGGTTGACTTGTTCTGCGCCGAAATGCGACGCGGTGCGATGCAACTAGTTGAGATGTGATACGCTGGGATGCGATGCGCCGAGATGACGGTGTGCGGATTTGTAATGCGCCGCAATGTTCAAGATTGGACACTGGCGAGCGGGCTGCTGTGTACTAAACCAGCTGGGAGCGATGTTCTCTATCAAAGCTGGGAAGCGCGTGTGGCTGGTGCGGGCAACTCCTAGTGCTGACGGGGGGGCGCAGCAAGGACCACTGAAGGGCGGAAGAACCGGCTGGAGAAACGGGGAAGGGAGGGAAATAGGTGACGAGAGAGTAAAAGGGGTGTTGCATGTGGTTCGTGGGGCAATGATCGTGGGTTGGGAAGAGGGTGAAATGGGATCGAGATTGCGAATCTCCGCAGTCGAGGAAAACGAATGAGCGAGACTGGCGGCGCTGAGTGCGGAAATGAGTCAATATTTGAGCGGTGGTTTATTGCCGAAACGCGAACCATATTCGCGATATAGGCGCACGCGAAAGAAAGCATCGTGCGGAGAACAATCAACCCACCATCAACTTTGAGGTCCAACTTCAATTTTGACTGATCCACCAAGATACCCTGTAAATACCACCTGCATGCAGCTATATTAGCAAAGAATTCACTAATGTGCATTCTGCCCTGTGGCAACAGCACTCACTAAACCGACAGCACATCCATGCCTGGCCAGCGTTGTGCTCGCACCAGTCCCCGTCCAAGAAAATGGCCAACCTTTTTTCAGGGTGAAGGAAGTCCACCCCACCAGCAGCACCTGCTTCCGCATCTGCCCTGCAGGGTCTTCTCGGCCACCCATCAGATTGTGCAGCTAGCTAATCATCTTGACAAAATAAGCACTGAATTGGCCTACCGGTATTAAGCTTGTCACATTTCTCTAACGCCAGATGTTGCTTCAACTTCAGACACAATATCCTTGAGCTTTCTTATAAGAACGTCCATCCCTGGTCTAGTTTCCCAGTCATAGAAGATAGCAAACTTGATGAGAGTGAAGGCCACGAGCACGTGCTTGAGCTGCCACTGCCCCGCCAGGTGCGGGTCCATCACGAGAGCGGCATCGGGGTAGTCATTGCCGGTCACGAGGCGCCGCAGCTCCTTGAAGCTGCTGTCCAGGGCAGACGTGCCCGAGATGAGCTCCAGGAAGAATATCCCAAACGCATACGTGTCCGACTTCTTGCTCAGGTTGCCTGCAGGGGCAGAGAAGGACAATGTTCACAGCAATGTTTGAATGAAGAATGAGCCAATAAAATGCCTCTGCAATTGGCTGGTCATTGTAACGATTCTGAAAGAAAGAACTGAAGGAACTGAGTGCAATGATTGATGGCAGGGAGGTAAGGGCAAGTGACCTGATTCAAAGTAGATGGGGTCGATGTAGCCCACGGACCCCATCACCCTCGTCTCCACGTGTGTCTTCCAGTCGTCCACCGCTCGCGCCAGCCCAAAGTCCGCCACCACTGGCGTCAGGTCCTGTGCAGGGCGGGCGCAGGGCAGTGGGGTGAGAGGGGCTAAGGATGATGGAAGTGCGTCTCCTGCTGCAGGGCATGCATGAGGAGACCTTCTGTCTTAGCAGCACACACATACCTCCCGCAGCAGCACGTGAGGGGCTCACCTCTCTGAGCAGCACATTGGGCGCCTTGAAGTCGCGGTGCACGAAGCCATTGGCGTGGATGGCTGTCAGCGCTTCCGCACACCCCAGCGCCACCCTCAGCCTGTCCGCCCACCCAAACTGCACCTCTCCACTCCGAGCTGCACCGTGGGGGAGAGGGAGATCGGAGGGGATGGATGGAGAATGCGGGATGCCAGCAGGGAGATTGATTGACCGCGATGAATGAATGGCCGACACGGCCAGTGCCTCGGATGAATGGCAGGTTGCATAGCAGGGAGCGGAAGAGAGGGGGAGAGCAGGCGAGAAGGTGGGCAGCGGGTGGCACCTTTGGCGAGGTAGGAGGCGGCATCGCCATTGGGGATGAAGTCGTAGATGAGGATGGGCGTGGCGCCCACCACATAGCCCTCCAGACGCAGGATGTTGGGATGATGCACCCTCGCCATCACCGCCACCTCCGTCTGCCATGCCCCCACGCCCCCATGCCATCATGCCCCCATGCCCATGCACCATGCCATTCCCCCATGGCACCATGCACCATGGGGTGAACAGCAGGTTCCAGGGTGGAGTGACATGGAGAGATTAGAGTGGACATAGCAGGGCGTGGCTGGGAAGAAGATGGCTAGCAGGCAGGCAGCTCGCGAAAAAGCAGTCAAATCACATTTCCTTGTTTCCCATCAAACCCCTACCACCCTCTCAAACCATCCCCCTGCCCTCCCCTTCCCCCCGTGCAGGGCGCACCATGAAGCTGTCGATGCCGTTGGCGATGTGTTCGCCGCTCATCAGCTTCACGGCCACCGCCCACACGCCCGCGCCCTTGCCGCCAGGCACGCCGGGCGGCTCCGCCAGGTACCCGTGGTACACCACTCCGAACCCGCCGCGCCCCACCTCGTGCTGGAACCCGCCCGTCGCCGCGTGCACCTCCTGGTAGCTGTACTCGCACACGCCCCCGCCCGCCTCCGCCGACTTGCGCACCGGGTACGGCGACCGCGCGTCTGGGTGGGGGGGGGAGAAGGAGGTGCGCGGGGGAGCGTCGAAGAGAGAGCGCGGAGGGGACGGGGGAGGGGCAGAGAGGATGGCGCGCAAGGGGGGACGGGAGGGGGGCGATTTGAGGGGTTGGGCGTCATGACGTCGCTGGCAGTAGGAGCGGGTGCTGACGCTACCGCGATCGCGCCATCGCTACTGCAGAGCACCGTACCTGCTGCAGCGCACCTCATCTGCGGCACCGCACCTGACCTGCTACGGGAGCAAACCTCGAGCACGCGTCACCTGATCGCGATGATCCCAGCCGCGGTGGTGGTGGTGTTTCAGAGCCTCTCGCGTGCGACGCGGCGCACCCCATCGCCACGTGGCGGACGTATAGTGCGCCACGCGGCACGGGAGGAGAGGGCAGCGAGAAGCGAGTCGGACAGAAGTGAGTTTCGACTGCGGCCTTTTTGCAACGGTTACTCTCGACTCGTCTAGGGCGGCGAACGGCGCGTGTTGCAATAAGTTAAGAAAAGCCGGCGCGAGTCAGCAAGTCGCGCGATCTATGGCCACGTCCTCGGGAATGCCGAGCGCTTGTCCAGTTGCTCCTATTGCTGCGGATCGGCACGAATGGTCAACTGCCTAACGGTCACCGGAACCAATGCACAAGGGATATCCCAGGCCTCTTAAGACTCCTCGGGGGAGCCATTCGTCGGTCCCAAGCGGCGTCCCGCGTTCCACTAACGTTCGTGGTGTGTCCGTGAAAGCCTCAACAAAAAGGTCGTGCTGGTCGCAGGATTGAGGCAGGCTAGTCGCAATACTGTAAGCGGCTGGGCGAGACGAAGTGCATTTGTTTGCGAAACCGGCGAAACACAAACTTTTCCCGCCGACCTACCGACCCCAGGGAACTCCACTGTTTCGCAGCTGCTCGCTGGTTGCATCGCGCGGGTGATCCCCACTGTTTCGCGAGTCTGACTTGACTTTCGTCACTCGGCCAATCCAGCAGGGTGCGGTCAACGGCAGTAGTAGCGCACGACGCGTTGAAGCGAGGAGCCGTGAGGCACTTCAGTGTGACGCAGCTGGGATTATTGGAAAGCCAATTTCGAGACACCAGTGTGACAACTATTTCCCTACAGCTCGAGTCCAAGCTAGGAATCTTTAGCCGACTACGACGCACACACGCGAACTCCACGACATCAATCCCCTTATTAGCCGACTCGTTTTAGGCAGAGGTTCATGCGGCGAGTCGAGTGTGCAGATATTAACTTGCGGCCGTCACGCCACGATGAGCCATGGTCGATTGCATAACTTGAGAACTTCACGGCACTCCAGTTCAGGCCACTTGAGATAGCCACATCGTAGCCGTCCGTTCTCTCCGTCGCCGCGACTCACCGGCGCGTGACTGCCGGACACCACCCGTCGAGCCAGCCAGCGACCATCCTGACCGCCCGTCGCCAGGTCGCGGCGTCGCCGTCGCCGTGCGACGGCAAGCGACGAGCAGCGTCATGGGCGGGCTATTCTCGCGACCAGTGGGCGACGGTGAACTGCGTAAGCCGTTCTGCCCCTCCCCCCCCCGCTCTCTAACTCTCTTGCTCGCGCTACTCTCTGTCCAAAACGCCACCCTCGTTCCCCTGCCGCCATCACGCCCTCACTAGCAACGCCTCGCGACGACCTGCCGCGATATCACCGAAAGCACCGATATAGACCGTGTCAGCACGCTGCTCTGCTCGTCTGATGCTATTCACCTCGCTCTCCGCTCACCATCAAGAGCTCACTCCCTCCCTCTTCCCTCCCCCACTATTCCCGCTTCCGCTCCCCTCTTCCCCGTTCGCGCGCGCCAGACCCTGTGTACCCGACGGTGCGGGCGGCGGGGGAGGGGGAGCGCGGGCGGGGCTGGGTGCGCGAGTACGCGTTTGAGGACGCGCTGCACGCCACGGAGGGCTTCAAGGCGCTCGCGGGGCGCGGCCCCTTCGGGTTCGTGTACAAGGGCTTCATGTGGGCGCACGCCGCGCGTGCGGAGGGGGAGGGCGCGGAAGGTGTGGGCGCGCGCGCGCTGATCCCGGTGGCGGTGAAGGTGCTGAACGGCGACCCCGTCACGGGCGTGGGGGGGCTGGCGACCTTCGCGGTCAGTGGGGGGGGAGAGAGGGGGGGAGGAGGGGGTGGGGGAAAGAGGGGGGCAAGGGGGAAGTGATGCAAGCATGGATGCACTCAGTGGTCGTCTGTCCTATCCCTCCCTCCTTGCCTTGTCTTGGCGGGCCTTCGTTTGTGCAGCCAGCTCACTTGCATCCCCTGTTGCTCCGTGCCCCTTCCCCCATGCCACATGGTACATGGCACATGGCATATGGCATGTGACACACGCCCATGTAACGATCACATGGGCAGCACGAGTGCACGTTGGTGGAGGAGGAGGGGAGGCATGCGAGTCTTTTGCGCGTGCACGGGTACGTGGCGCAGCGGCCGCCCATCATCATCTGCGACTTCATTGAGGGCGGCACCGTGGAGCAGCTCATGGCACGAGGTGCGTGGAGCAGCTCATGGCACGAGGTGCGTGCTCAGCAGCTCATGGCACGAGGTGCGTGCTCAGCAGCTCATGGCACGAGGTGCGTGCTCAGCAGCTCATGGCACGAGGTGCGTGCTCAGCAGCTCATGGCACGAGGTGCGTGCTCAGCAGCTCATGGCACGAGGTGCGTGGAGCAGCTCATGGCACGAGGTGCGTGGAGCAGCTCATGGGCAGAGGTGCGTGCTCAGCAGCTCATGGCACGAGGTGCGTGCTCAGCAGCTCATGGCACGAGGTGCGTGCTCAGCAGCTCATGGCACGAGGTGCGTGCTCAGCAGCTGATGGTGAGAGGTGAGCGGCACGGTGGAGTAGTTGATAATGCTCAGCATTTCATCGTGCTCATCGCAAGCCTAATGCATATCATGCCGTGCCATGCCAAAACCGCATCTCATGCTGCATATCCCCTCTCGATCCTTTGCACATGTGTGCGGAGCAGTGGCGCGGGGAGAGGTGCAGTTCGGGTGGAGGGAGCGCGTGCAGATGGCGTGGACATGTGCGGACGTGTTGGCTCAGCTGCACCGCCTCAACCTCGTGCACCGCAACTTCAAAGCCTCCAACGTCCTCCTGCAACCCGTGAGC
The DNA here is from genome assembly GCA_947470075.1 of Closterium sp. Yama58-4. Lineage (NCBI taxonomy): Eukaryota > Viridiplantae > Streptophyta > Zygnematophyceae > Desmidiales > Closteriaceae > Closterium > Closterium sp. Yama58-4. Next base: position 29,879 of record CANIUD010000066.1, on the reverse strand, counting down.
TGCTGCTGCCTCCATGCCCACATTATATCCTTTTCCCCATCGTCCTTCCATCTTTCGGCCTCACCATAGTACCATGGCTAGATCAATCATGTTCTGTTTCACAATAGAAGATGTTGTCTTTCTTCCCTCACCCACCCTCCCTACCCCTGCTGCTGCTGCTGCTGCTGCGGCTCTGGGCAGGACGGGACGCCGGTGGTGGCGGACTATGGGTTGGCGCGGGTGGTGGCGGATTGGAAGATGCACGTGCAGATGAGGGGCGCCGCCTCCATGGCCTACATCGACCCCGCCTACTTCGACTCCGGTCCCCCACCTGCCCTCCACGCTTCCCCCCCCCCCCCCCCCGCTGCACCATGCCATGTGCACAGTAGCACTGCACCATGCCATATGCACAGCAGCACTGCACCATAGCAGCACGTCACACCCTTGCGATGACATGTGATGGCATCTCACATCACCTTTTGCTGTCCGTGCTGTTTTACCTTGGCTTCACCCCTCCCTCTCAACCCCCCACCCACCCCCCTACCGTGTGCGCCCCCTGCCAGGCACGTTGACGCGTCTGTCAGACACGTACGCGTTTGGCATCTTCCTGCTGGAGCTTGTATCAGGCGCATCAGCGCAGGGCCCGCGCTTCAAGGCCGTGCGCAAGGCCGTGGCAGTGGCACGCGAGGCGGACCCCTCACAGGTGCTGGACCCTTTGCTGGCGGGGCAGTGGCAGCCCGCCCACAGCGCCATCGTGCTGGCCACCATCCGCTCTGCCATCCTGTACGAGCGTGACAACCGCCCTGACATGGCCATTGTTAGGGACCAGTTGAGGCGCGTGCTCGATATGATTTGATGTGGTCACAAGGGGGGGGGGGGAGTGATTGATTAGTTGAATAGGAAGGATCAGTGGGTCCTGTCCTGTGGTAGCTTAAAGTATTGCTAGCTATGCACTAGGTAGCTTAGCTATATTAACGTGCTTGTACAGTTTCCATTTTTCTTGCAGTCTCTCATCACTCTCGACTCACAATCGCGGATATCGGAAATCCCAGTGCTATCTCACGGTTCGCCCTTGGTCGCTCCCAACCCAAACCAACCCGCCACCATGCCGCTTTCCGCCCTCTCCGTCGTCCGCCCCCTTGTACCTGCAGCGCTTGCTTCCCCCGCAAGCGCCGCTCCAGCGCGCGCTCAGTCTTGCGCTCCCCTCGCTAGCGATCGCCGCCTGCCCGCATGTTTCCCGCTGCGCGCAGCATTGCATGCGCGCACCGCCCTCGCTGGCGTCCTCTTCCCCCTCGACCATGGATGCTCGTCGCGCTCCCGCGGTCGGCGGCAGCGCGCCGTGAATGCGAAGGCGGCCCTCACGGTGGCGGCGGTAGGCGGCGGCGAGCTGGCGGCGTTCCCGCGCGACTACGACGAGGCCATCCGACAGGTAGCGCGCGCAGCAAGGAATGCGCGCAAAGGGCGCTAGCGCGGAGGCAGCATTGCATTGCCCGTCCATCCGCGCGCATGCCACTGTGTTAGCGACTTGGTGAAAGTCCTAGCTGTCCAAGATGCCAGCTCAGCAATTTTGATGCGTGTGTGTTTCCCATGCTGCAGGCACAGCAAGCCACCCAAGCAGCTCTCGCCGACGGCCGCACGCTGCTGGTGAGACGCACAGAGTGGTACCGCACAGTACCACCGCATTGCCTCCTACTACCGGATTGCCGCATTAAAGGTGCCTCATTTGACTCGTCGTGTTTCTCTCAAAGCAACCCCCCACTTCCCCTCCCCCCTCACGCCTTTGTTGGTTGTGTTCCACTATGCTTTCGTGTCATGATGCCATGATGCCCCATCAGGAGGTTGAGTTTCCCACGGCCAGCCTTGACTCCGTGCCAGGTGTGCTGCAGAAGTGAACGTGCCGTTATGCCGCACATCCCATGCCATCATGCCGCACATTGCACATGCCATCACGCCGCACATAGCAACTCGTGTTGTTCTCTACTGCCCTATCCTGTTTCCAATAGTTGCCTTGTCTCTTATCCACCTCTGCCCAGTGCTCCCCTCCCCATTCTTGGATGCTTCCCTCCCCATTCCTCGGTGCTTCCCTCCCCATTCCTGGATGCTCCTCCCCACGTCGTTGCACTTGCCCCACGCTGTTGGATGGCAGGCGATGCGGAGGGGGGGATAGAGATGACCAACAGCATGCAAATGCTGCGCCAGTACTGCCTCATGTTCGCCTCTCAAGGCCCCCCGCCCTCCTCCGTGCGCCTTGTGAGTCACGTCGCCCCAATGCCGCTCCTGCGGCTCCTCCCTGCCTCTCCTTGCCCCTCCCCTCTCCCTTGTGACCCTAACCCATCCGTCCCCCTGCGTGCTAATAGCCTCCCTTACCCCTTCCCCCCCCATCCGCTGCGCCGTGCGCCACAGTTCTTCCCGGATGCCAACGAGCTGCCGGCGGCACAGGAGGTGTTTGAGGGCACGGCGTTCCCGCTGGACTGTCTGACCAAGCCCACGGGGCTGGAGGACATCGGCTTCTCGCGCAAGCTGCCCCTCGCCCACCGCGTGGCCGCCTCCGACCGCCTCTTTGTGGCCGCCTACCCCTACTTCAACGTCAACGGTGCGTGCTGCCCGCTCACACAAACAGGCCACTCTGCTGTGCACCGTGAGCTCACAGCAGGCCCCGTGCCCCTTTCATACCAGGAAGCCTTTCACTCCTTGCTGCTGGTCTTATGTCTTGCTGGTGTGTCCCCCACGTACCATGAGTGCAGAAATGCTGGCAGTTGATGATCTGTACCGTGACGTGGCAAGCAAGAACGGGCAGCCAATCATTGTCTTCAATGGGGAGCTCGATCGGATCCGATCAGGATGTGAGTTGCATGGAGGAAGGCAACAAGTGCCGTTGCATTATTCTTACCTTGTCAAGTCCATCATCATAAGCCAGTCACCTTGAAGTCATGATCTGATATGCATTTAATCTCAAGGACCGTGCTTTGTTCTTCCTTTGGTTTGCCTTGTTTGGCAGACTACCCGTCATTCTTCTACCCAAAACTGGCAAAAATCAATAAGAGCCTGCTCCCACTCTTCGAAGCTGCTTATTACATCCATAACTTCAAAGGAAGGTTTGGAGGCAAACTGTTTAGGTATGTTTCAAAAGATTGTGAGGAATGTATTGGCTTGCCCCCCCTATATTCTAATTGTTGTATCTTGATTGGTGCAGGGCATATCCAGGACCGTGGCAGGTATTAAGGGAGGATGCAAACGGGAAGCTGATATGCATCCACAAACAAGACAAGATGCCATCTTTGAAGCAAGTTGCACTTGAAATTCTACCTAAATAGCACATCTACAAGTGTGCCAAATTAATGAAGAATCTTTTTACAGATTGTAACTGTGATTCATGAATGTAGATTTCGCGACCTCTCCTCTCCCATTCTCGAAACCTCTGCACGAGCCAAACCCTCACACCTGAGCATCGACGGTCCATGATCGTCGACGCTAGTAGATCGAACGCCTCTCAGCAGGTCTCTCTGCCCTATTTAGCTGCTGCTTCTCATTCTTTCTGATCTCTTTCGTAGGTGGTTAGCACGCAGCCATGGCGTCCAAACGAGGCAAGCACTCCTATCCTTGATGGTTCCGTCATCGTCGTCCCTCCTTTTTAACTGTCTCTCTTAGAAGTCGCCTCGGCTGTAGGATTCTGGCGTTCTACCCTGTATTCGTTTAGCTTCAGATTTTTAGCTGTGCACGAGTTCTCTTCGGGTCCTAGCCTAGTATATTCGTTGCGCGCGTGAAGTCTGAAATGCAGCGGCGCGGTGTGTGGATGTTGCGTGGCAGGTGGAACGACGACGGGAGCCAAGTTTCGAGTGACGCTGGGTCTGCCGGTGGGCGCGGTGCTCAACTGCGCGGACAACACGGGCGCCAAGAACCTCTTCATCATGTCCGTCTGCGGCATCAAGGGCCGCCTCAATCGCCTGCCGTCCGGCGCCGTGGGCGACATGGTCATGGCCACGGTCAAGAAGGGCAAGCCCGACCTCCGTAAAAAGGGTGAGCGCCGCTACCGCCGCCACGGCTGCCTGGGAGCGCGATGCGCTGTTTTAGGGTTTGAGGTGTAGTGGAGATTGCGGGCAGATGCGCTCGTCTACTCGCCGTAACCTAGGGTTTAGACGCGTGCTTGCTCGACAGCCGCTGGAAGCACCGGATCTCGCTGCCCGCTTTGTCCGGCGGCGTGCTTCGTTCTGCCATGCGCTCATCGATGTCGTTCCGCTGCCTCAACTTCCACCCGCACTCTCTCCCCTTGTCCCTCACCGCAGTGCTACCGGCGGTAATCGTGCGGCAGCGCAAGCCGTGGCGCAGAAAGGACGGCGTCTTTATGTACTTTGAAGGTCAGGCACTTAGTTTCCTGCAGGGCTAAGTAGGGGAAAGTAGGGCAAAGTGGGGTCAATCAGGGCTGGGTGGAAGCAAGTAGATTGGGCCCTGATTCTGCCGCTCCGTGACACTGCGCGCTAGTGCCGTTAGTAGCCAGAGCTTGTCAGTACGTCTGTCGGTTTTCGGATTTTCAGCGCTCGTGGCCCTCCGTGTTCTCTATGCTCGCGGTCTGTCTGAGTCGTTGCTGACGTGGCTGCTGCGTGGATGTGCGGTGGTTGTGTGGTGCAGACAATGCGGGAGTCATCGTGAACCCGAAAGGAGAAATGAAAGGTGAGTCACGACCTCGTGCCGCGCGCGTTCCATGCCCTTGCATCACCACTCATTGCTTGCACCCACCATGCCTTCGCTCGTCTTACGCAACGCGCCCTGACTGTCTATTCGTCTTGCGTGTGCGTGCGTGCCGTTGTCTGTCATTGGTGGTGCGTGCATGGCAGGGTCGGCCATCACGGGTCCGGTGGCCAAGGAGTGCGCGGATCTCTGGCCTCGTGTCGCCAGCGCCGCCAACTCCATCGTCTAGACCCCTCAGGTCCGTGCAACGCCCACCTCCTGCCACCACACACAACCACTCCCCCCTTCTTGCCGCCCTCTTCTTCCCCAAAAATCCTGCTTGCTCTTCCACCCGGCTCCCCCCTGTCCCCCCCCTCCCCCCTTCCCCCCCAACACCCGTCCTCGTCTGTCCACTTTTTGTTCTGTGCGAGCCATTGCGGCTCTTGTCGCTGCCTGTGGTGCCATGGATTGCCACCACTGCTGCTGTCTCACCGTGCTGTGTGTGCCTTGCCTCGTCTCATGCAGGCATAGGGGGCGGCGGAAGTTGAGGGCAGCGGGGCCAGACTGTTAGTGGAATGGTGTACCGTGCTGTGCGGTGCTTGTTAGGCTGGCTAATTGTTGTGCTGCCTGACAGATGTCAATGCTTGTGGCAATGCACAGAATGTTGTCTCTGCTGTGCCCAAAAGAATCTAATGGTGATGTTGAAAGCAATATACGATATCAGGAAACGTGCATGTACGGTACTTCAGCATGCCTGAAACAGGTAAAAAGAAATAGCACACCCGCACTCACCCAACTGCAAGAAAACCTCCGCCTGTCACCCCCTAGGTCCTTGCACAAAACCACACCTTCGCGCCTCGCCGCCATACATCTACCACCACTACGCATCGCGCGCCTGCGCATGCCTGCAGCGCCGATGTCACTCACATGACCACTCCGCACGTCGCCGCGTTTCCCCACCCATGTCACATGCCCGCCCCGCGCTTTCGTCGCGCGCCTATCCGCGCGCCACTCCTGTGGGCGCTGTGCCTCGTCTGCCTCGCCCGCTTTCTTCCCGTCGCACCCGTCGCAGGCCACTCGTCGCCTGCTCTCTCCTCGCCATCGCAGCTGTCGCCCACTCTCGCTCGTCGTCGTCTCACCCAATCGCCCGCGCCTGATCCCCCTCGCAATCCCTCGCCCCGTCGCCTGTGGCGGAGTGGGCGGCAGGCGAAGGGTGGGAGAGGGACACGTGGCGCGATCTGAGTGGCGAGTTCGGTGAGGAGGAGGATGAGGGAGGTGAGGGCAGCAGCCGGCGGGGAAACGAAGACTGGACCGAGCAGGCGCAGGGCAAGAGGGCCGAAGAGGGGATAGGGGGAAAGGCGGGACTGGGGGGCGCAGAGCAGGGTACCGCGGGCGAGGCAGGGGAGGCGGGCGGGGGGGCGGCCCAGAATGCGGGGAAGGGCGGGCGCGGTGGTGGGGCGGCTGCCCCAGAGAGCTCAGCAGGAGCAGCAGAGGGGGCGAGCTGGGGCAGGCGGGCGTGGGAGGGGGAGGGCGCGGAGGGCGAAGCGTGGCAAGTGGAGGAGGCGTGGAGGGAGTGGGACCGAGTCGTGGGTTGCGAGCGATTCCGAGCCAAACACGCAGGTCTGGTAGGTGGCAGGGTGTGTGGGAAGGGGTGGCAGGCTGCGTGGGAAGTGTGGCAGGGTGGTTTGGCATGTGCAGTCTCTGACTCTCCTGTGCTGCCCGTGCAGGCCACAGCAGCAGCAGTGGTGGCAGCAGCTTTCAGGGCGAGGAGGCGAGTGACTGCTCACTGCTGAAGCTGCCCCATGTCACCGTGCAGGTGCGCCCTCCACCCTCCATGCGCCCCACCCGGTCCCACATGCCCCTGCACTCTTTCAAACCTGCTTCTCCCACTGCTGCCCTCTGCCGTTTCCTGGTTGTGCACTGAACGCACTCGCAACCGCAAGCTTCAGTTTGCAATCTCAATTACTTTGACGCGGCGCGGTGCAGATCATGGCGTCGGCGTCGCTGCCCGCATGGCTGGAGGGCTTCTTCGCGTGCCCGTGCGGCCTCACGTGCACGCTGTCGCGCAGTGAGGTGCTGGCGGCGCGCCCAGACGCCATGCTCTACGAGGGGGGCGCGCCCAGGGGGGTGCGGGTCAAGGGCGACCCGCTGCTCGTGCACGTGGATATGGAAGCGGAGGGGGAGGGGGGAGAGGGGGAAGAGGGGGCGCAGGGGGGCAGTGGAGTGGATGTGACGGTGGGGTATGGCCCGGGTGCGGACGTGCAGTGCTCGTATGCCAGCAACCTGCTGCTGGCCGACCACAACCCCCTCGTCGCTGCCTCCAAGTCCCCCGTAAGTGCCCTGCCGCCTTGCTGCCCTGCTGCTCCTGGTCCTGCACTGCCCTGCTGCTCGTCTTGCTCCTTCCTCGCGTTGCTTAACTTTACTAGCAATACCGAATACAAGGCAGAGCAGGTTTGGACACTCATCTACACTCCTTCCTTCTTCCACCCGCTCTGTCCGCTCACCTCACCCCTTGCCCATCCTCCCCCCCCAGGCTCTTACCATCTTCCACGCCTCATCAAGCTATTCGCCATGGCGGGCGGCAGCAGCGCCGCTGCTACTGGCGCACCCCCTCACACACCGCTTCGGCCTGCAGACGCCCCTCCCGCTGCGCCGCTCCCTGCGCCGCGCCTTCCCCCACTGCCAGTACTCGCGTGCCCCCAAGGCTGCACGCGCACAGGGTGCTGCTGTTGCAAAGGGGACAGCGGCTGTGGGGGAGGGAGGAAGGGGGAGTGCAGCGGTGCAAGGGAAGGTAGAGGGGAAGGAGGGGCAGGGGAAGGAGGGGCAGGGGGAGAAGAAACAGGGAGAGGGGAGTGCAGGGGGGGCAGAGGAGGGGGCAGGATGGACGGCGAGGGACCGGGAGATGGCGGGCGTGGACGAGGCAGTTGGGGGAGGGGGGGGAGGAGGGGCGCGAGGGGGACCGTATGCGGGGTGGTGGGGCGAGCTGGCATGCGTGCAGTCGCACTTCCTCTTCTCCCTCGCTATCGAACGCCACCCCCGCCCCTCCTACGTCACTGAGAAGTTCTTCCTGCCGCTCCTCGCAGGTAGCCGCCCCACCCCGCTTCAACTTTCCCACCCACACACCATGCACCCCTTGACAGGCTACACGTGTAGCTCAGAATGTGTTCTTGCTCACATGCACACGCCCTTGTGTGTGCGTACGCCACGCCATCCCCACCTCTTCCGGGAGGCGATGGCACGTGAGAGGATTTCGGGAGTCAGAAGCGTTTAGCATGCCGCACCGTGCCACCTCATCCCCCGCACTCTCACGGCAGGCAGTGTGCCGATATACTACGGGGCGGCAGACGTGCGTGAGTTTGCCCCACCGGAGTCGTTCATGGAGGGCGGGGTGGAGAGCCAGGAGAGCATAGTGCAGCGCGTGCACGCCATGCGCACCAACACCACGGAGTACCTCTCCCTGCACGCATGGCGCCGGTGAGCCCCTGCTGCACACCGCACTGCTGTGCTCTCTTCATGTGTGTGTGCCTCTGCACGTTCCTGGCCCTCTTTGCGCCGTGCCCCCACTCATTGCTGCCCGACCCCCGCCCCCCAACTCCCCATCATCTCACCCCCCTCACCTTTCAGGTGCGGAGTGCTGGGGGGTCTGCAGCGAGCGTTGCAGACGGGGTTTGACACTCTGCCGTGCCGCCTGTGCCATCGCATCAGCGCCATGGGGGGGCGCGCACACACCCCACAACCCCGCTCTGCTGAAGAGGATGCTGCTGCTGGCGGGGGTGATGCAGGTGCCATGAACTCGGGCGCAACAGTGATTTGAACTACTCTCCAAATGTCATTGCTCAGCAAATTGATAAAAGTATTCATTGTCGTTATTCTTTCAAAACATTGATGCTGCTGTTCGAATCCTTCCAATTCAACACATGCAAGCAGTGTGCAAGGGCATGCTCCTACAGCCCTCTGCTAGAGCCAGACTCGCCTGGCACCGAACTGAACCAGACAAAATGTGTGAAACGCCCTGTACAACGAGAGTGTGACACGAGGTGGGGCTGACAGGAGGTGTAGGAACGCGCCCTGAGTTGCAATGGCCTTGTAGAGGCAATGGCTGGCAAGTCATATGGGAGATTGTAGGTGCTTCACATCCACTGGCCACCCCCCTGCTGCACCTCGCTGGGGTACAAGGGCACTGGCAGAGGCATGTCCTCCCCTGCCCTGCTGCTGCCTGCCACCTCTGCCCTGTTGCTGCTCTCCCCCTCCTTGCTGCTGCCGCTGTGTGCCGTGCGGTGCGTTGAGGCAGGATGAGGTGGATGAGACGGAGGAGGAGGTGTGGGGGGGGATGGGGGAGAGAGTGGTACGGAGGAGTTGAGGCGGGGGGAGGAGAGGTGGAAGGCGAGGGGGGGTTGGAAGGCCCAGAAGGCGAGGTTAGGGCGGCGCCACCAGAGGGAGTCAAGTGGGTCGTCGACCTTAAAGCCCGCCACCAGGCGCTCTGCACCGCGGTGGGAGATGATGTAGGCGAAGGAGCACCAGGAGAGGGGGTCCCATGCGATGTGAGGGGACAGCAGCGGCATGAAGTGGCCTGCCAGCACCCCCATGTGCCCCACAAACAGGATATCTGGTGGTGACTCCGGGCTGTGCTGACGTGTCAACAGCTCATTGGCCTCGGCAATGTTCCGTTCAAAGTCGGCCCGGAAAGTGCTTGTAGTGAAGGTGACGTCATCCTCCAGTATGATGGCGTAGGGAAGCTTCCTGCGCAGCACCTCGAGCCACACGAGGTAGTGCGAGAGAGCGCACGCCACCTCCCCCCTCGTGAGCCGCTCGCGGGGCGTCGCTCGGCCAGCTTGTGCCACTTGATGGAGCGCCGCGTCACCGACACCGCCCCCGCCCCCACCAGCCCCCCAAACACGCCCAGGTTCCCCTCCGCCTCTGCCTCCGCCTCCTCCCCCCGGCCCTGCGCCCCTCCCCCCGCGCCGTGCCCCCTGCCCTTGTCCACGCCGTGTGCCACCACCACGTCCCCGAAGCCGTGCTGCTGCAGCAGTGGCAGCACGCGCTGCAGGCGCTGGGGGGAGCGGCGCAGCGAGAGCACGTAGGCCGGCCAGAGGGGCAGCGAGGGGGGCAGCGTGGGGGGGAGGAGGAGCGGGGGAGGAGGACGCACGTTGGGAAGCAGGCGCGGCAGATGGTGTGCAAGCAGGCACTGCGCGGGTGAGAGGTCTGGGCAGAAGGCGGGCGAGGAGGAGGGGATGGAGGGGCGTGGGCCGGCGGGGGCAGGGTCGTGCATGCGCCAGGGGGCGTGCAGGGCAGCGCCGGGCATGGAGGGGTGGGCAGGCAGGGCGAGCAGGATGGTGGTGCGGCAGGCGGGGGTGAGGCGCGTGGAGGCGGGCAGGGAGAGCGCAGGGGGCGGCGTGCGGCAGGGCTTGGGCGAGCAGGCGAAGATGGTGGTGGCGAAGAGAGGCGGCTCCGCTGCCAGTATGGTCATTCCCGGGATGGCTCCCGTGCTCTCTGCCACTGGCCTGCACGGTCAACAGGGGGGCAGCATGGGGTGAGAGCGAGAAGGAAGACAGAAGGAGGTGATGCAGGGATTCAAGAGGCACATGCATGCATGCTGGATGCTGGCAAAAGCAAAGTGCGGGCGGCATGGAGGGGGGCGGAGAGCAGGGGCGGGGGCAGGGGCGGGGGGAGTACGAGTGGAAGCGGGAGAGGGCGAGGAGGCGCTTGGCGCCGGCGTAGGAGAGCAGGTAGGCGTGCATGGCTTCGCTGGGCTGCGCGCTCACAATGCCCGGCGCCAGCTGCTGCTCCGCGTAGGGCGCCAGGCCATGGCGCGCCAGCAGCAGCACGTGGAAGAAGAAGCGGTCGCCGTGCTGCAGCATCAGCAGATTCAGCTCCCACAGCAGCTGGGGGGGGGGGGAAGGGGGAGGGGGGAAGCGGGGGAGGAGGGGAGGTGCAGGCATATGGGCGTGAGGGCAGGGTTGGGCACATGCGCTGTGGCCGAGCAAGGGGAAAAGGCAAAACATGCATCAGGTTGAGCAAGGCAGCAGGAAGCGCATCCCGTGGCCCACTGCACCCCTTCCCTTCCCCCCAGGTCACCATGTGGAAGCGCGCCTGCCAGGCGGCAACGCCCTCGCTGCGGTTGAGGGCGTCCTCCTCCAGCACCAGGGCGAACGGCATCCGCGCCGCCACCACGCGCGCCCACACCTCCGCGTGCGCCGCACTGTACCGCACGTCCTGCCTCCCCGCCCCTGCTCGCCCCGCGCCCTGCGGTGCTGCGCGGTACAGAGGAGCGTACCTGGGGGCGGTAGAAGGGGAGCGGGTGATTACGGGACGAGCTTTGGTAGACAAACAGGAGAGGACGAGCTTTGGTGTACGGTGGGGGAGAGGACAGGAGCGACAAGCAGAGCGGACGGGGTGGGAACGCGATTGAGTGGGAAGGGCAAGGGAAAGGGAAATGCAAAAGATGGTGGGTGAGGTATGGGTGGGCGTGCGACACACCTGAGAGCACGGGCATGCGACAGACCTGAGAGCACGGGCATGCGACAGACCTGAGGGCGTGGGCATGTGAGACGTTGCGCGGCACGAGGGCAAGCGTGTACTGTAGCCCCACGGACTGCAGGCGCGCATCCAACTCCTGACCACGGCATGGCAGCGAGGCATGCACACGGGGAGCAGCGAGCAGAGGAAGCGAGAGAGCAGAACGTGAGGAAGAAAGAAAGAATGAAGGCGGACGAAGTGAGAAAGCCGAGAGGGAAGCAAGTGGTGTAGAAGAGAGGTGGACTAAGAGGGAAAGTAGACAGAGGGGAGTAAGTAGGAAAACAGAGCGGAATACGTGGGAACGCAGTGGGATAGATGTACAGCAGCGAGGGGAGTATGTGAGAAAGCTTCGAGGGGAAGCTGGTGGGGAGGGGACAAGCAAGGGGGGAGGCGGGGGGCGCACGGGCAGGAGGGGGCTGAGGCCGTGGGCGGGCAGGGCGGCGGAGAGGAGGAAGACGGCGTCGCTGCGCCAGTGGTGGCAGCGCAGGGGCAGCCCCGTGGAGCGCCGCACTGCCGGGTGCAGCGCCACGTGCCGCACGCGCCACTGCCCGCGCCCCTCCGCTGCTGCGCGCGCCCTGCTCTCCCCGCCCCTGCGCACAGGCGCGGTGGCGTTGGCGGGCCCGCGGCCCTCCTCAGGTACCAGCGCCCCGCGTCTGCCCACCCTCTGCACTGCCCTCCCTGCCCTCCCTGCCATCCGCTCACACGCACCCCCCCCCTCATCTCCCCCTGCCACTGCCTGTCGTCGTCCCCCCATTCCCCGCCCCAGCGGCAGCACCTCCATGTCCGCCAGCCGCCCCACCGCACGCATCCCCGTCGCCTCCCCTTCCCCCCCTCCTCCGCGCCCCTCCACTTGCTGCGCCACACCCCCTGGCGCCACCGCGTCCTGCGCTCCCCCCGTGGCCTCCCGCGCCCCACGGTCTTCCCGCCCTCGCTGTGCAGCCCGCCGCGCCCGCCCCTCGCCGTCACTGCCAGCGCCCTCGCGCTCTCCGCCACGCCGCCATGTGCGCGCTCGTCGCTCGCTCCAACGGCGTCGGACTTGCTTCCGTGGGATCCACCCCCACCTCCCCACCATCCCACCCGCCACACCATCCCTCCGCCCCGCCTGCTTACGCCTGCCCATCTGCTGTTCCCCGTGTTTTCCGTTCCCTTTTCCCCGACTTCCTTTGCGCCCACGCATCTCGCGCACTCCCACTTCCCCCCAGTCCGTTAATGCGCGCACTCTCGTCCGCAGAGAACTCGAGGAAGCTTCCGCCATTCCACTTGCGCTTGATGTCACGGGGCGCGCGCAGCCCCTGCAACCGCCGTCCTGTTCCCCCTCTCCCTCCTGCGGCAGTCACGGCGGCATGTGGGTGGGCGGCAGCGGCGATGGCGGTGAGGGGGACGAGGGGGAGCGGCGGAGGGGCCGCGGGTGGGAGGGAGAGGAAGATGCAGGTGAGGAGAGAGGCGAGAGCGACTAGCGCGAAGAGGGCGGCAATGCGGCTAGGCTGGGAGAGATGCGGGTGTGACGGGGTTGGTGGGAGGTTTGGGGAATGGAAGGAGGATGGCATGATGACGGTAAAGAAAGCTAAGGAAGACTCTAATCGTGTTAGCTTGGTGCTATGTAGGCTGGCTCGCAAAAGGCGACCCGTTTAGAGCCAGCCTATAAAGCCTATAATTCTTGGCAAGATTTGATTTGCAAGGTTGAAAAGCAATCTGGTCCCAGTTAGAATATACTGATATGAAATCTCGTTAGATTGTACTGATATGAAACCTTTGTCTCTGGTTGCATACTACATGCAGCAAACGTTTGATACTCATACAGACTAGTCCCATTGTGAACTAGTCTTATGAGGTTTTGAATTGTGCATATGCATGCACTATACGCCATATATATATATATATATATATATATATATATATATATATATATATATATATATTTTTTTTACAACCACAAACGTGTACGGTACAAAATCAGGTTGGGACAAAATCATGTGCTTTTAAAGAGAGAAGAATTGAGATCAATTGTTGTTGTTGGCTAGGTATGAAGCATTCAACATAGCAGTACACTACGCTATTCTTCGCAACAGAGGGAAAAGTGCAGGCGACACAGGGAAGGTGCCACAGTTTCACATGTTTGTGGGTGGGCTTGGCTGAAACGAGCTCTTTCTGTCAACCACTCCCATGCCATCCCCTTTCATCGTAACCTAACCCTCACAGCACTGCGCTTGCACATCTTTCCACGTATGCTCCTTGGTTTCGAATTTCTGGGTTGTTCTGCGTTCGAACATAGTCGTGTTTTTTTCGAGGCGGTTGTGCGAGTTTTGCGGATTATTTGAGAGACAGCTTGCCACGGTGTCGTGATGTCCTACGCGTATTTGTTCAAGTACATCATCATTGGGGACACAGGTATTTCCTCGTTGATCATATCCCTAGTTCATATTATTTTCCGTTGAGGTCATGACTTGATTAGAGACGTCGGTTCCCCCCAACCCACTCACCCCTCTCCGACCCCGCCTGCCCTCCCTTCTCCCCTCTCCGTCCCCCCTCTCTCGCCTCCTTTCTCCCCGCCCCTGTTCTCTTGTCTCTCCGTATTGGCAGGTGTAGGAAAGTCATGTCTGCTGCTTCAATTCACGGACAAAAGGTTTCAACCCGTACATGACTTGACAATTGGGGTGGAGTTCGGCGCACGTATGATTACTATTGAAGGAAAACCAATTAAGTTGCAGATCTGGGATACTGTGAGTGCCTTTCTTGCTGTTGGGATGTAAGGTTTCCATGCCGTCCTTAACGAGCGTGCTTTCTCGCGTGTTCAGGCTGGACAAGAGTCGTTTCGGTCCATCACAAGGTCATACTACCGAGGTGCAGCTGGAGCATTACTTGTATACGATATCACCAGGTATTGCTTTTCAGTTTCTGCCCTACCGCCATGGGTTGACTTCCGTGGGATGTTCGTCTCACAATAGAATGTTTCGCCCCCCCACCCCCCCTTTTTTTTTTAAACACAGGAGAGAAACTTTTAACCATCTCACGAGCTGGCTTGAAGATGCTCGGCAGCATGCTAACTCGAATATGACCATTATGCTCATCGGAAATAAGAGTGATTTGGCACATCGTCGAGCAGTCAGCACCCAGGAAGGGGAACAGTTTGCGAAGGAGAATGGACTTGTGTTTATGGAAACTTCAGCAAAGACTGCTCATAACGTGGAGGAGGTACGGCTTGTTCCTGTTTTCTGCCTCTCGTCCTCCCCATCTGTCGACGTCCCTTCGGAGTTTTTTTACCTCCGCATTTTTCTGTATTTTCGTCACGTTGCTGTGCCTGTCCCGTTGCTGTACCTGTCCATTGCTGTACCTGTCCCGTTTCCTAGCGTATCGCTCTGTTCACGAGCCAGTCTTGTTGATGTCTGTCTTTGCATGCTATTACAGGCCTTCATAAATACCGCAGCAAAAATTTACCAGAAGATTCAAGAAGGCGTATTTGATGTTTCAAATGAGGTGATTTTTTTTCCTGTTCTTTGTTTGTTTGTTTGTTTGTTTGCTGGTTTGTTTGTTTGTTTGGTTTTATATTTTTGCACAACTTAACCTGGTATTCAACTGCTCACTGTTTGCATTTTCTTGTTAAACAGACGTATGGTATTAAGGTGGGTTACGGTACTGGAGGCACACAAGGAGCAGGAGGAAGAAATGATGCAGCTGCACAGAGAGGAGGGTGCTGTTGAAATAAACTTCTGTGCTACAACTAATACTGTACACATTGGATTAGGTACTGTATCGAGATTATGGTTCTAGAAATTGTGCTGTAAATTCTCTTCCAAGTATGCATCCTAGTCTGCTAAATGTAGTGATGCAGTGTAACAATGGGATAACGTTCAGGTGTGTTGAGAAAACAATCACAAAATAATTTTATATGCAGTTAAATTATACTGTAGCACCCCATATATTATTGTAGGGCCATAATTTGCCTAGGATTATTAGTGGGTAGGAATTATTGGCGGGTACGAAGCACCTAGCCAGCTTTTGATATCGTAGTGACGACTGCGGCAGCGGTAAAAAAAGAAACAATCGCCGCTATGCAGTACCCACAGTACCAGAGCCTCCAGCTCTAGTACCGTAAGCCCCCGGATAGAAGCGCAGGCCTCGGATAAGCGCCGGCGCTTATAAAAGGATGAGGGCGCTTATATCCGCTCCTCGATTATAAGCGCACCCTTGGAGCCTTACGGATTATAAGCGCACCCCTAATGCAGTACACATTATAAGCGCCACCTTTTTAGAAGTTGCAATTATAATTTTAAGTAATTCTAATTGCTATCCTTATGCTATTCTACAATTTCTCAAGATATGCTACCAAGTTTCGCATTTTCTGCATATTCTACCACATTTTAAAATCATGCTAAATATCTACTCTACCTACACAACCTAGACATCCTCCTCAGCAGTGGCGGTGCCTTCCTGGGTGGTCTCGCCATCCGACTCTGGCTCGTCTACGTTGTTGCAGCAGAATCCATCTGCTGCAATCTCGTCGTCAAGTTCCACTTCGCCCTTGACGGCGTCCCGCCGGTGCTGCAGGCAGAGACTGTCCTGAGACCCGTCCAACGCGTTACTGATGCCGCAGGTGAGAAACGAGCGCTCGATCAACTCCTTGGGCACCGACTTCCAGGCCTTGGAGATCCACTTGAGCGTCAGCTCTGGTGGTGGCTTGCGGATGTTGCCTGCCACACGTAGAAAGATCCATCAGTTAGAACAGGGTCAATATTTTAAAAACACTCAGGCCTAGAAATTAAATCTCACCTCTTTCAGTCAGGCAGTCAACGCCCTCGCTTTCGAACCATGCCTGGTACTGCTGTCGCACAGCTGCTTTGAAGGAGCGGTTCACCGCGACGTCTAGGGGCTGCACCTCCGATGTGCAGCCAGCTGGTATGATGGCCGGCACGATACGCAGCTCGCCGAATTTCGCCCTCACTTGATCAGTCAGGTGCCCGCGGTAGGAGTCAAGCACCAGCATCGCCCTCCTGCTGCGCACTCCGAACCTCGGGTTGACGTACGGGCCCACTGTAGCGTCGAGCCACGCGAGGACGCCGTCCGCGTCCATCCACCCGTTGGGATGTGCGGCGATCACGACATCTGCACATCCGCACAACATTGAGAATGGCGTCAGTTGCAAAAAAAAACAACACTTGCAAATCCTACCGGGACTGCACAAGCTGCTCGGCTTACCGGAGGGGAAATTCCCCTTTGGAACTGTCTTGCGCTTAAAAAACACCCAAGGCTTGAGCTTCTCGCCGTTGGCGGTGCAGGCGAGCATCACCGTCACGCGTTCCTTTTGATAGCCGCAGCTGCGGATGGGCACGGAGCGGACCCCCACCTCCTCGACCGTGCGTTCAGCTGGCATTTCGAGCCAGAGCGGGGTCTGATCCGCATTAATGATCCAGCGGTTGTCAATGCCGTACTGTCGGCGGGTGTGTCGCACGAACTTCCAGAAGTTCCGCACCTGCGTCTCGCACTCTGGAAGGGACGGGGAGGCAGAAACGATAAAATACATTAGCACATCGAACGGGAAGAGCAACAGGGATAAACAAGAGCGACGACAACAACAGACTCACCGGAGGAAAGTTTCTGGCCGACACGGGTCTTCGATCGGGTAGTGAGATTCCAGCGACGCCTAAAACACTCGGTCCACCTCTGAGATCCCGCCCACTTTACCTCAGGATGCAGGCTCTTCATCACCTCTCGCGACCACTGCTGCAGGCGGCCGACCGACACTGCGAGGCACTTTTTTCGGGCGGCAAGTACTCGTGAGTACACCTGGATCTCCATGTCGCGGTACCACGACGACCGACCACGCCCGTGAAGACGCTTGCGAGCCCCATGCGCGCCCTCCAGCTCATCCTTCCGCGATTTCCACTCTGCCAGGGACTTTCGGGAGATACCAGTGTCGCGCGCCATCTTCCGCACACTCACAGCACCGGACTCCAACTGTGAAATCCAGTGCAGCTTCTCCTGAGAAGTATAGGAGTGGCGCTTGTGCCTTGAGCGCCTGCTCCTGGGAGACGGGGGGCGAGCATCACGATTCTGGGTGGAGGGGTGGGGCCTTTTTTTATTGGGCGGGGGAAAACTTGGGACAGGCAAGTCCTCGGGAAGACCGTCGGCCGCCCACCACTCAACGTCGTCTTCGGCACCGGTGGCAGATTCGTCGTGCGGGCAGTCTTCCGGGTCTCCCCAGCGTGGCGAAAGACCGGGACCGGTTTCATCTTCGTCGCTGCGCTCGGGCTCGGGCTCGGGCTCGGGCTCGGAGACGTACGCGTCGAAAGCAGAGTAGCCGCGAGGGAGAAGCTGCAGAACGGGCACACCGTTGATGACGACGTTAGGAGGAGCGGGAGGAGCAGGAGGCGCTGGAGGAGCAGGAGGCGCAGGAGGAGCAGGAGGCGCAGGAGGAGCAGGAGGTATGGGAGCTGGGCGACTCTGCCATTGAGTGTAATCGGGAGTCTTGGCAGCATGACCTTGGCGGTTAAAGAGAAAATGGGTGCCGGGAAGGCCTGCCATGGCAGAGGCAGGCCGAGAGAAACAAGAAACCTGGAAAAAACGGTGAGAATGAAGCCTGTTTCAAGCCCTCGCCCGAGACCCCTCCAACTTCGCGGCCCGAGTTCCTCTGCAGGGAGAGGGACTACACTGTCAAGATCTCCCCGCAGAGGAGCTGATGTGGTGAGGTGTGGGCGTTGTTGGCAAGGAATCTTGCCGCATATGCCCGGTTCGTGGTTGTTCTGCGTCGTGGTTGGCACGACCATCGACCCTGATTGGGCAGTCCCACACTACACAGCGTGTGCGCTGGCATGCGCGAGATTCATGTACGGTACGATGAATCTGGCCAGGCCAACAAGGCGTGGCGGCAGTGATGCCACGCCTTGTTGGCCATTTGACGCGTTTTTCATGCACGGGTACGAACATTCTGGATGCTGATAGAATCCCCTTTTGAAACAGCTTCAGTTACATGTAAAAAAAACATATTTCACATTTGCCATTTTATAGGCGCCGGCGCTTATAAAAATCCTCAATTATAAGCGCACCCCCTAAAAAACAGTGTTTTATTACAACCCCAGGGGCGCTTCTATCCGGGGGCTGACGGTAACTCCAGCTCCAGCACCTCCAGCTCAAACACCTCCAGCACCAAAACGCTCGGAACGAACGCGGCCACCCCCAAAACGCGGAAGGATCCGCACGTCAGGGCTCTCGCTAGGTTTTGGGGCTGTCTGACAGTAGCCTGGATAAAAATTTTCCCCCGTCTTATGCTCGGACGACGAAATTTTCATGGTCTGCATTATAAGCTGAAAACATTTTTCTAGTCTGATGCATAAGACGAAAAAAAAATTCAGTCAAAAGTCAACCTACTGTAATCCTGCAGAGTCAAAAGTCAACCCCATCACCGTGCAGTGCATTGAGAACCGAAAGGCGCTGCGTGTTGGGAGCGGGGGGCACTACGACCACAATGCAAATGCGCTGGCACGAGACAACGCGTTGCCGTGGATGTGGCTGGCGTCGGTGCCGACAGCCAGCCACACGACAAACTCTTGGCAGCATATGCCGCAGTTACATGACAGCGAGGCTGCTACTGGACACGCGTATTGAATGCGTGTGCAGTTACAGGGCAGCAAATGGCTGTACCTGTGCTCCTATCCTCGTCTACTGGGCATATGGCCTAGTGGGTCAAGATGTCGGTTTCAGACGAAACCGAACTCGATATCTGTATATTCAGATTAAGAATTCTACATGGTCTGGAAAATCATACGAACCTGAAACGCTTGTCTTACTGATCAGATGAGAAAAAACACAAAGTCTTAGGAAGCAGATGAATACAAAAAATCAAGTCTTAAACTCAGACCATCAGACCAAATTGGTCTGATAACGAGAACCCTGCCGCACGTGTGCAGAAAATGCAGCGGACGCTCTTCATTCGCGAGCGCCGATGACCGATGATGCTTGCAACCCTCCAACGCTCTTTTCGGATTGGTAAGAGGCCCATACAAGCGCAGCCACGTGACACGGCGTAAGAAAAAACGCTCGTAACGAGCGCTTCCACCCCCATGACGAGGAAGGATCCGCACATGTGCAGGAAGTGCAGCGTGCGCTCTTCATTCGCGAGCGCCGATGACCGATGGTGCTCGCAACCCTCCCACGCCCTTGCTGCTTTGGTAATAGGTCTAGGCAAGCGCAGCCGCATGACCCGGCAGAAGAAAAATGCTCGGAACGAGCGATTCCAGCCCCAAAACACGGAAGGATCCGCACATGTGCAGGAAGTGCAGCAAACGCTCTTCATTCGCGAGCACTGATGATTGATAATGCTCGCAACCCTCCCACGCCCTTGCTGGCTTGGTAATAGGCCCAGACAAGTGTCAAACATATATGCTGCTTATTGTGTAGGCTGTAGTGGGGTAGCCCATATGGGGTACAACCCAAATTAGGGTTTACTACTTGTACTCTTGCATCCTGCTAGTGCATTCATTCCTGCTGCTAGATTCTAACATGGTTTCAGAGCACTAAGGTCCGTAGGACCGTTTTTTTTCGGGCCCACCTACCGCTGCGGTTACCGCGCTACCCCACGTACCTGCCTGCCTTGCCTTGCCTTGTGACGTGCTGCACTACGCGCGCCGTCCAGCAGCCCTAGCGCTGCCTCCTGCTGCCCTAGGCCAGCGCGCTGCTTCTAGAGGCCCGTAAGGCCCGCGCGCCGCCCCTACACGCCCTTCAGGCCCGCGAACAGCCCCTGCAGACCGTTAGGCCCGCTGCTGCCGCGCGCTGCCCGCACCGAGCCCGCGCACCCCGCACCGAGCCGAGCGCAGCCCGCAGCAGCAGCGCGCAGCCCGCACCGAGCCCACGCAGCCCGCTGCAGCCGCGCGCAGCCCGCACCGAGCCGCGCGCAGCCCGCTGCAGCCGCGCGCATCCCGAACCGAGCCGCGCGCAGCCCGCTGCTGCCGCGCGCAGCCCGCGCCGAGCCCACGCAGCCCGCGTCGAGCCGCGCGCGGTCTGCTACGGCCTCGCGAGGCCCACGCGCGACCCGCAGCAGCCCGCGCCGAGCCGCGCGCGGCCTGCTACTCCCTCGCGTGGCCCGCAGCAGCCCGCGCCGAGCCGCGCGCGGCCCGCTACTGCCTAGCGCGGCCGCGCGCGGCCTGCAGCAGCCCAGCGCGCTGTCAGCGCAGCCCGCGCCGAGCCGCGCGCGGCCCTCTGCCTCGGCCCCGACCTGCCGCTGATGCGGCCCCGCCCTGCAGCTGCCACGGCCCCGACCTGCCGCTGATGCGGCCCCGCCCTACAGCTGCCGCGACCCCGACCTGCCGCTGACGCGGCCCCACCCTGCGACTGCCGCTGAAGCGGCCCCGCCCTGCAGCTGCCGCGGCCCTACTCTGCAGCCGTTGTTGCGGCCCCGACGTCGCCGCTGTCGTGCGCCTACTCGGCCCCGCCCGTCGAGCGCAGAGCTGCCGCGGCCCTACTCTGCAGCCGTTGTTGCGGCCCCGACGTCGCCGCTGTCGTGCGCCTACTGCCGCCGCCTGCCGTCACCTGCCTGCCTGCCTGCGGCCTGCTCTTCCTGCCTGCCTGCCTGCCTGCCTGCCTGCAGGCCTGCCTGTCTGCCTGCCTGCCTGCCTGCCTGCCTGCCTGCCTGCCTGCCTGCCTGGCTGCCTGGCTGCCTGCCGGCCTGCCTGCCTGCCTGCTTGCCTGCCTGCCTGTCTGCCTGCCGGCCTGTCTGCCTGCCTGCCTGCCTGCCTGCCGGCCTGTCTGCCTGCCTGCCTGCCGGCTTGTCTGCCTGCCTGCCTGCCTGCCTGTCGGCCTGCCTGCCTGCCTGCTTGCCTGCCTGCCTGCCGCGCCTGCCCTGCCCGCGCTACTGCTACTACTCCTGCTATTAGCAGGTGGCCAGATGCAGCTCCAGCGTCGTTCCTGCGCGTCTCTCACGCCCCAGCAGCTTGATGAGTGGTATAGGGTTTGGGGCTGTCGAGGTAGCCGTCGTAGCAGTCGCCCTGGAGCTGGTCAGTTGGGGGCGTCTGGCAGTGGCCAGCTGCAGCTGCAGGGGCGTCCTCGCGAGACACTTACGCCCCGGCAGCTCCAGGAGTGGTACACTCAGTGTAGCAGGTCTACGCGTACCGTTCGCTGCCCGTACGTCATTCGCACAGGTGTTAGGACTGGTCAGCCTTGCGGGACACTTGGTCACACACAGTCCCGCTGCTTCGCCCGTCTGAGCGACGCCTGGCGTACCGTGTTTGGAGACGAGGCTGAGCTCCCTGCCTGGCCGGAGCTGCTTGGACAGAGGGTAGATATCTTTGCACTTGACTATGATGCTATTCTCATTGCCATGTATGCATTGCCTACTAGTGTTGACCGTGCCTGTTACCTGTGCGTCCCGCCTGACCCTGGTATAGCGCCTGCTGCTCTCGGTACTGGTGAGGCTGCTGCTCTAGGTGCTCGTGCGTCTCCTGCTCTAGGTGCTGGTGAGACTGCTGCTCTAGGTGCTGGTGAGTTTGCTCTTTCTGGTACTGCGCCTGCTGCGGTCTTGCACACCTTCACCCTTGACTCAGGAGCTTCTCGCTCTTTCTTTCGCGACTGCACCACACTCACGCCGCTCAGTCGGCCAGTTCCGGTCTCCCTGGCGGACCCCTCTGGGGGTCCAGTCCTTGCCCACTACTCCACGGTTCTGCCGTGTCCGGCCGTCCCGTCTGGCTTCCTGTCAGAGCGTCTGACCGGTTTCGTGCTGAGCACCCTACTGTCACGCGTCTTCTAGCCACTGTTGTCACTGACCCGTCGTTTGAGTCTGCTGCTGCGTCTGCCCTAGTCGCTGAGCTTGTTGACTTTGCTGCTGCCTGTCGTCTAGACTTCGCTGCCAGTCTTGTTGCTGAGTCTGAGTCTGTCTGTCCTCCGTCCGTCGGGGGTGAGTGTGCTCTTAGCACGGACGTCCTTGAGGACAGGCACGAGGACCTTGAGTGTCTTGCAGCCGCTGCGCCTCATCTCGTGGCCATGCTGCTTGCCCCTGAGGGAGACCCGGATGCACCAGACATCCCGACCCCGCGCTCTTACGCTGAGGCGATCGCGGGTGAGTACTCCTCTCAGTGGCAGACAGCCATGGACGCAGAGATGGCATCCTGGAAGTCCACAGGCACTTACGTCGATGAGGTTCCCCCTCCTGGGGCGAACATCGTCGATGGCATGTGGATTTCAGGGTGAAGCGGCCGCCGGGTTCTCCGCCTGTCTTCAAGGCTCGTTACGTTGCTCGAGGCTTCAGTCAGCGAGAGGGAGTTGACTTCTTCCAGACCTTCTCCCCCACCCCGAAGATGACCACTCTTCGGGTACTGCTGCACGTTGCCGCTCAGCGTGACTACGAGCTTCACTCTCTTGACTTCAGCACAACCTTCTTACAGGGCAGCCTGCACGAGGAGATCTGGCTGCGCCGCCCACCTGGCTTCACTGGGTCGTTCCCTCTTGGTACCCAGTGGAGCCTCCGGCGGCCAGTCTACGGTCTCCGCCAGGCACCTCGTGAGTGGCACGACACACTGAGGACTACACTTGCGGCTCTTGGGTTCGCTCCTTCCACTGCTGACCCGTCGCTGTTTCTGCGCACCGACACTTCCCTGCCGCCGTTCTACATCCCCGTGTACGTCGACGACCTGGTCTTTGCCACTGCTGACACTGAGGCTCTCGCTCAGGTGAAGTCGGAGCTGCAGAAGAGACACACGTGCACAGACCTGGGTGAGCTGCGCAGCTACCTTGGCTTGCAGATCACTCGGGACAGAGCACGCCGCACCATCACCCTGACTCAGTCACACATGGTGCAGCAGGTCCTTCAGCGCTTCGGCTTCTCCTGGTCCTCCCCACAGCACACTCCTCTGGCTACAGGTCACTCGCTCTCAGCTCCACCTTCGGACGAGTCCGTAGAGCCAAGTGGTCCTTACCCAGAGTTAGTTGGCTGCCTCATGTACCTGATGACTTGCACTCGTCCTGACCTCGCGTACCCTCTTGGCCTCCTGGCTCGCTACGTGGCTCCTGGTCGGCACCGACCTGAGCACATGGCTGCTGCTAAGAGGGTACTGCGTTACTTGTGCAGTACATCAGGCATGGGGCTAGTGCTTGGAGGACGGAGTGAGGTGGTGCTCACTGGGCACTCAGACGCGTCTTGGGTTGACGACCAGACTACACAGCGGTCGTCACAGCTCCAGTTGTGAGGCTGAGATCTACGCCACCGCCATGGCTGCACAGGAGTTACGCTGGCTCACCTACCTGCTGACTGACTTGGGTGAGTGGCCTCGTTCTCCTCCAGTTCTGTACGTTGACAACAAGGCGGCCATTGCCTTGTGTGAGGAGCACAAACTGGAGCACAGAACGAAGCACATCGCTCTGCGTTACTTCCTGGCTCGAGAGTTGCAGCAGCGAGGTCAGCTTCGTCTTCGTCACATGGCCACTCGGGCCAACACTGCTGATATATTCACCAAGGCACTTCCGTCTGGTGATCATCAGCGCTTTTGTACCCTGTTAGGCCTTGTGCCTACGTTTCCACACTTGCTGTAGTCTTTGGTTGTACTGTGATCTATATATATATGTTCTGCATGCTTGCCCTTGCTAGGTAGTGATCACTGCTCTATTGTTGTTGCATATATATATACCTCTGCATGTGAACTGGCCTTGTGGCCCTTTGCTTGTGCTCAGAGAGTGTGGTGACGTTGTGATCCACCCTGAGCTTGCTTTGCTTCTCTTGACTGGTCGTGTGACCCTTGTTCTCCCCCACTTTGCCTATGAGGGTGTGTCAAACATATATGCTGCTTATTGTGTAGGCTGTAGTGGGGTAGCCCATATGGGGTACAACCCAAATTAGGGTTTACTACTTGTACTCCTGCATCCTGCTAGTGCATTCATTCCTGCTGCTAGATTCTAACAACAAGCGCAGCGACATGACCCGGCGGAAGAAAAATGCTCAAAACGAGCTCTTTCAGCCAAAAACGCGGAAGGATCCGCACATGTGCATGAAGTGCAGCGGGCGCTATTCATTCGCGAGCGCCGATGACTGATGATGCTCGCAACCCTCCCACGCCCTTGCTGGCTTGGTAATAGGACCAGACAAGTGCAGCCACGTGACCCGGCGGAAGAAAAACGCTCGGAACGAGCGCTTCCACCAACAAACATGCGAAAGGATCCGCACTTGTGTAGGAAGTGCAGCAGACAAGCGCAGCCACGTGACCCGGCGGAAGAAAAACGCTCGGAACGAGTGCTTCCACCCCCCAAACGCGGAAGGATCCGCACATGTGCAGGAAGCGCAGCGGGCGCTCTTCATTCACGAGCGCCGATGACCGATGATGCTTGCAACCCTCCCACGCCCTTGCTGGCTTGGTAATAGGACCAGACAAGCGCAGCCACGTGACCCGGCGGAAGAAAAACGCTCGGAACGAGCGCTTCCAGCCCCAAAACACGGAAAGATCCGCACATGTGCAGGAAGTGCAGCGGGCGCTCTTCATTCGCGAGCGCTGATAACCGACGATGCTCGTAAACCCTCCCACGCCCTTGCTGGATGGCAATAGGCCCAGACAGGCGTAGCCACATGACCCAGAGGAAGAAAAACTCTCGGAACGAGCGCTTTCATCCCCAAAACGCGGAAGGATCCGCGCATGTGCAGGATAAGCGCCTAGCGAGTGCAAAATTGCAAGAACAAGGGCCTAGCGAGTGCAAAAATTCAAGAACAAGGGCCTAGCGAGTGCAAAATTGCAAGAACAAGGGCCTAGCGAGTGCAAAATTGCAAGAACAAGGACTTAACGAGTGTAAAACTGCAAGAACAAGTGTCTGGCAAGTGCAAAATTGCATGTTAAGGGCCTAGCGAGTGCAAAACTGCAAGAACACGTGTCTAGCAAGTGCAGAATTGCAAGAACAAGGGCCTAGCGAGTGCAAAATTGCAAGAACAAGTGTCTAGTGAGTGCAGAATTGCAAGAACAAGGGCCTAGCGAGTGCAAAATTGCAAGAACAAGGGCCTAGCGTGTGCAAAATTGCAAGAATAAAGGTCTAGCGAGGCAAAAATTGCAAGAACAAGGGCCTAGCGTGTGCAAAATTTCAAGAACAAGGGCCTAGCGTGTGCAAAATTGCAAGAACAATGGCCTTGCAAGAACAAGGGCCTAGCGTGTGCAAAATTGCAAGAACAAGTGTCTAGCGAGTGCAAAATTGCAAGAACAAGGGCCTAGCGTGTGCAAAATTGCAAGAACAAGGGCCTAGCGAGTGCAAAATTGCAAGAACAAGTGTCTAGCGAGTGCAAAAATTCAAGAACAAGGGCCTAGCGAGTGCAAAATTGCAAAAACAAGGGCCTAGCGAGTGCAAAATTGCAAGAACAAGGGCCTAGCGAGTGCAAATTTGCAAAAACAAGGGCCTAGCGAGTGCAAAATTGCAAGAACAAGGGCCTAGCGTGTGCAAAATTGCAAGAACAAGGGCCTAGCGTGTGCAAAATTGCAAGAACAAGGGCCTAGCGTGTGCAAAATTGCAAGAACAAGGGCCTAGAGTGTGCAAAATTGCAAGAACAAGGGCCTAGCGTGTGCAAAATTGCAAGACCAAGTGTCTAGTGAGTGCAAAATTACAAGAACAAGGGCCTAGCGTGTGCAAAATTGCAAGAACAAGGGGCTTAGCGAGTGCAAAATTGCAAGAACAAGTGTCTAGCGAGTGCAAAAATTCAAGAACAAGGGCCTAGCGAGTGCAAAATCGGAAGAACAAGGGCCTAGCGAGTGGCGCAAAATTTCAAGAACAAGGGCCTAGCGAGTTCAAAATTGCAAGAACAAGGGCCTAGCGAGTGCAAAATTGCAAAAACAAGTGCCTGAGTGCAAAATTGCAAGAACAAGGGCCTAGCAAGTGCGAAATCGCAAGAGCAAGTACCTAGTGTGTGCAAAATTGCAAGAACAAGTGTCTAGCGAGTGCAAAATTGCAAGAACAAGTGTCTAGCGAGTGCAAAATTGCAAGAACAAGGGCCTAGCGAGTGCAAAATTGCAAGAACAAGGGCCTAGCGAGTGCAAAATTGCAAGAACAAAGGGTCTAGCGAGTGCAAAATTGCAAGAACAAGGGCCTAGCGTGTGCAAAATTGCAAGAACAAGTGTCTAGCGAGTGCAAAATTTCAAGAACAAGTGTCAAGTGAGTGCAAAACTGCAAGAACAAGGGCCTAGCGTCTGAAAAATTTCAAGAACAAGGGCCTAGCGTCTGTAAAATTGCAAGAACAAGGGCCTAGCGTGCGCAAAATTGCAAGAACAAGGGCCTAGCGAGTGCAAAATTGCAAGAACAAGTGTCTAGCGAGTGCAAAATTGCAAGAACAAGGGCCTAGCGAGTGCAAAAATTCAAGAACAAGGGCCTAGCGAGTGCAAAATTGCAAGAAAAAAGGGCTAGCGAGGGCAGAATTTCAAGAACAAGGGCCTAGCGAGTGCAAAATTGCAAGAACAAGGGCCTAGCATGTGCAAAATTGCAAGAACAAGGGCCTAGCATGTGCAAAATTGCAAGAACAAGGGCCTAGGGTGTGCAAAATTACAAGAACAAGGGCCTAGCGTGTGCAAAATTGCAAGAACAAGGGCCTAGCGTGTGCAAAATAGCAAGAACAAGGGCATAGCGTGTGCAAAATTGCAAGAACAAGGGCCTAGCGAGTGCAAAATTGCAAGAACAAGGGCCTAGAGTGTGCAAAATTGCAAGAACAAGGGCCTAGCGTATGCAAAATTGCAAGAACAACGGCCTAGCATGTGCAAAATTGAAAGAACAAGGGCCTAGCGAGTGCAAAATTGCAAGAACAAGGGCCAAGCGAGTGCAAAATTGCAAGAACAAGGGCCTAGCGTGTGCAAAATTGCAAGAACAAGGGCCTAGCATGCGCAAAATTGCAAGAACAAGGGCCTAGCGTGTGCAAAATTTCAAGAACAAGGGCCTAGCGTCTGCAAAATTCCAAGAACAAGGGCCTAGCGCGTGTAAAATTGAAAGAACAAGGGCCAGGCGTGTGCCAAATTGCAAGAACAAGGGCCTAGCGTGTGCAAAATTGCAATAACAAGGGTCTGGCGTGTGCAAAATTGCAAAAACAAGGGCCTAGCGTCTGCAAAATTCAAGAACAAGGGCCTAGCGTATGCAAAATTGCAAGAACAAGGGCCTAGCGAGTGCAAAATTGCAAGAACAAGGGCCTAGCGTCTGCAAGATTGCAAGAACAAGGGCCTAGCGTCTCCAAAATTGCAAGAACAAGGGCCTAGCGTGTGCAAAATTGCAAGAACAAGAGCCTGGCGTGTGCCAAATTGCAAGAACAAGGGCCTAGCGAGTGAAAAATTGCAAGAACAAGGGCCTAGCGTGTGCAAAATTGCAAGAACAAGGGCCTAGCGTGTGCAAAATTGCAAGAACAAGGGCCTAGCGTGTGCAAAATAGCAAGAACAAGGGCCTAGCGTGTGCAAAATTGCAAGAACAAGGGCCTAGCATGTGCAAAATAGCAAGAACAAGGGCCTAGCGTGTGCAAAATAGCAAGAACAAGGGCCTAGCATGTGCAAAATTTCAAGAACAAGGGCCTAGCGTGTGCAAAATTTCAAGAACAAGGGCCTAGCGTGTGCAAAATTGCAAGAACAAGGGCCTAGCGAGTGCAAAATTGCAAGAACAAGGGCCTAGCGTGTGCAAAATTGCAAGAACAAGGGCCTAGCGTGTGCAAAATTGCAAGAACAAGGGCCTAGCGTGTGCAAAATTGCAAGAACAAGGGCCTAGCGTGTGCAAAATTTCAAGAACACGGGCCTAGCGTGTGCATAATTGCAAGAACAAGGGCCTAGCGTCTGCGAAATTGCAAGAACAAGGGCCTAGCGTGTGCAAAATAGCAAGAACAAGGGCCTAGCGTGTGCAAAATTGCAAGAACAAGGGCCTAGCATGTGCAAAATAGCAAGAACAAGGGCCTAGCGTGTGCAAAATAGCAAGAACAAGGGCCTAGCGTGTGCAAAATTTCAAGAACAAGGGCCTAGCGTGTGCAAAAATTCAAGAACAAGGGCCTAGCGTGTGCAAAATTTCAAGAACAAGGGCCTAGCGTGTGCAAAATTGCAAGAACAAGGGCCTAGCGTGTGCAAAATTGCAAGAACAAGGGTCTAGCGTGTGCAAAATTGCGTGAACAAGGGCCTAGCGAGTGCAAAATTGCAAGAACAAGGGCCTTGCGTGTGCAAAATTGCAAGGACAAGGCCCTAGCGTGTGCAAAATTGCAAGAACAAGGGCCTAGCGAGTGCAAAATTGCAAGAACAAGGGCCTAGCGAGTGCAAAATTGCAAGAACAAGGGCCTAGCATGTGCAAAATTGCAAGAACAAGGGCCTAGCATGTGCAAATTTCAAGAACAAGGGCCTGGCGTGTCCAAATTGCAAGAACAAGGGCCTAGCGTGTGCAAAATTGCAAGAAAAATGGCCTAACTTGTGCCAAATTGCAAGAACAAGGGCCTAGCGAGTGCAAAATTGCAAGGACACGGCCTAGCATGTGCAAAATTGCAAGAACCAGGGCATAGCATGTGCAAAATTGCAAGAACAATAGCCTGGCGTGTCCAAAATTGCAAGAACAAGGGCCTAGCGTCTGTAAAATTGCAAGAACAAGGGCCTAGCGTGTGCCAAATTGCAAGAACAAGGGCCTAGCGAGTGCAAAATTGCAAGAACAAGGGCCTAGCGTGTGCAAAATTGCAAGAACAAGGGCCTAGCGTTTGCAAAATTGCAAGAAAAAGGGCTAGCATGTGCAAAATTGCAAGAACAAGGGCCTAGCGTGTGCAAAATAGCAAGAACAAGGGCCTAGCGTGTGCAAAATTGCAAGAACAAGGGCCTAGCAAGTGCATAATTGCAAGAACAAGGGCCTAGCGTGTGCAAAATAGCAAGAACAAGGGCCTAGCGTATGCAAAATTGCAAGAACAACGGCCTAGCATGTGCAAAATTGAAAGAACAAGGGCCTAGCGAGTGCAAAATTGCAAGAACAAGGGCCAAGCGAGTGCAAAAATTGCAAGAACAAGGGCCTAGCGTGTGCAAAATTGCAAGAACAAGGGCCTAGCGTGTGCAAAATTGCAAGAAAAAAAGCCTAGCGTGTGCAAAATTCCACGAACAAGGGCCTAGCGAGTGCAAAATTGCAAGAACAAGGGCCTAGTGTGTGCAAAATTGCAAGAACAAGGGCCTAGCGTGTGTAAAATTGAAAGAACAAGGGCAAGCGTGTGCCAAATTGCAAGAACAAGGGCCTAGCGTGTGCAAAATTGAAAGAACAAGGGCGAGGCGTGTGCGTGTGTGCAAATTCAAGAACAAGGGCCTAGCGTGTGCAAAATTGCAAGAACAAGGGTCTAGCGTGTGCAAAATTGCAAGAACAAGGGCCTAGTGTGTGCAAAATTCTAAGTACAAGGGCCTAGCGTGTGCAAATTCAAGAACAAGGGCCTAGCGTATGCAAAATTGCAAGAACAAGGGCCTAGCGAGTGCAAAATGCAAGAACAAGGGCTTAGCATGTGCAAATTTGAAAGAACAAGGGCCTAGCGAGTGCAAAATTGCAAGAACAAGGGCCTAGCGAGTGCAAAATTGCAAGAACAAGGGTCTAGCGTCTGCAAAATTGCAAGAACAAGGGCTTAGCGTCTGCAAAATTGCAAGAAAAAGGGCCTAGCGTGTGCAAAATTGCAAGAACAAGGGCCTAGCATGTGCAAATTTGCAAGAACAAGAGTCTAGCGTGTGCAAAATTGCAAGAAACAAGGGCCTAGCGTGTGTAAAATTGAAAGAACAAGGGCCAGGCGTGTGCCAAATTGCAATAACAAGGGT
>CANIUD010000065.1:0-97711 GCA_947470075.1 Closterium sp. Yama58-4 | reverse complement strand
CATTTGGGCAGGTACTCGCGCAATGTGCGCTTCGGCACAACATTGTATGCGCTATGAACCGTTGCAAGCAGAAAGGACGAGCTCGCAAAGGAACCCAAGATGGAAGCTTTGCAGTTCGGTTGAGTTGATTGCGCAGATTCAGTTCTATCCAACTCGAAATTGTACTGTTTTGTTTGGTTAACTATAGTGTAGCAGGGAAGGCATATAGGGTACAATTTAGGTGAAGGTTGGATGTTGTTTGTCTGTATCTGCATGCTACAAGGCCAGTGAGAAACCAGCGGAACAGCATTTGGCTGGTTGGCAAAGACAAAACAGGCTAAACGGGTTCTGTTTTTAGAACCTGAACCTGGTTGTTGTTTTTCCAGGTTGGAAAAACAGAACCAGAGGTTGTTTACCAACCAACACCTGCTATTTGTCCAGCCAGGTTGGTTCTGTTGTTTGGAATTATTTGGGATCATCCCTGGTTGTTCCCAGGTTGATTCCCAAGGTCCTTGCTCGCTAGAACTATTTCATCCTTCTCTGTTTGTACCTGAATATAGTCAAATTGATTCATGCGAATTCCTTCCTCGCTGGAATTTCGTTTCTGCGCTGTTCGACGGCGGAATGCTACCCGAGTCAACGCTAGTATGTTAGCACTCCAACGCTAGGCAAACGCTGTCCGAGCCATAACTTAGTATGGCCAGAACTTTTCGCGAGGCAACTTGGTTCATTTTAAAGCTCTTGGAGCGAGCTTCGTTATAGCGAATTCTCAGCTTAATCCGACCGACGGTCTGCACGGCACGCTGCGCGACGTTCAAGGTACTCTTGCTGTTTTGACTAAGTCCTTCTTGATCCCTCTCTCTACAAACTCGGACCCGAGGATAGGGGCTGGTCTTGTACCAGGCACCCAGGGACCCTTGGAGGTGATCCCGAGGAGAGGTTTTAAGTTTGATTAAGTCCTAATAGCTTGAGTTTATTAGGCCCTTACACCAACAAGCTGGTATCAGAGCTGCGTTATAGTGATCCTCGGTATAGGTAGCTATGGCGGGCAACACCTCGGCGGGAGCTGGTGAATCTTCAGCCCAAGATCGTAGCGGCAGCCAAGATTCTGGTCTTTCAGCGCCAAGGGGAGTGCGAACAAACCAGGGCTCGCTTGTCAAGGAGGTGCTGAAGAATTTCACCGTCGAGAAGTTCAATGGTGAGGGCTATGATGATTGGCCTGTGGTATAAAATGCAATTATATTTCCGTCAGATCGGTTTGCTGAAACTAATGATTGGGGAGGAGCCTAGACCGAGTGACCCCACGCTGCAGGAAGATTGGGACGAGCGCTCCTCGGCTGGCTACTATTTGATGTCGCAGAGTTTGGAGCTGAACCAGCGTTACCACGTCATGCACCTGCTGCCGGAGGTTGAATGCGGTCCGAAGGCGTGGACCGTGTTGAAGGAGCTGCACGCCCCGACCTCCGTTGTCGCAACGTTGATGCTGGAGAAGGAGCTGTCCGCGTTGCGCCTGAGCGAGGGAGAGCCGGTGCAACCAGTTCTGGACAAGATGCGCGACCTCTACGCGAAGTTGGCGACCGCGGGAATCACCTACCCGGAGCAGACCAAGTGCTTGAAGATGCTCTCGCTGCTGCCGGAATCGTGGCTTCAATTTACGAGCGGATTGAGCCTGCCGCAGAACCAGAGCTTGTGGACGCTCGAGTGGGTGCGGACGAAGATTCTGGAGGAGGACTTCCGTCGCCGCCAACTGAGGGGTGGAGACGACGGCAGCAGCGGCTACGGGATGCAAGGGAGCCGACGTGGCAGAGGACGTGGCTTCGGTGGTGCTGGACGCGGTGCAAAGAAAGACGACGACTCCAACGACCAACAAGGAGGTACCGGTTGGGGTCGCGGTGCGAAATCTGGACGTGGGGGCAAGTCGGGTGCTGGTGGCAAAATGAAAGGGAGTTGCTGGTATTGTGAGAAGGAAGGGCACCCCTGGTTTTTGTGCTATAAGAAACCCGATGGATGGACCCCCCAGAATCGTCACCAGGATGGCGGCGCGTGGAGGAACCAGAAAAACGGCGCCAACATGGTCGCTGATTCGTCCGACAACAACCCGAAGGGCAACGGCGGTGCGGAGAAGAAGAAGGAGCGCACCGCGGGCCAATTCTTCCATGTGGGAGACAAGGGGGAGCAAGGAGACGCCTCTGCCAAAGTTGGAGCAGAGCTGCACCCCCTAGACTATTGGGTGTTGGACACAAGCGCTGCTTGGACGATGACGCCGCGCAAGGACCTGCTGGACGAAGTACGAGCTGCACCGATCAATGAAGTGTGCTCCGCCTCTGGACACATGTTGAAGGTGGCTGGTGCGGGACGAGCTGCGTTTAAGGGAGCGGATGGCAAGCCGGTGGTGCTGCACGACGTTCTCTTCGTCCCCGACCTGAAGGCCAACCTTATCTCCCTCCGTAAGCTTGGCAAGGCTGGGGTGAACACCAACACGGATGGGGCACGCACTTATAAGGGGAAGCTGGGCAATCGGGTGCTTTGGGATCTGCACGAGAGCAAGGACGTGTACAGATCTATGTGGCAGCTGCCGGCCCTGGCGTGGCATGGTGGGGGGCAGGCTGGAGAAGGGTCTGCATCCCAGGGGGAGTGCAATGCC
The DNA here is from genome assembly GCA_947470075.1 of Closterium sp. Yama58-4. NCBI lineage: Eukaryota > Viridiplantae > Streptophyta > Zygnematophyceae > Desmidiales > Closteriaceae > Closterium > Closterium sp. Yama58-4. Next base: position 95,088 of record CANIUD010000065.1, on the reverse strand, counting down.
GTTGGAGGGGTTGGTGTGAAAGTGTCGGCCAGATCTGGGGAGACAGATTGGGCAACGGCACACCGGCGCTTAGGGCATGTGGCAATGCCTTTGCTGAAGCAGCTGGAGAAGGATGGAGCCGTTAAGGGTCTGAAGCTGAACGGACAGCCACCCGATGACAACTGTGAAATCTGTTTGCTTTCAAAGTTCACCCGTTTCCCTTTCCATAGTGTGGCTGGCAGGAGCAAGAAGCCTTTGGAGCTGGTCCACATGGACTTGGTGGGGCCGCTGCCGGTGCAAGGGCACAAGGGGGAGCGGTATTTTCTTACAATTGTGGATGACTGGAGCAGGCTGATGTGGGCGTATCCGCTGAAGCAGAAGGACCACGCCGCCTCCACGATACGGGACGATTGGCTGCCATTCGTGGAGAAGCAGGCGGAGTGTGTAGTGAAGCGGATTAGGACAGACCGGGGTGGTGAGTTCCTTGGAGCTGAAATGACGGCCTGGCTCAAGAAGCAGGGCATCCAGAGAGAGCTGACCACGGCTTATACCCCACAGTCCAATGGTGTAGCAGAACGGGCAAACCGGACCATTCTGGAGACAGCTAGGGCGCTGCTCATAGAATCTGGGCTGAGCAATTCTATGTGGCCTCATGCTGTCCGGCACGCCACTGTCGCTAGGAACAGGGTGCTCACCAAGGTTGGGGATGACTCGTGGGTGCCGTTGGAGAGGTGGCTTGGGAGGAAGCCGCCGGTGGACATGCTGAGGGTGTTCGGTTGCATGGCAGTCGCCCACGTCCCCAAGACCTACCGCAGTAAGTTGGGGGCGAGTGCAATCTGGTGTGTGCATTTGGGGCTGGCTGCTGAGAGCAAGGGATGGCTGCTGTGGGAACCATCCAAGGGTGGTGTTTGACAGCAGGGATGTGAAATTCATTGAGGGCATGATGTATGGGAGCTGGGAGAAACAGCCGGAGGCAAGGGTGTCCCAGCAGATGGAGCAGATCACCATGCAGCTGGACCTGACTCCTAGTGTGTGGGAGGAGGGAGAGGAGGCAGCTGCTGGAAATGGTGATGGAGAGAAGATACAGGAGGCATCTGCTGGTGGAGAAAATGGTGTGGAAACTGGCGGCAGCACTAGTGGAGCTGCTGGACCCGAGGGAGGAGAGAAGCAGCAGGAAAAAACTAAGAAGCCGAAGGGTGTCGTTATGAAGGGATGGGAGACACCCGTCTCCAGGCCAGGACGTACCCGTATGGCTACTAAGAAGCTGACTGCAGGAACTGATGCAGCAGAGCAGCAGCTAGGGACCGAAGAGGCATTGCTGATTCTACCTCATGGCTATGACCCGGATGAGGAGGATGAGCCTGCGTACTGTTTTCTTGCCCCTGCACCAGAGGAACCAGCTAGCATGGAGGAGGCATTAGCTGGACCAGATAGGGACAAGTGGCTGGCTTCTAGGGATGCTGAGTACCAGAGTCTGCTGGAGAATAGGACATGGGATCTGGTGGTGCTGCCTGATGGGAAGAAAGCGATACAATGCAAGTGGGTGCTGAGGATCAAGACCGATGACAAGGGGCAGGTCACCATCTACAAGAGTAGGCTGGTGGCGAAGGGGTTTATGCAGAAGGAGAAGCAGGACTTCAACGAGATCTTTGCTCCCACTGCCAAACCCCCTACCCTCCGTGTCTTGTTGGAGAGCAGCTGTTAGTGGGAAATTCATCATTCAGATGGATATTTCAACGGCATTCCTGAATGGGATTTTAGAGGAGGATGTGTACATGACGCAGCCGCCTGGGTATGAGGATGGTACGGGCAGGGTGTGCAAGCTCAACAAGTCCATCTACGGCTTGAAGCAGGCGCCACGCTGCTGGTACCAGAAGTTGGCAGCTGTTTTAGAGGAGATGGATTCAGGACCAGCAACTGTGATGAGAGCCTCTTCTCAAGGGCGAGGGGGAGAAGCTGGTGCTGTTTCTGGTCTATGTGGACGACATTCTTCTCTTCAACAGCAGCATGAAGGAGATCCAGAAAGTGCAGCAGCAACTGATGGAAAACTTCAAGTGCAAGAACCTTGGGGAGGTAAAGTACTACCTCGGGATGCACGTGGAGAGGGATCCAGATCACAGGTGGTTGAAGCTGCACCAGGAGAAGTTCATCAAGGAGCTGGGGGAGAAGTATGGGATTGAGAATGAGCGCAAGGTTGCAACTCCCCTGCCAGCAGAATTCAAGCTTGTGAAGGCTGCAGAGGATGAAGGGGTTGAAGCTGAAGAGCAGCAGCAATTTCAGTCCTTGGTGGGCAGCCTCTTGTACGCAGCAGTTCACACGAGGCCCGACATCTCTTTCTCGGTTGGGCAGCTGGCCAGGGTGGTGCAGAATCCATCAGAGGAGCAGGTGGATGCAGCTGAGCGTGTGGTGAAGTACCTGAACTCTCACCCAAGCATTGGAGTTCAATACTCCGCATCTGCACAGGTGAAGCAGAAAGGGGTGGAGGTGCTGAAAGAGAAGGGGGAGAGGCTTGGAGAAGGCAAGCTATTTCTCACTTGCTTTACCGATGCTACATGGGCTTCTGAAAAGGAGGATTCCTCATCTGTGGGAGGATACATCTGCGTAGTTGGGGGAGGACCTGTTAGTTGGAGGTCCAAGAAGCAGACGGAGACGGCACTCTCTTCCGTAGAATCAGAGTACATGGCGATGTTCCATGGGGTGAAGGAGGTAATTTGGCTGAGGAGGCTGTTAGAGGAGATTGGCCAGGAGCAAAAAGTTGCTACGCCGCTGTTTTGTGATAGCAAGGGGGCTCTTGGGATGGCCAGGAACGCTGTGCTTCATGGCCTGAACAAGCACATGCGTATCAAGTGGCATTGGCTGCGTAAGGAGGTGAAGAGGGGGACGGTGAATCCAATCTACATCAAGACTCACCAGCAGCCAGCAGACTTTCTCACCAAGAGGCTTGCGGATGAGCCTCATTGGCGTTGTGTGCGCATGAGTGGAATGAGCATGAACTAGCATGGAATGACGGGGATGCAGCCGGCAGGCTGAGGGGGAGTGTGTTGGGTGCAAATTTACATTGCACGACATCATGCCGTCTGTTTGTACGAGTATGCGTGTGCGAATGCATTTGGGTGTGAATGGAATGTTCGTGTGTTTGTTTGCTTTCGCAATTTTCGCTTGATGCATTTGCAGGTACTCGCGCAATGTGCGCTTCGGCACAACATTGTACGCGCTATGAACAGTGCAAGCAGAAAGGACGAGCTCGCAAAGGAACCCAAGATGGAAGCTTTGCAGTTCGGTTGAGTTGATTGCGCAGATTCAGTTCTATCCAACTCGAAATTGTACTGTTTTTGTTGGTTAACTATAGTGTAGCAGGGAAGGCACTATAGGGGTACAATTTAGGTGAAGGTTGGATGTTGTTTGTCTGTATCTGCATGCTACAAGGCCAGGGGAAACCAGCGGAACCAGCATTTGGCTGCTTGGGCAAAGACAAAACAGGTTCTGTTTTTAGAACCTGAACCTGGTTGTTGTTTTTCCCAGGTTGGAAAAACAGAACCAGAGGTTGTTTACCAACCTACCACCTGCTATTTTGTCCAGCCAGGTTGGTTCTATTGCTTGGAATTATTTGGGATCATCCCTGGTTGTTCCCAGGTTGATTTCCAAGGTCCTTGCTAGCTAGAACTATTTAATCCTTCTCTGTTTGTACCTGAATATAGTAAAATTGATTCAAGCGAATTCCTTCCTCGCTGGAATTTCGTTTCTGCGCTATTCGACGGCGGAATGCTACCCGAGTCAACGCTAGTATGCTAGCACTCCAACGCTAGGCAAACGCTGTCCAAGCCAGAACTTAGTAATGGCAGAACTTTTCGCGAGGCAACCTGGCTCATTTTAAAGCTCTTGGAGCGAGCTTCGATATAGCGAATTCTCAGCTTAATCCGACCGACGGTCTGCACGGCACGCTGCGCGACGTTCAAGGTACTCTTGCTGTTTTGACTAAGTCCTTCTTGATCCCTCTCTCTACAAACTCGGACCCGAGGATAGGGGCTGGTCTTGTACCAGGCACCCAGGGACCCTTGGAGGTGACCCCGAGGAGAGGTTTTAAGTTTGATTAAGTCCTAATAGCTTGAGTTTATTAGGCCCTTACACCAACACTACCCATATGGTTGGTAATAGAGTAAAGGGGTTACTTTCCGACATGTTTTGTACTAAGAGTAAGTGCGTTATTTACTGATGAGGTTGGTGCTATGACTAAGTGCATTAGTTACCGATGTCATTGGTACAAAGAGTAAGTGCATTACTTGCCCATTTGGTTCGTACTAGGACTAAGTGCGTTACTTGTTTGTGGAGTTCGTACTAAGAGTAAGTACGTTACTTACACATGTGATTTCTATTGAAAGAAATTTTGTTACTTATTTGTAAGAGTACGACGGTTTTGTTAAGCATTACATGCTTGATACTGCTTTATTACACATTATCTAGCTTTTCTTTATTTTATCTTGCATGAATCTCCTTAATTTCCTAGGTTTGTTGCTTTTATGAACGTTATTATAGTTATAGGCACCGAAACAGGTTCAGTGCACCAGATTCTAGGCTTTTCTGTTGCCACCATATTGCCTTTTACCGAATTCGAGAAGGACCCATTTGGGACGCTTCGCGACCCGTCGAACCTTCTAGTAACACCCAAGTTACTGGCCTTGTGTGATGCATATGTATATAGCACGACGTTGTACATAGGTGAATCATTCGATGGATTTTCCTTGCTTGAACTAGATCCTCACACTTCGCAATCAGAGCGGGTTTACACGTGAGGTCTTCATCACTTAAAACTGGCCTTTAAAAACCGCGGCGGCGATGATGAAAGCGTCGATACAGGTATGTCTGCGCATTTTTTCTAAGACCCCTCGATCCGGTTTTGGGACACCCTTCATGATTATTGGCAAAAAAGAAAAAGAAAATGAAATTTCGACCGTCAGATCGATTCGAACCTCAGCGGCCCAGAGAATTTTACCCAAAAAAGTTGGATCCAGTTTCTCCTCAACGGCTGAGATTGGACACGAACTTCGACTAAGGGAAAATTGCGCGACGTGCGAAATTCGCGCTCGTCGACTTAACAGTCAATCTGACTCGCAGTAAGTCGGCCAGCACCTAGAATCCTATATTTTATGTTGCACAACTTCCTGTAAATTGCCACATGGAGGGAAGTAGAGAATATTTGATAGGAAAAATTGCGGAGTTACGAGCCGAGCATGAACAAATACGTGCGGCGCTCTGACAACTCGAAAAACTCATTGCAAACCAAGTGGTAGCCGCAGAAGCAGCAGCAGCGACGGCGACGACACTGACGGTTTTATCTGCGACAACGGTAGCAGCTATAGTTAAACCCAAAGCAAGCGAAGCCGAGAGAACTAGACACCTTCGATCCTACAGTCAAAGGGAGCGACAAACCCTGATTTATAGCTGAACTTGAATTTTACTTCGAAGGCGTTGGATGCACGACCCCGACAAAAGACGCAATGCGCATACGGCTCGCAGCAACACTGTTTCGAGCCCAGCTCTAGAGTGGATTAGCAATATAATTCTCCAAGGGGAAGGGACGTAGGCGCAGTTTCGGACATCACTGATCGAACAGTTTGACACGTGGAACAATAGCTACTATGGAAAACGACGCAACCAGCCAAAAAGTGGCATGGAGCGATCGGCACCACCCATGATTGCTGACCCGAAGAAGAACGACAAGGGCGATGCAAAGCAGCAGCTAGCAGAAATGAGACATGCAAATTTGCAGCACTACAGATTTTTGTATCTTGGCGAATTAGGAAATGAAGAATGCATGTGCGGAGCTGAAGGGCAAGAACAGTCCAGCACCCGCGAAGCAGAAAATGCACAACGTGGCAACTTCAGAGAGGGCAAAAAAAGGAGAATATAATGATACGAATTAAAAACTGTTGGGTGCAAATTCACTTTGCACGACATCCTGGCGTCCGTTTGTACAAGTATCAATGTGTGAATGCATTTGCGTGTGAATGGTGTGTTCGTGTATTTGTTTGCTTTCGCAATTTTCACTTGAAGCATTTGCAGGTACTCGCGCAATGTGCGCTTTGGCACAACATTGTACGCGCTATGAACAGTGCAAGCAGAAATGACGAGCTCGCAAAGGAACCCAAGATGGAAGCTTTACAGTTCGGTTAATTTCAATGCACAGATTCAGTCCTATCCTGTTTAAATGGTACTGTCTTGTTTGGTTGACAATATTGTAGCAGGGCAAGCACTATAGGGGTACAATTTAGGTGAAGGTTGGATGTTCTTTGTCTGTGTTTGCATGCTACAGGACCAGGAGAAACCAGCGGAACCAGAATTTGGCTGGTTGGGTAAAGAGAAAACGGGTTCTGTTTTTAGGACCTGAACCTAGCTGTTGTTTTTCCAGGTTGGAAAAACAAAACCCGATGTTGTTTACCAACCTACCACCTGCTATTTTGCTGGTTAGTTCTATTGCTTGGAGTTGTTTAAGATCATCCCTGGTTGTTCCCAGCTTGATTCCCAAGGCCCTTTGCTAGCTAGAACTATTTATTCCTTCTCTGTTTGTACCTGGATATAGTCAATTGATTCAAGCGGATTCCTTCCTTGCTGGAATTTCGTTTCTACGCGGTTCGACGGCGGAATGCTACCCGGGTCAACGCTAGTACGCTAACACTCCAACGCTAGTCAAACGCTGTCCGAGCCATAACTTCGTAATGGCAGAACTTTTTGCGATGCAACTTGGCTCATTTTACAGCTGTTGGAGAGTGCTTCGATATAGTGAATTTTCAGCTTAATCCAATCGACGTTCCGCACGATATGCTGCGCAACGTTCAAGGTACTCTTGCTGTTTTGACTAAGTCCCTCTTGATCCCTCTCTCTACAAACTCGAACCCGAGGATAGGGGCTGGTTTTGTACCAGGCACCCAGGGACCCTTGGAGGTGATCCCGAGGAGAGGTTTTAAGTTTGATTGAGTCTTAATAGCTTGAGTTTCTTAAGCCCTTGCACCAACAAAAACGTCACGACCGGCCGGCACCAGGGGAAAACGCGGCGACAAATGGAGACTTCGCGAAACAAGACTCTGTACCGACCGGGAAACTCCAGCTTTAAACCCCCGACAAGTAAGAATATTATTTCTTGTGGTTTTCAAGCCTATATTAAGGGAGAGTCAGAATTAAATCCGATACCAAGTAATATGAAAACACCATTCCGGAGCGTTGATAAGGGTTGAGCGTTCCGATGAATTTATATTCTCTCCTAGCAGCACGGTGTTAAGGCTGCCCGCCGTTCCCCACAGGTGAAGCCTATACAGCTGCAAATGCTTAGGGGAAGGTTCCAAGCTCAAGAGAAAGTTGTACTAGCCTCTGATAAATCCTTCTAACCCTACAACTTCGAGCGCAGGATCTAGGGATGATATATTTGATCTACTATATGATCCTTTAAGCAATACCATCTACTCGGAGCGGCAACAACCACTAGTACTCGAGTTGTTCTGCAATGGGCGATGCCGCCTTGGTGGACCGTGGTGCGTCACACTCGGTGTAAAATTGTGGGACGTTGGAGAAAATCGGTGAGTCATCAAAGGAGACTCAATCTACAGCAACGATGGTAGACAGTATGAAGGTTTCCATCCACGGCGAGTCAACACTGCAGCTGCAGATAGGGGCGTTAAGGTGGAAGCCGACGTTGCCGAACAGGTACATCAAGGAATTAGATTTCATTTTTGGGTGTAATTTTCGAAAGCGGTTCAACCCCGAGATCGACTGGGTCAACCGGAAGGCGTGCATCTACAACAGTGGGAAACACGTAGAGCTGAGAAGCTGGACCGATACAGGGGATGTTTCTGAAACAACACTTGTACGGTTCAAACAGATGGTGAACGAGGGTGAGACGGGTTACTTATTACTAGTGATGGCAGCAACAGAGAAGGAGAAGTCGAACTTGGAGCTACATGCAGCAACAGAAGAGGTGATGGAAAAGTACAAAGATTTCATGCCAGGCGACCTACCTCAGGAGTAACTCCAGCACGAACCCACGAGCACAAAATCGTGAAGAAACCAGGTTTGAAACCCATCTCCCGTGCACCATACCGCATTAGTCCGGCCGAACTGACTGACATGAAGAAGATAGAATACCTATTAAACAGAACACCAATCCGCCCATCCACCTCCCCCTATGGCGCACCGAATCTCTTCACTCCAAAGCCGGACGATACTTTACGGATATGCATTCACTACCAAGCACTGAACAAACAGACATTCAAGAACAAAATACCTTATATCGCGCATAGACGATCTCCTAGACCAACTGCATAGTGCCACAGTGTTTTTGAAACTGGGCCTATGGTCGGGTTACTGGCAGATCAAGATGGCGGACAACTCGATCCACAAGACGGTATTCTGTACCGGATACGGCTCCTACGAATACTTGGTGATGCCGTTCGGACTCTGCAATGTACCAGCGATGTTACATGCGGAGATGAACCGCGTCATACAGCCCCTGCCGGATGAGTGCGAAATAGTGTACCTGGACAGGCCGAGACAAAGACTATGTGGTGGAAGCAGACGCTAGTGACCAGGCAGTTGGAGCAGTATTGATGCAAAATCAAAGACGCGGTTTGCAGCCCATCGCCTACCTCAGTAAGAAGCTACACGGAGCTGAACTGAACTACCCAATCTATGACAAGGAAGCCTTAATGATAGCAAGGGGGCTCTTGGGATGGCCAAGAACGCTGTGCTTCATGGGCTGAACAAGCATATGCGTATCAAGTAACACTAGCTGTGTAAGGAGGTGAAGTGGGGGGCGGTAAATCCAATCTATATCAAGACTCACCAGCAGCCAGCAGACATCCTCACCAAGAGGATTGCAGATTAGCCTCATTGACGCTCTGTGCGCATGAGTAGAATGAGCATGAACTAGCATGGAATGATGGGAATGCAGCTATCAGGTTGAGGGGGAGTGTCTTCGGTGGTAATTCACATTGCACGACACCGTGCCGTCTGTTTGTACCAGTATGCGTATGCGAATGAGTTTGTTGGTGTAAGGGCCTAAGAAACTCAAGGAAGCAAGACCCAATCAAACTTAAAACCTCTCCTCCGGGTCACCTCCAAGGGTCCCTGGGTGCCTGGTACAAGACCAGCCCCTATCCTTGGGTCCGAGTTTGTAGAGAGAGGGATCAAGAGGGACTTAGTCAAAACAGCAAGAGTACCTTGAACGTCGCGCAGCGTATGATGCAGACCGTCGATCGGATTAAGCTGAGAATTCACTATATCGAAGCTCGCTCCAAGAGCTTTAAAATCCAAGTTGCTTTGCGAAAAGTTTTGCAGTTGCAAAGTTATGGCTCGGACAGTGTTTGCCTGCCGTTGAAGTGCTAGCATACTAGCATTGACTCGGGTAGCATTCCGCCGTCGAACCGCGCAGAAACAAAACTCCAGCAAGGAAAGAATCTGCTCGAATCAATGTTGGTGTAAGGGCCTAATAAACTCAAGCTATTAGGACTTAACCAAACTTAAAACCTCTCCTCGGGGTCACCTCCAAGGGTCCCTGGGTGCCTGGTACAAGACCAGCCCCTATCCTCGGGTCCGAGTTTGTAGAGAGAGGGATCAAGAAGGACTTAGTCAAAACAGCAAGAGTACCTTGAACGTCGCGCAGCGTGCCGTGCAGACCGTCGATCGGATTAAGCTGAGAATTCGCTATATCGAAGCTCGCTCCAAGAGCTTTAAAATGAGCCAAGTTGCCTCGCAAAAAGTTCTGCCATTACTAAGTTATGGCTCGGACAGCGTTTGCCTAGCGTTGGAGTGCTAGCATACTAGCGTTGACTCGGGTAGCATTCCGCCGTCGAATAGCGCAGAAACGAAATTCCAGCGAGGAAGGAATTCGCTTGAATCAATTTGACTATATTCAGGTACAAACAGAGAAGGATTAAATAGTTCTAGCTAGCAAGGACCTTGGGAATCAACCTGGGAACAACCAGGGATGATCCCAAATAATTCCAAGCAACAGAACCAACCTGGCTGGACAAAATAGCAGGTGGTAGGTTGGTAAACAACCTCTGGTTCTGTTTTTCCAACCTGGGAAAACAACAACCAGGTTCAGGTTCTAAAAACAGAACCTGTTTTGTCTTTGCCCAACCAGCCAAATGCTGGTTCCGCTGGTTTCCCCTGGCCTTGTAGCATGCAGATACAGACAAACAACATCCAACCTTCACCTAAATTGTACCCCTATAGTGCCTTCCCTGCTACACTATAGTTAACCAAACAAAACAGTACAATTTCGAGTTGGATAGAACTGAATCTGCGCAATCAACTCAACCGAACTGCAAAGCTTCCATCTTGGGTTCCTTTGCGAGCTCGTCCTTCCTGCTTGCACTGTTCATAGCGCATACAATGTTGTGCCGAAGCGCACATTGCGCGAGTACCTGCAAATGCATCAAGCGAAAATTGCGAAAGCAAACAAACACACGAACATTCCATTCACACCCAAATGCATTCGCACACGCATACTCGTACAAACAGACGGCAGGATGTCGTGCAATGTAAATTTGCACCCAACACACTCCCCCTCAGCCTGCCGGCTGCATCCCCATCATTCCATGCTAGTTCATGCTCATTCCACTCATGCGCACACAACGCCAATGAGGCTCATCCGCAAGCCTCTTGGTGAGAAAGTCTGCTGGCTGCTGGTGAGTCTTGATGTAGATTGGATTCACCGTCCCCCTCTTCACCTCCTTACGCAGCCAGTGCCACTTGATACGCATGTGCTTGTTCAGGCCATGAAGCACAGCGTTCCTGGCCATCCCAAGAGCCCCCTTGCTATCACAAAACAGCGGCGTAGCAACTTTCTGCTCCTGGCCAATCTCCTCTAACAGCCTCCTCAGCCAAATCACCTCCTTCACCCCATGGAACATCGCCATGTACTCTGATTCTACGGAAGAGAGTGCCGTCTCCGTCTGCTTCTTGGACCTCCAACTAACAGGTCCTCCCCCAACTACGCAGATGTATCCTCCCACAGATGAGGAATCCTCCTTCTCAGAAGCCCATGTAGCATCGGTAAAGCAAGTGAGAAATAGCTTGCCTTCTCCAAGCCTCTCCCCCTTCTCTTTCAGCACCTCCACCCCTTTCTGCTTCACCTGTGCAGATGCGGAGTATTGAACTCCAATGCTTGGGTGAGAGTTCAGGTACTTCACCACACGCTCAGCTGCATCCACCTGCTCCTCTGATGGATTCTGCACCACCCTAGCCAGCTGCCCAACCGAGAAAGAGATGTCGGGCCTCGTGTGAACTGCTGCGTACAAGAGGCTGCCCACCAAGGACTGAAATTGCTGCTGCTCTTCAGCTTCAACCCCTTCATCCTCTGCAGCCTTCACAAGCTTGAATTCTGCTGGCAGGGGAGTTGCAACCTTGTGCTCATTCTCAATCCCATACTTCTCCCCCAGCTCCTTGATGAACTTCTCCTGGTGCAGCTTCAACCACCTGTGATCTGGATCCCTCTCCACGTGCATCCCGAGGTAGTACTTTACCTCCCCAAGGTTCTTGCACTTGAAGTTTTCCATCAGTTGCTGCTGCACTTTCTGGATCTCCTTCATGCTGCTGCTGAAGAGAAGAATGTCGTCCACATAGACCAGAAACAGCACCAGCTTCTCCCCCTCGCCCTTGAGAAAGAGGCTCTCATCACAGCTGCTGGTCCTGAATCCCATCTCCTCTAAAACAGCTGCCAACTTCTGGTACCAGCAGCGTGGCACCTGCTTCAAGCCGTAGATGGACTTGTTGAGCTTGCACACCCTGCCCGTACCATCCTCATACCCAGGCGGCTGCGTCATGTACACATCCTCCTCTAAAATCCCATTCAGGAATGCCGTTGAAATATCCATCTGAATGATGAATTTTCCACTAACAGCTGCATCTGCCAACAAGACACGGAGGGTAGGGGGTTTGGCAGTGGGAGCAAAGATCTCGTTGAAGTCCTGCTTCTCCTTCTGCATAAACCCCTTCGCCACCAGCCTACTCTTGTAGATGGTGACCTGCCCCTTGTCATCGGTCTTGATCCTCAGCACCCACTTGCATTGTATCGCTTTCTTCCCATCAGGCAGCACCACCAGATCCCATGTCCTATTCTCCAGCAGACTCTGGTACTCAGCATCCCTAGAAGCCAGCCACTTGTCCCTATCTGGTCCAGCTAATGCCTCCTCCATGCTAGCTGGTTCCTCTGGTGCAGGGGCAAGAAAACAGTACGCAGGCTCATCCTCCTCATCCAGGTCATAGCCATGAGGTAGAATCAGCAATGCCTCTTCGGTCCCTAGCTGCTGCTCTGCTGCATCAGTTCCTGCAGTCAGCTTCTTAGTAGCCATACGGGTACGTCCTGGCCTGGAGACGGGTGTCTCCCATCCCTTCATAACGACACCCTTCGGCTTCTTAGTTTTTCCCTGCTGCTTCTCTCCTCCCTCGGGTCCAGCAGCTCCACTAGTGCTGCCGCCAGTTTCCACACCATTTTCTCCACCAGCAGATGCCTCCTGTACCTTCTCTCCATCACCATTTCCAGCAGCTGCCTCCTCTCCCTCCTCCCACACACTAGGAGTCAGGTCCAGCTGCATGGTGATCTGCTCCATCTGCTGGGACACCCTTGCCTCCGGCTGTTTCTCCCAGCTCCCATACATCATGCCCTCAATGAATTTCACATCCCTGCTGTCAAACAACACACCCTTGGATGGTTCCCACAGCAGCCATCCCTTGCTCTCAGCAGCCAGCCCCAAATGCACACACCAGATTGCACTCGCCCCCAACTTACTTCGGTAGGTCTTGGGGACGTGGGCGACTGCCATGCAACCGAACACCCTCAGCATGTCCACCGGCGGCTTCCTCCCAAGCCACCTCTCCAAAGGCACCCACGAGTCATCCCCAACCTTGGTGAGCACCCTGTTCCTAGCGACAGTGGCGTGCCGGACAGCATGAGGCCACATAGAATTGCTCAGCCCAGATTCTATGAGCAGCGCCCTAGCTGTCTCCAGAATGGTCCGGTTTGCCCGTTCTGCTACACCATTGGACTGTGGGGTATAAGCCGTGGTCAGCTCTCTCTGGATGCCCTGCTTCTGTTGGTGTAAGGGCCTAATAAACTCAAGCTATTAGGACTTAATCAAACTTAAAACCTCTCCTCGGGGTCACCTCCAAGGGTCCCTGGGTGCCTGGTACAAGACCAGCCCCTATCCTCGGGTCCGAGTTTGTAGAGAGAGGGATCAAGAAGGACTTAGTCAAAACAGCAAGAGTACCTTGAACGTCGCGCAGCGTGCCGTGCAGACCGTCGATCGGATTAAGCTGAGAATTCGCTATATCGAAGCTCGCTCCAAGAGCTTTAAAATGAGCCAAGTTGCCTCGCGAAAAGTTCTGCCATTACTAAGTTCTGGCTCGGACAGCGTTTGCCTAGCGTTGGAGTGCTAGCATACTAGCGTTGACTCGGGTAGCATTCCGCCGTCGAATAGCGCAGAAACGAAATTCCAGCGAGGAAGGAATTCGCTTGAATCAATTTGACTATATTCAGGTACAAACAGAGAAGGATTAAATAGTTCTAGCTAGCAAGGACCTTGGGAATCAACCTGGGAACAACCAGGGATGATCCCAAATAATTCCAAGCAACAGAACCAACCTGGCTGGACAAAATAGCAGGTGGTAGGTTGGTAAACAACCTCTGGTTCTGTTTTTCCAACCTGGGAAAACAACAACCAGGTTCAGGTTCTAAAAACAGAACCTGTTTTGTCTTTGCCTAACCAGCCAAATGCTGGTTCCGCTGGTTTCCCCTGGCCTTGTAGCATGCAGATACAGACAAACAACATCCAACCTTCACCTAAATTGTACCCCTATAGTGCCTTCCCTGCTACACTATAGTTAACCAAACAAAACAGTACAATTTCGAGTTGGATAGAACTGAATCTGCGCAATCAACTCAACCGAACTGCAAAGCTTCCATCTTGGGTTCCTTTGCGAGCTCGTCCTTCCTGCTTGCACTGTTCATAGCGCATACAATGTTGTGCCAAAGCGCACATTGCGCGAGTACCTGCAAATGCATCAAGCGAAAAATGCGAAAGCAAACAAACACACGAACACACCATTCACACGCAAATGCATTCGCACACGCATACTCGTACAAACAGACGGCAGGATGTCGTGCAATGTAAATTTGCACCCAACACACTCCCCCTCAGCCTGCCGGCTGCATCCCCATCATTCCATGCTAGTTCATGCTCATTCCACTCATGCGCACACAACGCCAATGAGGCTCATCCGCAAGCCTCTTGGTGAGAAAGTCTGCTGGCTGCTGGTGAGTCTTGATGTAGATCGGATGCACCGTCCCCCTCTTCACCTCCTTACGCAGCCAGTGCCACTTGATACGCATGTGCTTGTTCAGCCCATGAAGCACAGCGTTTCTGGCCATCCCAAGAGCCCCCTTGCTATCACAAAACAGCGGCGTAGCAACTTTCTGCTCCTGGCCAATCTCCTCTAACAGCCTCCTCAGCCAAATCACCTCCTTCACCCCATGGAACATCGCCATGTACTCTGATTCTACGGAAGAGAGTGCCGTCTCCGTCTGCTTCTTGGACCTCCAACTAACAGGTCCTCCCCCAACTACGCAGATGTATCCTCCCACAGATGAGGAATCCTCCTTCTCAGAAGCCCACGTAGCATCGGTAAAGCAAGTGAGAAATAGCTTGCCTTCTCCAAGCCTCTCCCCCTTCTCTTTCAGCACCTCCACCCCTTTCTGCTTCACCTGTGCAGATGCGGAGTATTGAACTCCAATGCTTGGGTGAGAGTTCAGGTACTTCACCACACGCTCAGCTGCATCCACCTGCTCCTCTGATGGATTCTGCACCACCCTGGCCAGCTGCCCAACCGAGAAAGAGATGTCGGGCCTCGTGTGAACTGCTGCGTACAAGAGGCTGCCCACCAAGGACTGAAATTGCTGCTGCTCTTCAGCTTCAACCCCTTCATCCTCTGCAGCCTTCACAAGCTTGAATTCTGCTGGCAGGGGAGTTGCAACCTTGCGCTCATTCTCAATCCCATACTTCTCCCCCAGCTCCTTGATGAACTTCTCCTGGTGCAGCTTCAACCACCTGTGATCTGGATCCCTCTCCACGTGCATCCCGAGGTAGTACTTTACCTCCCCAAGGTTCTTGCACTTGAAGTTTTCCATCAGTTGCTGCTGCACTTTCTGGATCTCCTTCATGCTGCTGCTGAAGAGAAGAATGTCGTCCACATAGACCAGAAACAGCACCAGCTTCTCCCCCTCACCCTTGAGAAAGAGGCTCTCATCACAGCTGCTGGTCCTGAATCCCATCTCCTCTAAAACAGCTGCCAACTTCTGGTACCAGCAGCGTGGCGCCTGCTTCAAGCCGTAGATGGACTTGTTGAGCTTGCACACCCTGCCCGTACCATCCTCATACCCAGGCGGCTGCGTCATGTACACATCCTCCTCTAAAATCCCATTCAGGAATGCCGTTGAAATATCCATCTGAATGATGAATTTCCCACTAACAGCTGCATCTGCCAACAAGACACGGAGGGTAGGGGGTTTGGCAGTGGGAGCAAAGATCTCGTTGAAGTCCTGCTTCTCCTTCTGCATAAACCCCTTCGCCACCAGCCTACTCTTGTAGATGGTGACCTGCCCCTTGTCATCGGTCTTGATCCTCAGCACCCACTTGCATTGTATCGCTTTCTTCCCATCAGGCAGCACCACCAGATCCCATGTCCTATTCTCCAGCAGACTCTGGTACTCAGCATCCCTAGAAGCCAGCCACTTGTCCCTATCTGGTCCAGCTAATGCCTCTTCCATGCTAGCTGGTTCCTCTGGTGCAGGGGCAAGAAAACAGTACGCAGGCTCATCCTCCTCATCCGGGTCATAGCCATGAGGTAGAATCAGCAATGCCTCTTCGGTCCCTAGCTGCTGCTCTGCTGCATCAGTTCCTGCAGTCAGCTTCTTAGTAGCCATACGGGTACGTCCTGGCCTGGAGACGGGTGTCTCCCATCCCTTCATAACGACACCCTTCGGCTTTTTAGTTTTTCCCTGCTGCTTCTCTCCTCCCTCGGGTCCAGCAGCTCCACTAGTGCTGCCGCCACTTTCCACACCTTTTTCTCCACCAGCAGATGCCTCCTGTACCTTCTCTCCATCACCATTTCCGCAGCTGCCTCCTCTCCCTCCTCCCACACACTAGGAGTCAGGTCCAGCTGCATGGTGATCTGCTCCATCTGCTGGGACACCCTGGCCTCCGGCTGTTTCTCCCAGCTCCCATACATCATGCCCTCAATGAATTTCACATCCCTGCTGTCAAAAAACACACCCTTGGATGGTTCCCACAGCAGCCATCCCTTGCTCTCAGCAGCCAGCCCCAAATGCACACACCAGATTGCACTCGCCCCCAACTTACTGCGGTAGGTCTTGGGGACGTGGGCGACTGCCATGCAACCGAACACCCTCAGCATGTCCACCGGCGGCTTCCTCCCAAGCCACCTCTCCAACGGCACCCACGAGTCATCCCCAACCTTGGTGAGCACCCTGTTCCTAGCGACAGTGGCGTGCCGGACAGCATGAGGCCACATAGAATTGCTCAGCCCAGATTCTATGAGCAGCGCCCTAGCTGTCTCCAGAATGGTCCGGTTTGCCCGTTCTGCTACACCATTGGACTGTGGGGTATAAGCCGTGGTCAGCTCTCTCTGGATGCCCTGCTTCTTGAGCCAGGCCGTCATTTCAGCTCCAAGGAACTCACCACCCCGGTCTGTCCTAATCCGCTTCACTACACACTCCGCCTGCTTCTCCACGAATGGCAGCCAATCGTCCCGTATCGTGGAGGCGGCGTGGTCCTTCTGCTTCAGCGGATACGCCCACATCAGCCTGCTCCAGTCATCCACAATTGTAAGAAAATACCGCTCCCCCTTGTGCCCTTGCACCGGCAGCGGCCCCACCAAGTCCATGTGGACCAGCTCCAAAGGCTTCTTGCTCCTGCCAGCCACACTATGGAAAGGGAAACGGGTGAACTTTGAAAGCAAACAGATTTCACAGTTGTCATCGGGTGGCTGTCCGTTCAGCTTCAGACCCTTAACGGCTCCATCCTTCTCCAGCTGCTTCAGCAAAGGCATTGCCACATGCCCTAAGCGCCGGTGTGCCGTTGCCCAATCTGTCTCCCCAGATCTGGCCGACACTTTCACACCAACCCCTCCAACGGCATTGCACTCCCCCTGGGATGCAGACCCCTCTCCAGCCTGCCCCCCACCATGCCACGCCAGGGCCGGCAGCTGCCACATAGATCTGTACACGTCCTTGCTCTCGTGCAGATCCCAAAGCACCCGATTGCCCAGCTGCCCCTTATAAGTGCGTGCCCCATCCGTGTTGGTGTTCACCCCAGCCTTGCCAAGCTTACGGAGGGAGATAAGGTTGGCCTTCAGGTCGGGGACGAAGAGAACGTCGTGCAGCACCACCGGCTTGCCATCCGCTCCCTTAAACGCAGCTCGTCCCGCACCAGCCACCTTCAACATGTGTCCAGAGGCGGAGCACACTTCATTGATCGGTGCAGCTCGTACTTCGTCCAGCAGGTCCTTGCGCGGCGTCATCGTCCAAGCAGCGCCTGTGTCCAACACCCAATAGTCTAGGGGGTGCAGCTCTGCTCCAACTTTGGCAGAGGCGTCTCCTTGCTCCCCCTTGTCTCCCACATGGAAGAATTGGCCCGCGGTGCGCTCCTTCTTCTTCTCCGCACCGCCGTTGCCCTTCGGGTTGTTGTCGGACGAATCAGCGACCATGTTGGCGCCGTTTTTCTGGTTCCTCCGCGCGCCGCCATCCTGGTGACGATTCTGGGGGGTCCATCCATCGGGTTTCTTATAGCACAAAAACCAGGGGTGCCCTTCCTTCTCACAATACCAGCAACTCCCTTTCATTTTGCCACCAGCACCCGACTTGCCCCCATGTCCAGATTTCGCACCGCGACCCCAACCGGTACCTCCTTGTTGGTCGTTGGAGTCGTCGTCTTTCTTTGCACCGCGTCCAGCACCACCGAAGCCACGTCCTCTGCCACGTCGGCTCCCTTGCATCCCGTAGCCGCTGCTGCCGTCGTCTCCACCCCTCAGTTGGCGGCGACGGAAGTCCTCCTCCAGAATCTTCGTCCGCACCCACTCGAGCGTCCACAAGCTCTGGTTCTGCGGCAGGCTCAATCCGCTCGTAAATTGAAGCCACGATTCCGGCAGCAGCGAGAGCATCTTCAAGCACTTGGTCTGCTCCGGGTAGGTGATTCCCGCAGTCGCCAACTTCGCGTAGAGGTCGCGCATCTTGTCCAGGACTGGTTGCACCGGCTCTCCCTCGCTCAGGCGCAACGCGGACAGCTCCCTCTCCAGCATCAACGTTGCGACAACGGAGGTCGGGGCGTGCAGCTCCTTCAACACGGTCCACGCCTTCGGACCGCATTCAACCTCCGGCAGCAGGTGCATGACGTGGTGACGCTGGTTCAGCTCCAAACTCTGCGACATCAAATAGTAGCCAGCCGAGGAGCGCTCGTCCCAATCTTCCTGCAGCGTGGGGTCACTCGGTCTAGGCTCCTCCCCAATCATTAGTTTTAGCAAACCGATCTGACGGAAATATAATTGCATTTTCCAGGCCCAATCATCATAGCCCTCACCATTGAACTTCTCGACGGTGAAATTCTTCAGCACCTCCTTGACAAGCGAGCCCTGGTTTGTTCGCGCTCCCCTTGGCGCTGAAAGACCAGAATCTTGGCTGCCGCTACGATCTTGGGCTGAAGATTCACCAGCTCCTGCCGAGGTGTTGCCCGCCATAGCTACCTATAACGAGGATCACTATAACGCGGCTCTGATACCAGCTTGTTGGTGTAAGGGCCTAATAAACTCAAGCTATTAGGACTTAATCAAACTTAAAACCTCTCCTTGGGGTCACCTCCAAGGGTCCCTGGGTGCCTGGTACAAGACCAGCCCCTATCCTCGGGTCCGAGTTTGTAGAGAGAGGGATCAAGAAGGACTTAGTCAAAACAGCAAGAGTACCTTGAACGTCGCGCAGCGTGCCGTGCAGACCGTCGATCGGATTAAGCTGAGAATTCGCTATATCGAAGCTCGCTCCAAGAGCTTTAAAATGAGCCAAGTTGCCTCGCGAAAAGTTCTGCCATTACTAAGTTCTGGCTCGGACAGCGTTTGCCTAGCGTTGGAGTGCTAGCACACTAGCGTTGACTCGGGTAGCATTCCGCCGTCGAATAGCGCAGAAACGAAATTCCAGCGAGGAAGGAATTCGCTTGAATCAATTTGACTATATTCAGGTACAAACAGAGAAGGATTAAATAGTTATAGCTAGCAAGGACCTTGGGAATCAACCTGGGAACAACCAGGGATGATCCCAAATAATTCCAAGCAACAGAACCAACCTGGCTGGACAAAATAGCAGGTGGTAGGTTGGTAAACAACCTCTGGTTCTGTTTTTCCAACCTGGGAAAACAACAACCAGGTTCAGGTTCTAAAAACAGAACCTGTTTTGTCTTTGCCCAACCAGCCAAATGCTGGTTCCGCTGGTTTCCCCTGGCCTTGTAGCATGCAGATACAGACAAACAACATCCAACCTTCACCTAAATTGTACCCCTATAGTGCCTTCCCTGCTACACTATAGTTAACCAAACAAAACAGTACAATTTCGAGTTGGATAGAACTGAATCTGCGCAATCAACTCAACCGAACTGCAAAGCTTCCATCTTGGGTTCCTTTGCGAGCTCGTCCTTCCTGCTTGCACTGTTCATAGCGCATACAATGTTGTGCCAAAGCGCACATTGCGCGAGTACCTGCAAATGCATCAAGCGAAAAATGCGAAAGCAAACAAACACACGAACACACCATTCACACGCAAATGCATTCGCACACGCATACTCGTACAAACAGACGGCAGGATGTCGTGCAATGTAAATTTGCACCCAACAGCTTCTTGAGCCAGGCCGTCATTTCAGCTCCAAGGAACTCACCACCCCGGTCTGTCCTAATCCGCTTCACTACACACTCCGCCTGCTTCTCCACGAATGGCAGCCAATCGTCCCGTATCGTGGAGGCGGCGTGGTCCTTCTGCTTCAGCGGATACGCCCACATCAGCCTGCTCCAGTCATCCACAATTGTAAGAAAATACTGCTCCCCCTTGTGCCCTTGCACCGGCAGCGGCCCCACCAAGTCCATGTGGACCAGCTCCAAAGGCTTCTTGCTCCTGCCAGCCACACTATGGAAAGGGAAACGGGTGAACTTTGAAAGCAAACAGATTTCACAGTTGTCATCGGGTGGCTGTCCGTTCAGCTTCAGACCCTTAACGGCTCCATCCTTCTCCAGCTGCTTCAGCAAAGGCATTGCCACATGCCCTAAGCGCCGGTGTGCCGTTGCCCAATCTGTCTCCCCAGATCTGGCCGACACTTTCACACCAACCCCTCCAACGGCATTGCACTCCCCCTGGGATGCAGACCCCTCTCCAGCCTGCCCCCCACCATGCCACGCCAGGGCCGGCAGCTGCCACATAGATCTGTACACGTCCTTGCTCTCGTGCAGATCCCAAAGCACCCGATTGCCCAGCTTCCCCTTATAAGTGCGTGCCCCATCCGTGTTGGTGTTCACCCCAGCCTTGCCAAGCTTACGGAGGGAGATAAGGTTGGCCTTCAGGTCGGGGACGAAGAGAACGTCGTGCAGCACCACCGGCTTGCCATCCGCTCCCTTAAACGCAGCTCGTCCCGCACCAGCCACCTTCAACATGTGTCCAGAGGCGGAGCACACTTCATTGATCGGTGCAGCTCGTACTTCGTCCAGCAGGTCCTTGCGCGGCGTCATCGTCCAAGCAGCGCCTGTGTCCAACACCCAATAGTCTAGGGGGTGCAGCTCTGCTCCAACTTTGGCAGAGGCGTCTCCTTGCTCCCCCTTGTCTCCCACATGGAAGAATTGGCCCGCGGTGCGCTCCTTCTTCTTCTCCGCACCGCCGTTGCCCTTCGGGTTGTTGTCGGACGAATCAGCGACCATGTTGGCGCCGTTTTTCTGGTTCCTCCGCGCGCCGCCATCCTGGTGACGATTCTGGGGGGTCCATCCATCAGGTTTCTTATAGCACAAAAACCAGGGGTGCCCTTCCTTCTCACAATACCAGCAACTCCCTTTCATTTTGCCACCAGCACCCGACTTGCCCCCACGTCCAGATTTCGCACCGCGACCCCAACCGGTACCTCCTTGTTGGTCGTTGGAGTCGTCGTCTTTCTTTGCACCGCGTCCAGCACCACCGAAGCCACGTCCTCTGCCACGTCGGCTCCCTTGCATCCCGTAGCCGCTGCTGCCGTCGTCTCCACCCCTCAGTTGGCGGCGACGGAAGTCCTCCTCCAGAATCTTCGTCCGCACCCACTCGAGCGTCCACAAGCTCTGGTTCTGCGGCAGGCTCAATCCGCTCGTAAATTGAAGCCACGATTCTGGCAGCAGCGAGAGCATCTTCAAGCACTTGGTCTGCTCCGGGTAGGTGATTCCCGCGGTCGCCAACTTCGCGTAGAGGTCGCGCATCTTGTCCAGGACTGGTTGCACCGGCTCTCCCTCGCTCAGGCGCAACGCGGACAGCTCCCTCTCCAGCATCAACGTTGCGACAACGGAGGTCGGGGCGTGCAGCTCCTTCAACACGGTCCACGCCTTCGGACCGCATTCAACCTCCGGCAGCAGGTGCATGACGTGGTGACGCTGGTTCAGCTCCAAACTCTGCGACATCAAATAGTAGCCAGCCGAGGAGCGCTCGTCCCAATCTTCCTGCAGCGTGGGGTCACTCGGTCTAGGCTCCTCCCCAATCATTAGTTTCAGCAAACCGATCTGACAGAAATATAATTGCATTTTCCAGGCCCAATCATCATAGCCCTCACCATTGAACTTCTCGACGGTGAAATTCTTCAGCACCTCCTTGACAAGCGAGCCCTGGTTTGTTCGCGCTCCCCTTGGCGCTGAAAGACCAGAATCTTGGCTGCCGCTACGATCTTGGGCTGAAGATTCACCAGCTCCCGCCGAGGTGTTGCCCGCCATAGCTACCTATAACGAGGATCACTATAACGCAGCTCTGATACCAGCTTGTTGGTGTAAGGGCCTAATAAACTCAAGCTATTAGGACTTAACCAAACTTAAAACCTCTCCTCGGGGTCACCTCCAAGGGTCCCTGGGTGCCTGGTACAAGACCAGCCCCTATCCTCGGGTCCGAGTTTGTAGAGAGAGGGATCAAGAAGGACTTAGTCAAAACAGCAAGAGTACCTTGAACGTCGCGCAGCGTGCCGTGCAGACCGTCGATCGGATTAAGCTGAGAATTCGCTATATCGAAGCTCGCTCCAAGAGCTTTAAAATGAGCCAAGTTGCCTCGCGAAAAGTTCTGCCATTACTAAGTTATGGCTCGGACAGCGTTTGCCTAGCGTTGGAGTGCTAGCATACTAGCGTTGACTCGGGTAGCATTCCGCCGTCGAATAGCGCAGAAACGAAATTCCAGCGAGGAAGGAATTCGCTTGAATCAATTTGACTATATTCAGGTACAAACAGAGAAGGATTAAATAGTTCTAGCTAGCAAGGACCTTGGGAATCAACCTGGGAACAACCAGGGATGATCCCAAATAATTCCAAGCAACAGAACCAACCTGGCTGGACAAAATAGCAGGTGGTAGGTTGGTAAACAACCTCTGGTTCTGTTTTTCCAACCTGGGAAAACAACAACCAGGTTCAGGTTCTAAAAACAGAACCTGTTTTGTCTTTGCCTAACCAGCCAAATGCTGGTTCCGCTGGTTTCCCCTGGCCTTGTAGCATGCAGATACAGACAAACAACATCCAACCTTCACCTAAATTGTACCCCTATAGTGCCTTCCCTGCTACACTATAGTTAACCAAACAAAACAGTACAATTTCGAGTTGGATAGAACTGAATCTGCGCAATCAACTCAACCGAACTGCAAAGCTTCCATCTTGGGTTCCTTTGCGAGCTCGTCCTTCCTGCTTGCACTGTTCATAGCGCATACAATGTTGTGCCGAAGCGCACATTGCGCGAGTACCTGCAAATGCATCAAGCGAAAATTGCGAAAGCAAACAAACACACGAACATTCCATTCACACCCAAATGCATTCGCACACGCATACTCGTACAAACAGACGGCAGGATGTCGTGCAATGTAAATTTGCACCCAACAATCAATTGACTATATCCAGGTACAAATAGAGAAGGATTTAAATACTTCTAGCTAGCATGGACCTTGGGAATCAACCTGGGACCAACCAAGGATGATCCGAAAATTTTCCAAGCAGCAGAACCAACCTGGCAGGACATAATAGCAGGTTGTAGGTTGGTAAACAACCTCTGGTTTTATTTTCCAACCTGTGAAAACAACAACCAGGTTCAGGTCCTAAAAACAGAACCTGTTTTGTCTTTTCCCAACCAGCCAAATGCTGGTTCCACTGATTTTCCCTGACCACACCTAAATTGTACCCCTATAGTTCCTGCCCTGCTAGACTATAGTCAACCAAACGAAACAATACAGATTCAAGTTGGATAGGACTGAATCTGCGCATTCAAATCAACCGAACCGCAAAGCTTCCATCTTGGGTTCCTTTGCGAGCTCGTCCTTTCTGCTTGCACTGTTCATAGCGCGTACAATGTTGTGCCGAAGCGCACGTTGTGCAAGTACCTGCAAATGTTTCAAGCAAAAATTGCGTAAGCAAACAAACACAGGAACACACCATTCACACGCAAATCCATTAGCAACGCATACTTGTACCAAACAGACGGTAGGATGTCGTGCAAAGTGACTTTGCCCCCAACACACTCCCCCTCAGCCTGCCGGCTGCATTTCCATCATTCCATGCTAGTTCATGCTCATTCCACTTATGCGCACACAACGCCAATGAGGCTCATCCGCAAGCCTCTTGGTGAGGAAGTCTGCTGGCTGCTGGTGAGTCTTGATGTAGATCGGATTCACCGTCCCCCTCTTCAAATCCTTACGCAGCCAGTGCCACTTGGAATACATGTGCTTGTTCAGCCCATGAAGCACAGCATTCCTGGCCATCCCAAGAGCCCCCTTGCTGTCACAAAGCAGCGGCGTTGCAACCTTCGCTTCTGGCCAATCTTCTTTGACAGCCTCCTCAGCCAAATCACCTCCTTCATTCCATGTAACATTGCCATGTACTCTGACTCAACAGAGGAGAGTGCCGTCTCCGTCTGCTTCTTGGACCTCCAACTAACAGGTCCTCCCCCAACTACGCAGATGTATCCTCCCACATATGAGAAATCCTCCTTCTTAATAACCCACGTAGCATCGGTAAAGCAAGTGAGAAAAAGCTTGCCTTCTCCAAGCCGCTCCCCCTTCTCCTTCAGCACCTCAACCCCTTTCTGCTTCACCTGTGCAGATGCAGAGTATTGGACTCCAATAATTGGGTGAGAGTTCAGATACTTCACCACATGCTCAGCTGTATGCCCCTGCTTCTCTGATGAATTCTGCACCACCCTAGCCAGCTACCCAACAGAGAAAGAGATGTCGAGCCTTGTCACATTTGCATAAATGTGAACGGGATAGCAAGGAGAGGGTGGGGGATGTACAAAATGATGAGCTGCGCAGTGTCGAGGATGGGATGCGAACGGTCAAGGTGGGGTTTGCGGTGTGCAGGGAGACAAGTGGGTGCGAGTGAAGTGATGTCTGCCGAAACGAAGGGTCGGGGAATGCATGACAGCGGTGTGGGGCGGCACTTACGTAAGAGGAAAAGGAGGAATGAGTTGGAATGACAGTGCAAGGCAGAGACAGCGGAGGCAGGAACTACCACCGGCACTTGGATGGGTGTAAACATGCATGCGTGTTTGTTTCCCTGTGTGTGCAGGCAAGCTCTCAGGAGCCAGCTGGATCTGGAAGTGTCAGCTGGAGGCAAAGTAGCTAGAGGCGGGTAACACAAGTGGCAGGCAGCGGGGATGTACGTCTTCTCGAAGGCAGCTTTAGCAGCTGGAGAGGAGACTGGTAGAGAGGGACCGGGCACGGGGGAAGGCAGAGCTGGTAGAATAGGAGGAACCTGACAGAGCTAGCCTCAATGCTTGTATGTTTCCTTTGTAACATGAGTTTCTTGCATTCAGCCAAGCAAGTAGTGAGAAGAAGGAGATATTGCAAGCAGAGATGTGACAAGTAGTTAAATTAGGGCGTTATGTGAATGAGCTAGAGCTTATCACATACAAGCATTCGGGCTATGCCCACGCGGTCAGGATTAGATTTTGCTGCGAAGGATCATAATGTAATAGACGAAATGACAGAGGGTGCAGAAGGGAACGAGCATGCGCCAGGAGCGGGGATGAACGCGCACGGCGCCGACGGAAAAGGAGACAACGGAACGGACGGCGGGCTCAGGAGAAAGGCGAGACGAGCAGCCTCTCGCGGATAAGGAAGGAGCTAAGGAGGAGTTGAAAAGGACGCCCCACGAAGAGGCCTTGGTGGCGGCACCAGTGGGAGGAGAAAGTGGCAAGCCGTATCGGCGAAGTGCGCCATGGCAAGGTTTCAAAGACGATGCGGTGTCGACTCGCTGGCGCTACACCATGCTTCCGAAGGTGGAGGTGCCGGAACGTTTCTCGGGAGAAGTCCGACGCGGACCGTCGCTGAAAAACTACCTGATGCAGTTAGAGAATCTGCGAGCAAGATGGGGACGTGATCGGCTAGATGCGGACGACTTCTTTAGAGGATTGGCGAGTACCTTGACGGGGGAAGCTGAAACATACTACCGCATCTGCCGGCGGGAACTGCTGGATTGGGCGGCCCAGGCTCGACTGGGGGAAAGGGATCCCACCAAGCGCTTTCTGGAGATGCTAAGAGAGCAGTTTCCGCTGCAGACGCCGGAGCGAGTGATCGAATTCCGGGAGTTCAAGCACAGATCTAGGGAATCGTTGCTCGCGTACACGGCCGACTGGTGGAATTGGCAGAATATATGAATTGTGTGGATCAGGGACGGCTCGTGAGAAAGTTCCTGAACGGGCTGAATTACGAGCTGCAACGCGACGTGCAAGTGAAGATCTTCGAAATGGGAGCGGCGGCGACGTTAGGCGTGGCATATGAGATGGCGAAGCGGGTGGGAACGGGGAGGAGGCTGTTCGAGGTGGAGCGTACTGCGGAACGGGCGACAGATCGGAGGAGGCCGGTATGGAGCGCGGCTCCAGTGGACAGAGAGCGACCGCCAAGAGGCCCAGGGGACTCACGCAAATGCCACAATTGCGGGCAGACGGGACACCTGAGACGGGACTGCAGAAACCCGCCGGCGTGCTCTATCTGCGGACAAGAGGAACATCAGAGGCGTGACTGCCCGGAGGCGCCGGTGTGTGGGAAGTGTGGGCCAAGGGGGCACGTGAAGAGAGACTGCTACTCGCGCAGGGGAGAAGGACGAGGAGAGAGCCGTGAAAGGAGCGAAGTGGCGGAAATGAGAGCGGAAATTGAGCGGCTGAGGGCGCAGTTAGAAGGACGAGAGTCAGGAGGAGAAAGGAAACCGGCCATGGTGGCAAGGCAGGAGGAAGAGGAGAGCGGCAAGGAGGAGTTCTGCCTAATGGCATGGCCAGCAAGGGATCGGGAGGAGTTGGGGATGAGGGCGCGGGAAAGGAATCCGAGGCTAAGGACGGAAGTGAGGAGGGAGGCAGGCCCAAGGAGAAGGGCGGAAGCAGAGGAGGAAGACCCACACCCTCCACGCAGGCACCCTCTGGAGAGGCTTAGCTGTGCCGCATCCGTCCTGGTGGCGGAAAAGGGATACATAACGGTAGGGGGGGTGTCAGTGAAGCAGGCCGTCATAGATACCGGGGCCCACCCTGTACTGATCGGCAGGAGGATCGCACAGCAGCTGCAGCTGGACCGTCCAGAACGCCAGATAGAGGAAGGAGTATTACCGATGACCGCCGAGGGAGGAGGTACTAAGTGGATGCCGAAAACTAAGAGCACTGTGGAGATTTACATACGGCAAGGGAGCCCAGAGGAATGTTCGGTGAAGCTGCAATGCGGAATCTCGCCCTCTGAAGACTATGACCTGCTGCTCGGAGTGGAGTTTTTGTACAGTATAGGCACCACCATATGCATGTGGGAGGAGAAGCTGACGTACCGGGTGGTGTACTGGGAGAAGGACAGGCCAGTGGCGGAACTGCCCGTTAGATTCATTCGCAGGAAACCAAGAGAGAACGTGGTATTGGCAGAACGTGGTGCCCGAGGCAGTCCTGCAATACGAGCTGTCGATGATGGAGCGGCCACGTGCTCGATTGGTCCAAGACATTCTAGAACCAGCAAGAGTTCCCGCGCCAGTGAGATACTCTGACCACGAAACGCAGTTCCCATGCAACGTGGTAGGCAAGTCTCGACAGGCATGGCCCACATTGGTGGCTCACGACCAGGCAAGGGGATTCAAGATGGAAGGAGGCAAGGAGGGTCTGGGGATGGTGTTTGACAGGTTAAAGGGGATTTGGGAGGAGCCGACGGCCTTAGAACGGGAACTGGCGATGGGGTTCATGGTAGGAGCGACGGCGAGTGGAGAAGTGACGGAGCAGCAGAGGAAGAGAGCATTGGGCAACGCGATGGACCGGAACGCGGTGCACTGGCTGGTGGGAGTCATGCATCGGCACTTGGAGAAGAAGCGGCTAGAGAGGAGGAGGGATCATGCGGAAAAGGCAGAACTGAGGACCGAGGAGAATGAAAGGAAGCAGAAGGAAGCAGAGCTATTCCTGGACCTGCTGGAGTAAGAAGCTAATGAGAAAGACAGAAAGGGGTGCCGGTAGAGAGGAGGATGGAAAGGCTGGCCGACAGGGATGGAGTGCCAGGGAGGTACCCAGACCAGGAAGAAGAGAAGGAAGGTGCAGAGGAATGGGGAGACTGGGACAGTAAAGAGAGGGAGGACCCGACGGATTGCTGGATTCCTGACCCCGACGAGGTGTTTCTGGGCCTAGGAAGAGCGTACATGGCGCTGAGCAGCGAAAGGGGGTCGAAGGAGAAGAAACAGGGGCAGCAGGTAGGGATGAAGGGCTAGCACCACTGGCAGCAATGGGTGAAGGAATGCGAGTTGAAGTGGCGGCAGCAGAGAGGGATCACACGTGGAACATAGGCGCGGCCCTGCAGGGGACGGCGGAGATAAGGCTAGAAGCGGTCATGAGGCAGCATGCAGCTGCATTCGCTCATAGCTTACAGGAGCTGGGGAGGTGTACGATAAGCACCATGCAGCTGCCACTGACGAGTGAGGTGCCGGTGTACCAGAGGCGGAGCCATAGGATATCGAGGTGTGCACCGCAAAGTGCCAAGAGTTGCTGGAAGCGGGACTGATTCGCAGGTCGGCATCTGACTATGCAGCAGCCACCGTCGTAGCCGCTAGAACAGATCTGACAGGAACAGTGCTGTCCAGGAGGATGTGCGGGGACTATAGGGGTCTCAATAAGGTGACAGCCACGGACCGCTACCCCATGCCCATGGCAGAAGAGATTTTCGATCAGCTGCACGGGAGCTGGGTGTTTTTAACGCTAGATCTAAGGCAGGGTTTCAATCAGATTCCGATAGCAGAAGAGGATAAGAGGAAAACGGCATTCCACGGACCGGATGGCTTGTACAAATGAAATTTCATGCCGTTCGGATTGAGAAATGCCTCAGCAGTGTTTCAGCGGGTGATGGATACAGTGCTGAGGGAGGTGAAGGGAGCGGCCTGTTATATAGATGACGTTATCATCTTCAGCTTGGACAGTAAGAGGCATGTGGAGGACATCAAGGCAACCCTGGCAGCAATCCAAGCAGCAGGGCTGACATGCCATTCAGGCAAGTGCCGTTTCGGTCATAGCAGCGTGGCTTACTTGGGGTTCGAGGTGGCAGGAGAAGAACTGAGCATTCAGAAGGCGAAGGTGGAAGTGTTGGACAGGGTGGCGCGACCGAAGGGCAGGAGCGGGTTACGAGCGCTCTTGGGCTTTTTGAGTTACTACAGGAAGTTCATCCCTGACTTCAGCAAGCGCGCGGCACCGCTGAACAGGCTGTTGAGAGAGGACCAGAAATGGCAGTGGGGGGAGGCATAGGAGGCGGTACTGAAAGGGCTGATGGAGGCGGTGAAGTCAGGGACAGTGTTGAAACTGCCTGACGGGAAGGCACCTTTCGTGCTCTACACCGACTGGAGCAGCGTAGGTATGGGAGCAGTCCTCAGTCAGGTGGAAGGAGGGCAGGTGAAGGTGGTAGCGTTCGCTAGCAGGACCTGCAACCTGGCCGAGGCCAACTACTCTTCGTACGAGGGAGAAGGACTGGCGGCAGTCTGGGCGGTGGGGCATTTCCGGGTGTATCTGCAAGGAAGACACTTCACACTGGTGACGGATCAACAGCCTTTGCTGTGGCTGATGCAGAACCAAACACTGACTGGGCGGAACGCACGATGGGCGATGAAGCTGCAGGAGTACGATTTCACCGTGAAGCACTGCCCAGGCAGGACCATGCAGCACGTGGACGGGCTCTCAAGGAACTCACCAAGGGAGAGGGAGGACGGCGACTCAGAGAGGAGGCAGCCAGTAGCGGCATTGACTGCCATGGTCAAGGAGCGGGGGGCAATGGGAGAACAGGAGAGAGGAGCGGCAGTGTGTGGCTGGATGAACCAATGCTAGCCTGGATAAAGAGAGGGACCGCTGAAGATGGAGGAGTGAGGAGCAGGGCTAGGGCCAGAGGTCAACACTACCGATGGTACCAGGGGCAGGTGCAGCTACAGACGAAGGATGGGTGGAAGCGGTTCCCTGAGCCAGCAGAGCCCGCAGCACTAATCAAGGAAGTGCATGGCAAGTTGGGTCATTTCGGGCCCCTGTGCATCATCCAGCGCTGCAGACAGGCTGGTGGTGGGCAGGAATGAGGAAGGAGGTGAAGGAGTGGGTGGAAAGGTGCGAGCTTTGCTGCAGGAACAAAGCCACACTGCTAAGGAATCAGGCAGAGCTGCAGCCACTGGCAATTGTGGAGCTCGGGTATCGCTGGTCTCTGGACATAGCGGGGGAGCTGCCGGTGTTGAGGAGAGGAAGGAGATACATCGTGCTCGTGATTGAACACGTGAGCAAATGGGCGGAAGCGCGGCCTCTGGTGAACAAGACCGCGGCAGCTGTGGCTGAGGCATTCAAAGAAATGGTGATCACTTAGTTTGGGACGTGTGGAGAGGTGCTCACAGATTAGAGGACAGAGTTCAAAGGAGAGTTCAAGGAGCTGCTGGCGTCCAAGGATCCAGCATCGCACCACCTCACGATATCATCCGCAGGCAGACGGGCTGCCAGAGAGGCCGGAGCAGACGGTGAAGAGAGGCTTGCGCGTGTACGGGGAAGCACACAAGGGGGACTGGGACAAGAAGTTGGCATGGGTGATGGTAGGATACAGGTTCAGCAAGCAAGCAGCGCTCAAGGACGTATCCCCCTACTACTTGCTCTTTGGGAAGCATCCGATCCTGCCTGTAGGAGCTCCCAAGGTGCTCACAGAAAGCGTGTCGGCAGGGACAGCGAATAATGGATGGCACTGGCAGATGCAAGGGCGGCTTACCTCAGGAAGATGCTGCACGCGGCGACGGAGAGCTTGAAGGTGGCTCAGCTACGAGACATTCACCGCTACAAGCAGTGGCAGCTGACGAAGATGCAAGGCCGAGACCCGCCTGTTGAGGAAGGACATGAAGTGTATGTGAGGCGAGCAAAACGAGATGGGCTAGATCTAGGAGTGTCACAGCAGAGGTGGACAGTGAAAGAGGTGCGAGACTCAGGAGTATTGGTGCTGGAGGGAGAGAATGGAAAGCGGGTTATGGACCATCTGACTAATGTGGCATTGGCCGGGAAGGGGAAAGGAGTGCGGCAGTACTCTTGTCCCATGACCAGGGCGAGGACGGCGGCAGCAGGTCATGGGAGGGGGCAAGAGTGAGTGCGTCATAAGGAGTAGTGGAAGGCAAGGGCCATTGTGAGCAGCAGACGATAAGAAGGGGAGGTAGCAAGCGCAGTCCTGGGTGACAAGGAAAGGGGAGACCAGCAAGGGCATGAGTCGGACTGAGAGAGCAACTAGAGATGAAGGGAGGCGGTGAGGTTCTGACAGCCGTCACATTTGCATGAATGTGAACGGGATAGCGAGGAGAGAGTGGGGGATGTACAAATTGTATATACTGCACATAACGAGCTGCACAATGTCGAGGATGGGATGCGAAGGGTCAGGTGGGGTTTGCGGTGTGCAGGGAGACAAGTGGGTGCGAGTGAAGTAATGTCTGCCGAAGCGAAGGGTCGGGGAATGCATGGCAGCAGTGTGGGGCGGCACTTACATAAGAGGACGAGGAGGAATGAGTTGGAATGACAGCGCAAGGCAGAGGCAGCGGAGGCAGGAACTACCACCGGCACTTGAATGGGTGTAAGCATGCATGCGTGTTTGTTTCCCTGTGTGTGCAGGCAAGCTCTCAGGAGCCAGCTGGATCTGGAAGTGTCAGCTGGAGGCAAAGTAGCTAGAGGCGGGTAACACAAGTGGCAGGCAGCGGGGATGTACGTCTTCTTGAAGGCAGCTTTAGCAGCTGGAGAGGAGACTGGTAGAGAGGGACCGGGCACGGGGAAGGCAGAGCTGGTAGAATAGGAGGAACCTGACAGAGCTAGCCTCAATGCTTGTATGTTTCCTTTGTAACACGAGTTTTTTGCATTCAGCCGAGCAAGTAGTGAGAAGAAGGAGATATTGCAAGCAGAGATGTGACAAGTAGTTAGATTAGGGCGTTATGTGAAGGAGCTAGAGCTTATCAGAGTGAGTGCGTCATAAGGAGTAGTGGAAAGCAAGGACCATTGTGAGCAGCAGACGATTAGAAGGGGAGGTAGCAAGCGCAGTCTTGGGTGACAAGGAGAGGGGAGACCAGCAAGGGCATGAGTCGGACTGAGAGAACAACTAGAGATGAAGGGAGGCGGTGAGGTTCCAACTGCCTCGTGTGAACTGCTGCATACAAGAGGCTGCCCACCAAGGACTGGAATTGCTGCTGCTCCTCGGCTTCAACCCCCTCATATTCTGCAACCTTTACAAGCTTGAATTCTGCTGGGAGTGGAGTTGCAACCTTGCGCTCATTCTCAATCCTATACTTCTCCCCCAGCTCCTTAATGAACTTCTCCTGGTGCATCAACCATTTGTGATCCAGATACCTTTCTATGTGCATCCCGAGGTAGTACTTTACCTCCCCAAGGTTCTTGCACTTGAAGTTCTCCATCAGCTGCTGCTGCACTTTCTGGATCTCCTTCATGCTGATGCTGAAGAGAAGAATGTTGTCTACATATACCAGAAACAGCACCAGCCTCTCCCCTTCCCCTTTGAGAAAGAGGTTCTCATCACAGCTGCTAGTCCTGAATCTCATCTCGTCTAAAACAGCTGCCAACTTCTAGTACCAGCAGCGTGGCGCCTGCTGCAAGTCGTAGATGGACCTTTTCAGCTTGCACACCCTGCTCATACCATCCTCATATCCAGACGACTGCGCCATGAACATCTCTTCCTCTAGAATCCCGTGGTGAAATGTCGTTGATGTGAATGATAGATTTCTCATCCACTAACGGCTGCATCTGCCAACAAGACACGGAGGGTAGGGGGTTTGGCAGTGGGAGCAAAGATCTCGTTGAAGTCCTGCTTCTCCGTCCGCATAAATCCATTAGCCACCAGCCTATGGTCACTTGCCCCTTGTCATCGGTCTTGATCCTCAGCACCCACTTGCATTGTATCGCTTTCTTCCCCTCAGGCAGCACCACCAAATCCCATGTCCCATTTTCTAGCAGGTTCTGGAACTCAGCATCCCTAGAAGCCAGCCATTGGTCCCTATCTGGTCCAACTAATACCTCCTTCATGCTAGCTGGTTCCTCTGGTGCAGGGGCAAGAAAACAGTACAAAGGCTTATCCTCCTCATGCGGGTCATACCCTGAAGGCAAAATCAGTAACGCCTCCTCATTCTCAAGCTGCTGTTCTACTACATCAGCTCCTGCAGTCAGCTTCATTGTTGCCATGCGGGTGCGTCCTGGCCTAGAGACGGGTATTTCCCACACCTTCATAACGACACCCGTTGGCTTCCTCATTTGTGGTAGCTTAGGCTCCTTACTATTTCTCTGCTGCTGTTCTCCTCAACCAGTGCTATCACTAGCCTCTCCTCCACCAGCAGGTGCCTCCTGTACCTTCTCTCCATCACCACCCCCCGCAGCTGCCTCCTCTCCCTCCTCCCACACACTAGGAGTCAGGTCCAGCTGCATGGTGATCTGCTCCATCTGCTGGGACACCCTTGCCTCCGAATGTTCCTCCCAGCTCCCATGCATCATGCCCACAACGAATTTCACATCCCTGCTATCAAACAACTGTTGGGTGCAAATGCACATTGCACGACATCCTGCCGTCTGTTTGTACGAGTATGCGTGTGCGAATGCATTTACGTGTGAATGGTGTGTTCGTGTGTTTGTTTGCTTTCGCATTTTTCGCTTGATGCATTTGCAGGTACTCGCGCAATGTGCGCTTCGGCACAACATTGTACGCGCTATGAACAGTGCAAGCAGAAAGGACGAGCTCGCAAAGGAACCCAAGATGGAAGCTTTGCAGTTCGGTTGAGTTGATTGCGCAGATTCAGTTCTATCCAACTCGAAATTGTACTGTTTTGTTTGGTTAACTATAGTGTAGCAGGGAAGGCACTATAGGGGTACAATTTAGGTGAAGGTTGGATGTTGTTTGTCTGTATCTGCATGCTACAAGGCCAGGGGAAACCAGCGGAACCAGCATTTGGCTGGTTGGGCAAAGACAAAACAGGTTCTGTTTTTAGAACCTGAACCTGGTTGTTGTTTTCCCAGGTTGGAAAAACAGAACCAGAGGTTGTTTACCAACCTACCACCTGCTATTTTGTCCAGCCAGGTTGGTTCTGTTGCTTGGAATTATTTGGGATCATCCCTGGTTGTTCCCAGGTTGATTCCCAAGGTCCTTGCTAGCTATAACTATTTAATCCTTCTCTGTTTGTACCTGAATATAGTAAAATTGATTCAAGCGAATTCCTTCCTCGCTGGAATTTCGTTTCTGCGCTATTCGACGGCGGAATGCTACCCGAGTCAACGCTAGTATGCTAGCACTCTAATGCTAGGCAAACACCGTCTGAGCCATAACTTCGTAATGGCAGAACTTTTCGCGAGGCAACTTGGCTCATTTTAAAGCTCTTGGAGCGAGCTTCGATATAGCGAATTCTCAGCTTAATCCGACCGACGGTCTGCACGGCACGCTGCGCGACGTTCAAGGTACTCTTGCTGTTTTGACTAAGTCCTTCTTGATCCCTCTCTCTACAAACTCGGACCCGAGGATAGGGGCTGGTCTTGTGCCAGGCACCCAGGGACCCTTGGAGGTGACCCCGAGGAGAGGTTTGATTAAGTTTGATTAAGTCCTAATAGCTTGAGTTTATTAGGCCCTTACACCAACAAGCTGGTATCAGAGCTGCGTTATAGTGATCCTCGTTATAGGTAGCTATGGCGGGCAACACCTCGGCGGGAGCTGGTGAATCTTCAGCCCAAGATCGTAGCGGCAGCCAAGATTCTGGTCTTTCAGCGCCAAGGGGAGCGCGAACAAACCAGGGCTCGCTTGTCAAGGAGGTGCTGAAGAATTTCACCGTCGAGAAGTTCAATGGTGAGGGCTATGATGATTGGGCCTGGAAAATGCAATTATATTTCCGTCAGATCGGTTTGCTGAAACTAATGATTGGGGAGGAGCCTAGACCGAGTGACCCCACGCTGCAGGAAGATTGGGACGAGCGCTCCTCGGCTGGCTACTATTTGATGTCGCAGAGTTTGGAGCTGAACCAGCGTCACCACGTCATGCACCTGCTGCCGGAGGTTGAATGCGGTCCGAAGGCGTGGACCGTGTTGAAGGAGCTGCACGCCCCGACCTCCGTTGTCGCAACGTTGATGCTGGAGAGGGAGCTGTCCGCGTTGCGCCTGAGCGAGGGAGAGCCGGTGCAACCAGTCCTGGACAAGATGCGCGACCTCTACGCGAAGTTGGCGACCGCGGGAATCACCTACCCGGAGCAGACCAAGTGCTTGAAGATGCTCTCGCTGCTGCCGGAATCGTGGCTTCAATTTACGAGCGGATTGAGCCTGCCGCAGAACCAGAGCTTGTGGACGCTCGAGTGGGTGCGGACGAAGATTCTGGAGGAGGACTTCCGTCGCCGCCAACTGAGGGGTGGAGACGACGGCAGCAGCGGCTACGGGATGCAAGGGAGCCGACGTGGCAGAGGACGTGGCTTCGGTGGTGCTGGACGCGGTGCAAAGAAAGACGACGACTCCAACGACCAACAAGGAGGTACCGGTTGGGGTCGCGGTGCGAAATCTGGACGTGGGGGCAAGTCGGGTGCTGGTGGCAAAATGAAAGGGAGTTGCTGGTATTGTGAGAAGGAAGGGCACCCCTGGTTTTTGTGCTATAAGAAACCCGATGGATGGACCCCCCAGAATCGTCACCAGGATGGCGGCGCGCGGAGGAACCAGAAAAACGGCGCCAACATGGTCGCTGATTCGTCCGACAACAACCCGAAGGGCAACGGCGGTGCGGAGAAGAAGGAGCGCACCGCGGGCCAATTCTTCCATGTGGGAGACAAGGGGGAGCAAGGAGACGCCTCTGCCAAAGTTGGAGCAGAGCTGCACCCCCTAGACTATTGGGTGTTGGACACAGGCGCTGCTTGGACGATGACGCCGCGCAAGGACCTGCTGGACGAAGTACGAGCTGCACCGATCAATGAAGTGTGCTCCGCCTCTGGACACATGTTGAAGGTGGCTGGTGCGGGACGAGCTGCGTTTAAGGGAGCGGATGGCAAGCCGGTGGTGCTGCACGACGTTCTCTTCGTCCCCGACCTGAAGGCCAACCTTATCTCCCTCCGTAAGCTTGGCAAGGCTGGGGTGAACACCAACACGGATGGGGCACGCACTTATAAGGGGAAGCTGGGCAATCGGGTGCTTTGGGATCTGCACGAGAGCAAGGACGTGTACAGATCTATGTGGCAGCTGCCGGCCCTGGCGTGGCATGGTGGGGGGCAGGCTGGAGAGGGGTCTGCATCCCAGGGGGAGTGCAATGCCGTTGGAGGGGTTGGTGTGAAAGTGTCGGCCAGATCTGGGGAGACAGATTGGGCAACGGCACACCGGCGCTTAGGGCATGTGGCAATGCCTTTGCTGAAGCAGCTGGAGAAGGATGGAGCCGTTAAGGGTCTGAAGCTGAACGGACAGCCACCCGATGACAACTGTGAAATCTGTTTGCTTTCAAAGTTCACCTATTTCCCTTTCCATAGTGTGGCTGGCAGGAGCAAGAAGCCTTTGGAGCTGGTCCACATTGCGCGAGTACCTGCAAATGCATCAAGCGAAAAAATGCGAAAGCAAACAAACACACGAACACACCATTCACACGCAAATGCATTCGCACACGCATACTCGTACAAACAGACGGCAGGATGTCGTGCAATGTGCATTTGCACCCAACAGCTGGCAGGAGCAAGAAGCTTTTGGAGCTGGTCCACATGGACTTGGTGGGGCCGCTGCCGGTGCAAGGGCACAAGGGGGAGCGGTATTTTCTTACAATTGTGGATGACTGGAGCAGGCTGATGTGGGCGTATCCGCTGAAGCAGAAGGACCACGCTGCCTCCACGATACGGGACGATTGGCTGCCATTCGTGGAGAAGCAGGCGGAGTGTGTAGTGAAGCGGATTAGGACAGACCGGGGTGGTGAGTTCCTTGGAGCTGAAATGACGGCCTGGCTCAAGAAGCAGGGCATCCAGAGAGAGCTGACCACGGCTTATACCCCACAGTCCAATGGTGTAGCAGAACGGGCAAACCGGACCATTCTGGAGACAGCTAGGGCGCTGCTCTTAGAATCTGGGCTGAGCAATTCTATGTGGCCTCATGCTGTCCGGCACGCCACTGTCGCTAGGAACAGGGTGCTCACCAAGGTTGGGGATGACTCGTGGGTGCCTTTGGAGAGGTGGCTTGGGAGGAAGCCGCCGGTGGACATGCTGAGGGTGTTCGGTTGCATGGCAGTCGCCCACGTCCCCAAGACCTACCGCAGTAAGTTGGGGGCGAGTGCAATCTGGTGTGTGCATTTGGGGCTGGCTGCTGAGAGCAAGGGATGGCTGCTGTGGGAACCATCCAAGGGTGTGTTGTTTGACAGCAGGGATGTGAAATTCATTGAGGGCATGATGTACGGGAGCTGGGAGAAACAGCCGGAGGCAAGGGTGTCCCAGCAGATGGAGCAGATCACCATGCAGCTGGACCTGACTCCTAGTGTGTGGGAGGAGGGAGAGGAGGCAGCTGCTGGAAATGGTGATGGAGAGAAGGTACAGGAGGCATCTGCTGGTGGAGAAAATGGTGTGGAAACTGGCGGCAGCACTAGTGGAGCTGCTGGACCCGAGGGAGGAGAAAAGCAGCAGGGTAAAACTAAGAAGCCGAAGGGTGTCGTTATGAAGGGATGGGAGACACCCGTCTCCAGGCCAGGACGTACCCGTATGGCTACTAAGAAGCTGACTGCAGGAACTGATGCAGCAGAGCAGCAGCTAGGGACCGAAGAAACATTGCTGATTCTACCTCATGGCTATGACCCGGATGAGGAGGATGAGCCTGCGTACTGTTTTCTTGCCCCTGCAC
This sequence comes from Closterium sp. Yama58-4, assembly GCA_947470075.1. Lineage (NCBI taxonomy): Eukaryota > Viridiplantae > Streptophyta > Zygnematophyceae > Desmidiales > Closteriaceae > Closterium > Closterium sp. Yama58-4. Next base: position 57,515 of record CANIUD010000065.1, on the reverse strand, counting down.
CAGAGGAACCAGCTAGCATGGAGGAGGCATTAGCTGGACCAGATAGGGACAAGTGGCTGGCTTCTAGGGATGCTGAGTACCAGAGTCTGCTGGAGAATAGGACATGGGATCTGGTGGTGCTGCCTGATGGGAAGAAAGCGATACAATGCAAGTGGGTGCTGAGGATCAAGACCGATGACAAGGGGCAGGTCACCATCTACAAGAGTAGGCTGGTGGCGAAGGGGTTTATGCAGAAGGAGAAGTAGGACTTCAACGAGATCTTTGCTCCCACTGCCAAACCCCCTACCCTCCGTGTCTTGTTGGCAGATGCAGCTGTTAGTGGGAAATTCATCATTCAGATGGATATTTCAACGGCATTCCTGAATGGGATTTTAGAGGAGGATGTATACATGACGCAGCCGCCTGGATATGAGGATGGTACGGGCAGGGTGTGCAAGCTCAACAAGTCCATCTACGGCTTGAAGCAGGCGCCACGCTGCTGGTACCAGAAGTTGGCAGCTGTTTTAGAGGAGATGGGATTCAGGACCAGCAGCTGTGATGAGAGCCTCTTTCTCAAGGGCGAGGGGGAGAAGCTGGTGCTGTTTCTGGTCTATGTGGACGACATTCTTCTCTTCAGCAGCAGCATGAAGGAGATCCAGAAAGTGCAGCAGCAACTGATGGAAAACTTCAAGTGCAAGAACCTTGGGGAGGTAAAGTACTACCTCGGGATGCACGTGGAGAGGGATCCAGATCACAGGTGGTTGAAGCTGCACCAGGAGAAGTTCATCAAGGAGCTGGGGGAGAAGTATGTGTTGGTGTAAGGGCCTAATAAACTCAAGCTATTAGGACTTAATCAAACTTAAAAACCTCTCCTCGGGGTCACCTCCAAGGGTCCCTGGGTGCCTGGTACAAGACCAGCCCCTATCCTCGGGTCCGAGTTTGTAGAGAGAGGGATCAAGAAGGACTTAGTCAAAACAGCAAGAGTACCTTGAACGTCGCGCAGCGTGCCGTGCAGACCGTCGGTCGGATTAAGCTGAGAATTCGCTATATCGAAGCTCGCTCCAAGAGCTTTAAAATGAGCCAAGTTGCCTCGCGAAAAGTTCTGCCATTACTAAGTTCTGGCTCGGACAGCGTTTGCCTAGCGTTGGAGTGCTAGCATACTAGCGTTGACTCGGGTAGCATTCCGCCGTCGAATAGCGCAGAAACGAAATTCCAGCGAGGAAGGAATTCGCCTGAATCAATTTGACTATATTCAGGTACAAACAGAGAAGGATTAAATAGTTCTAGCTAGCAAGGACCTTGGGAATCAACCTGGGAACAACCAGGGATGATCCCAAATAATTCCAAGCAACAGAACCAACCTGGCTGGACAAAATAGCAGGTGGTAGGTTGGTAAACAACCTCTGGTTCTGTTTTTCCAACCTGGGAAAAACAACAACCAGGTTCAGGTTCTAAAAACAGAACCTGTTTTGTCTTTGCCCAACCAGCCAAATGCTGGTTCCGCTGGTTTCCCCTGGCCTTGTAGCATGCAGATACAGACAAACAACATCCAACCTTCACCTAAATTGTACCCCTATAGTGCCTTCCCTGCTACACTATAGTTAACCAAACAAAACAGTACAATTTCGAGTTGGATAGAACTGAATCTGCGCAATCAACTCAACCGAACTGCAAAGCTTCCATCTTGGGTTCCTTTGCGAGCTCGTCCTTTCTGCTTGCACTGTTCATAGCGCGTACAATGTTGTGCCGAAGCGCACATTGCGCGAGTACCTGCAAATGCATCAAGCGAAAAATGCGAAAGCAAACAAACATACGAACACACCATTCACACACAAATGCATTCGCACACGCATACTCGTACAAAACAGACGGCAGGATGTCGTGCAATGTGCATTTGCACCCAACACACTCCCCCTCAGCCTGCCGGCTGCATCCCCGTCATTCCATGCTAGTTCATGCTCATTCCACTCATGCGCACACAACGCCAATGAGGCTCATCCGCAAGCCTCTTGGTGAGAAAGTCTGCTGGCTGCTGGTGAGTCTTGATGTAGATTGGATTCACCGTCCCCCTCTTCACCTCCTTACGCAGCCAGTGCCACTTGATACGCATGTGCTTGTTCAGCCCATGAAGCACAGCGTTTCTGGCCATCCCAAGAGCCCCCTTGCTATCACAAAACAGCGGCGTAGCAACTTTCTGCTCCTGGCCAATCTCCTCTAACAGCCTCCTCAGCCAAATCACCTCCTTCACCCCATGGAACATCGCCATGTACTCTGATTCTACGGAAGAGAGTGCCGTCTCCGTCTGCTTCTTGGACCTCCAACTAACAGGTCCTCCCCCAACTACGCAGATGTATCCTCCCACAGATGAGGAATCCTCCTTCTCAGAAGCCCACGTAGCATCGGTAAAGCAAGTGAGAAATAGCTTGCCTTCTCCAAGCCTCTCCCCCTTCTCTTTCAGCACCTCCACCCCTTTCTGCTTCACCTGTGCAGATGCGGAGTATTGAACTCCAATGCTTGGGTGAGAGTTCAGGTACTTCACCACACGCTCAGCTGCATCCACCTGCTCCTCTGATGGATTCTGCACCACCCTAGCCAGCTGCCCAACCGAGAAAGAGATGTCGGGCCTCGTGTGAACTGCTGCGTACAAGAGGCTGCCCACCAAGGACTGAAATTGCTGCTGCTCTTCAGCTTCAACCCCTTCATCCTCTGCAGCCTTCACAAGCTTGAATTCTGCTGGCAGGGGAGTTGCAACCTTGCGCTCATTCTCAATCCCATACTTCTCCCCCAGCTCCTTGATGAACTTCTCCTGGTGCAGCTTCAACCACCTGTGATCTGGATCCCTCTCCACGTGCATCCCGAGGTAGTACTTTACCTCCCCAAGGTTCTTGCACTTGAAGTTTTTCATCAGTTGCTGCTGCACTTTCTGGATCTCCTTCATGCTGCTACTGAAGAGAAGAATGTCGTCCACATAGACCAGAAACAGCACCAGCTTCTCCCCCTCGCCCTTGAGAAAGAGGCTCTCATCACAGCTGCTGGTCCTGAATCCCATCTCCTCTAAAACAGCTGCCAACTTCTGGTACCAGCAGCGTGGCGCCTGCTTCAAGCCGTAGATGGACTTGTTGAGCTTGCACACCCTGCCCGTACCATCCTCATACCCAGGCGGCTGCGTCATGTACACATCCTCCTCTAAAATCCCATTCAGGAATGCCGTTGAAATATCCATCTGAATGATGAATTTCCCACTAACAGCTGCATCTGCCAACAAGACACGGAGGGTAGGGGGTTTGGCAGTGGGAGCAAAGATCTCGTTGAAGTCCTGCTTCTCCTTCTGCATAAACCCCTTCGCCACCAGCCTACTCTTGTAGATGGTGACCTGCCCCTTGTCATCGGTCTTGATCCTCAGCACCCACTTGCATTGTATCGCTTTCTTCCCATCAGGCAGCACCACCAGATCCCATGTCCTATTCTCCAGCAGACTCTGGTACTCAGCATCCCTAGAAGCCAGCCACTTGTCCCTATCTGGTCCAGCTAATGCCTCCTCCATGCTAGCTGGTTCCTCTGGTGCAGGGGCAAGAAAACAGTACGCAGGCTCATCCTCCTCATCCGGGTCATAGCCATGAGGTAGAATCAGCAATGCCTCTTCGGTCCCTAGCTGCTGCTCTGCTGCATCAGTTCCTGCAGTCAGCTTCTTAGTAGCCATACGGGTACGTCCTGGCCTGGAGACGGGTGTCTCCCATCCCTTCATAACGACACCCTTCGGCTTTTTAGTTTTTCCCTGCTGCTTCTCTCCTCCCTCGGGTCCAGCAGCTCCACTAGTGCTGCCGCCAGTTTCCACACCATTTTCTCCACCAGCAGATGCCTCCTGTACCTTCTCTCCATCACCATTTCCAGCAGCTGCCTCCTCTCCCTCCTCCCACACACTAGGAGTCAGGTCCAGCTGCATGGTGATCTGCTCCATCTGCTGGGACACCCTTGCCTCCGGCTGTTTCTCCCAGCTCCCATACATCATGCCCTCAATGAATTTCACATCCCTGCTGTCAAACAACACACCCTTGGATGGTTCCCACAGCAGCCATCCCTTGCTCTCAGCAGCCAGCCCCAAATGCACACACCAGATTGCACTCGCCCCCAACTTACTTCGGTAGGTCTTGGGGACGTGGGCGACTGCCATGCAACCGAACACCCTCAGCATGTCCACCGGCGGCTTCCTCCCAAGCCACCTCTCCAACGGCACCCACGAGTCATCCCCAACCTTGGTGAGCACCCTGTTCCTAGCGACAGTGGCGTGCCGGACAGCATGAGGCCACATAGAATTGCTCAGCCCAGATTCTATGAGCAGCGCCCTAGCTGTCTCCAGAATGGTCCGGTTTGCCCGTTCTGCTACACCATTGGACTGTGGGGTATAAGCCGTGGTCAGCTCTCTCTGGATGCCCTGCTTCTTGAGCCAGGCCGTCATTTCAGCTCCAAGGAACTCACCACCCCGGTCTGTCCTAATCCGCTTCACTACACACTCCGCCTGCTTCTCCACGAATGGCAGCCAATCGTCCCGTATCGTGGAGGCGGCGTGGTCCTTCTGCTTCAGCGGATACGCCCACATCAGCCTGCTCCAGTCATCCACAATTGTAAGAAAATACCGCTCCCCCTTGTGCCCTTGCACCGGCAGCGGCCCCACCAAGTCCATGTGGACCAGCTCCAAAGGCTTCTTGCTCCTGCCAGCCACACTATGGAAAGGGAAACGGGTGAACTTTGAAAGCAAACAGATTTCACAGTTGTCATCGGGTGGCTGTCCGTTCAGCTTCAGACCCTTAACGGCTCCATCCTTCTCCAGCTGCTTCAGCAAAGGCATTGCCACATGCCCTAAGCGCCGGTGTGCCGTTGCCCAATCTGTTTCCCCAGATCTGGCCGACACTTTCACACCAACCCCTCCAACGGCATTGCACTCCCCCTGGGATGCAGACCCCTCTCCAGCCTGCCCCCCACCATGCCACGCCAGGGCCGGCAGCTGCCACATAGATCTGTACACGTCCTTGCTCTCGTGCAAATCCCAAAGCACCCGATTGCCCAGCTTCCCCTTATAAGTGCGTGCCCCATCCGTGTTGGTGTTCACCCCAGCCTTGCCAAGCTTACGGAGGGAGATAAGGTTGGCCTTCAGGTCGGGGACGAAGAGAACGTCGTGCAGCACCACCGGCTTGCCATCCGCTCCCTTAAACGCAGCTCGTCCCGCACCAGCCACCTTCAACATGTGTCCAGAGGCGGAGCACACTTCATTGATCGGTGCAGCTCGTACTTCGTCCAGCAGGTCCTTGCGCGGCGTCATCGTCCAAGCAGCGCCTGTGTCCAACACCCAATAGTCTAGGGGGTGCAGCTCTGCTCCAACTTTGGCAGAGGCGTCTCCTTGCTCCCCCTTGTCTCCCACATGGAAGAATTGGCCCGCGGTGCGCTCCTTCTTCTTCTCCGCACCGCCGTTGCCCTTCGGGTTGTTGTCGGACGAATCAGCGACCATGTTGGCGCCGTTTTTCTGGTTCCTCCGCGCGCCGCCATCCTGGTGACGATTCTGGGGGGTCCATCCATCGGGTTTCTTATAGCACAAAAACCAGGGGTGCCCTTCCTTCTCACAATACCAGCAACTCCCTTTCATTTTGCCACCAGCACCCGACTTGCCCCCACGTCCAGATTTCGCACCGCGACCCCAACCGGTACCTCCTTGTTGGTCGTTGGAGTCGTCGTCTTTCTTTGCACCGCGTCCAGCACCACCGAAGCCACGTCCTCTGCCACGTCGGCTCCCTTGCATCCCGTAGCCGCTGCTGCCGTCGTCTCCACCCCTCAGTTGGCGGCGACGGAAGTCCTCCTCCAGAATCTTCGTCCGCACCCACTCGAGCGTCCACAAGCTCTGGTTCTGCGGCAGGCTCAATCCGCTCGTAAATTGAAGCCACGATTCCGGCAGCAGCGAGAGCATCTTCAAGCACTTGGTCTGCTCCGGGTAGGTGATTCCCGCGGTCGCCAACTTCGCGTAGAGGTCGCGCATCTTGTCCAGGACTGGTTGCACCGGCTCTCCCTCGCTCAGGCGCAACGCGGACAGCTCCCTCTCCAGCATCAACGTTGCGACAACGGAGGTCGGGGCGTGCAGCTCCTTCAACACGGTCCACGCCTTCGGACCGCATTCAACCTCCGGCAGCAGGTGCATGACGTGGTGACGCTGGTTCAGCTCCAAACTCTGCGACATCAAATAGTAGCCAGCCGAGGAGCGCTCGTCCCAATCTTCCTGCAGCGTGGGGTCACTCGGTCTAGGCTCCTCCCCAATCATTAGTTTCAGCAAACCGATCTGACGGAAATATAATTGCATTTTCCAGGCCCAATCATCATAGCCCTCACCATTGAACTTCTCGACGGTGAAATTCTTCAGCACCTCCTTGACAAGCGAGCCCTGGTTTGTTCGCGCTCCCCTTGGCGCTGAAAGACCAGAATCTTGGCTGCCGCTACGATCTTGGGCTGAAGATTCACCAGCTCCCGCCGAGGTGTTGCCCGCCATAGCTACCTATAACGAGGATCACTATAACGCAGCTCTGATACCAGCTTGTTGGTGTAAGGGCCTAATAAACTCAAGCTATTAGGACTTAATCAAACTTAAAACCTCTCCTCGGGGTCACCTCCAAGGGTCCCTGGGTGCCTGGTACAAGACCAGCCCCTATCCTCGGGTCCGAGTTTGTAGAGAGAGGGATCAAGAAGGACTTAGTCAAAACAGCAAGAGTACCTTGAACGTCGCGCAGCGTGCCGTGCAGACCGTCGGTCGGATTAAGCTGAGAATTCGCTATATCGAAGCTCGCTCCAAGAGCTTTAAAATGAGCCAAGTTGCCTCGCGAAAAGTTCTGCCATTACTAAGTTCTGGCTCGGACAGCGTTTGCCTAGCGTTGGAGTGCTAGCATACTAGCGTTGACTCGGGTAGCATTCCGCCGTCGAATAGCGCAGAAACGAAATTCCAGCGAGGAAGGAATTCGCCTGAATCAATTTGACTATATTCAGGTACAAACAGAGAAGGATTAAATAGTTCTAGCTAGCAAGGACCTTGGGAATCAACCTGGGAACAACCAGGGATGATCCCAAATAATTCCAAGCAACAGAACCAACCTGGCTGGACAAAATAGCAGGTGGTAGGTTGGTAAACAACCTCTGGTTCTGTTTTTCCAACCTGGGAAAAACAACAACCAGGTTCAGGTTCTAAAAACAGAACCTGTTTTGTCTTTGCCCAACCAGCCAAATGCTGGTTCCGCTGGTTTCCCCTGGCCTTGTAGCATGCAGATACAGACAAACAACATCCAACCTTCACCTAAATTGTACCCCTATAGTGCCTTTCCTGCTACACTATAGTTAACCAAACAAAACAGTACAATTTCGAGTTGGATAGAACTGAATCTGCGCAATCAACTCAACCGAACTGCAAAGCTTCCATCTTGGGTTCCTTTGCGAGCTCGTCCTTTCTGCTTGCACTGTTCATAGCGCGTACAATGTTGTGCCGAAGCGCACATTGCGCGAGTACCTGCAAATGCATCAAGCGAAAAATGCGAAAGCAAACAAACATACGAACACACCATTCACACACAAATGCATTCGCACACGCATACTCGTACAAAACAGACGGCAGGATGTCGTGCAATGTGCATTTGCACCCAACAGTATGGGATTGAGAATGAGCGCAAGGTTGCAACTCCCCTGCCAGCAGAATTCAAGCTTGTGAAGGCTGCAGAGGATGAAGGGATTGAAGCTGAAGAGCAGCAGCAATTTCAGTCCTTGGTGGGCAGCCTCTTGTACGCAGCAGTTCACACGAGGCCCGACATCTCTTTCTCGGTTGGGCAGCTGGCTAGGGTGGTGCAGAATCCATCAGAGGAGCAGGTGGATGCAGCTGAGCGTGTGGTGAAGTACCTGAACTCTCACCCAAGCATTGGAGTTCAATACTCCGCATCTGCACAGGTGAAGCAGAAAGGGGTGGAGGTGCTGAAAGAGAAGGGGGAGAGGCTTGGAGAAGGCAAGCTATTTCTCACTTGCTTTACCGATGCTACATAGGCTTCTGAGAAGGAGGATTCCTCATCTGTGGGAGGATACATCTGCGTAGTTGGGGGAGGACCTGTTAGTTGGAGGTCCAAGAAGCAGACGGAGACGGCACTCTCTTCCGTAGAATCAGAGTACATGGCGATGTTCCATGGGGTGAAGGAGGTGATTTGGCTGAGGAGGCTGTTAGAGGAGATTGGCCAGGAGCAGAAAGTTGCTACGCCGCTGTTTTGTGATAGCAAGGGGGCTCTTGGGATGGCCAGGAACGCTGTGCTTCATGGCCTGAACAAGCACATGCGTATCAAGTGGCACTGGCTGCGTAAGGAGGTGAAGAGGGGGACGGTGAATCCAATCTACATCAAGACTCACCAGCAGCCAGCAGACTTTCTCACCAAGAGGCTTGCGGATGAGCCTCATTGGCGTTGTGTGCGCATGAGTGGAATGAGCATGAACTAGCATGGAATGACGGGGATGCAGCCGGCAGGCTGAGGGGGAGTGTGTTGGGTGCAAATGCACATTGCACGACATCCTGCCGTCTGTTTGTACGAGTATGCGTGTGCGAATGCATTTGCGTGTGAATGGTGTGTTCGTGTGTTTGTTTGCTTTCGCATTTTTCGCTTGATGCATTTGCAGGTACTCGCGCAATGTGCGCTTCGGCACAACATTGTACGCGCTATGAACAGTGCAAGCAGAAAGGACGAGCTCGCAAAGGAACCCAAGATGGAAGCTTTGCAGTTCGGTTGAGTTGATTGCGCAGATTCAGTTCTATCCAACTCGAAATTGTACTGTTTTGTTTGGTTAACTATAGTGTAGCAGGGAAGGCACTATAGGGGTACAATTTAGGTGAAGGTTGGATGTTGTTTGTCTGTATCTGCATGCTACAAGGCCAGGGGAAACCAGCGGAACCAGCATTTGGCTGGTTGGGCAAAGACAAAACAGGTTCTGTTTTTAGAACCTGAACCTGGTTGTTGTTTTCCCAGGTTGGAAAAACAGAACCAGAGGTTGTATACCAACCTACCACCTGCTATTTTGTCCAGCCAGGTTGGTTCTGTTGCTTGGAATTATTTGGGATCATCCCTGGTTGTTCCCAGGTTGATTCCCAAGGTCCTTGCTAGCTAGAACTATTTAATCCTTCTCTGTTTGTACCTGAATATAGTAAAATTGATTCAAGCGAATTCCTTCCTCGCTGGAATTTCGTTTCTGCGCTATTCGACGGCGGAATGCTACCCGAGTCAACGCTAGTATGCTAGCACTCTAAAGCTAGTCAAACACCGTCTGAGCCATAACTTCGTAATGGCAGAACTTTTTCGCGAGGCAACTTGGCTCATTTTAAAGCTCTTGGAGCGAGCTTCGATATAGCGAATTCTCAGCTTAATCCGACCGACGGTCTGCACGGCACGCTGCGCGACGTTCAAGGTACTCTTGCTGTTTTGACTAAGTCCTTCTTGATCCCTCTCTCTACAAACTCGGACCCGAGGATAGGGGCTGGTCTTGTGCCAGGCACCCAGGGACCCTTGGAGGTGACCCCGAGGAGAGGTTTTAAGTTTGATTAAGTCCTAATAGCTTGAGTTTATTAGGCCCTTATACCAACAACACACCCTTGGATGGTTCCCACAGCAGCCTTCCTTTGCTCTCAACAGCCAGCCCCAAATGCACACACCAGATGGCATTCGCCCCCAACTTACTGCGGTAGGTCTTGGGGACGTGGGCGACTGCCACACAACCGAACACCCTCAGCATGTCCACCGGCGGCTTCCTCCCAAGCCACCTCTCCAACGGCACACTGTTCCTATCCACGATGGCATGCTGCACAGCATGGGGACAAATTGAGTTGCCCAGCCCAGATTCTATTATCACCGTCCTTGCTGTCTCTAGACAGGTTCGCCCGTTCTGCTACACGACTGTGTGGTGTAAGCCGTGGCCGGCTCCCTCTGGATGCCCTGCTTCTTGAGCCAAGCCATTATCTCAGCTCCAAGAAACTCACCACCCCGGTCTGTCCTAATCCGCTTCACTACAAACTACGCTTGCTTCTCTACAAACGGCAGCCAATCGTCCCGTATCGTGGAGGCGGCGTGGCCTATTGCTTCATCGGATACGCCCATATGAGTTTGCTCCAATCATCCACTACCGTAAGGAGATATCGCTCCCCCTTTTGCCCTTCACATTAGTTTGCTCCAATCATCCACTTCCGTAAGGAAATATCGCTCCCCCTTTTGCCCTTCAGCGTATCCGCTGAAGCAAAAGGACCACGCCGCCTCCACGATACGGGACGATTGGCTGCCGTTTGTAGAGAAGCAAGCGGATTTTGTAGTGAAGCGGATTAGGACAGACCGGGGTGGAAGAGTTTCTTGGAGCTGAGATGACGGCCTGGCTCAAGAAGTAGGGCATCCAGAGGGAGCTGACCATGGCTTACACCCCACAATCTGACGGTGTAGCAGAACGGGCAACCCTGACCATTCTAGAGACAGCTAAGGCGCTGCTTACAGAATCTGGGCTTGGCAATTCCATGTGGCCTCATGCTGTCCGACATGCTACCGTCGCTAAGAACAGGATAGTTACCAAGGTTGGTGATGATTTGTGGGTCCCTTTGGAGAGGTGGCTTTGGACGAAGCCGCCGGTGGACATGCTGAGGGGTGTTCGGCTGCATGGCAGTCGGCCACGTTCCCAAGACCTACCGAAGTAAGTTGGAGGAAGTGCAATCTGGTGTGTGCATTTGGGGCTGGCCTTTGAGAGCAAGGGATGGCTGCTGTGGGAACCATCCAAGGGTGTGTTGTTTGACAGCAGGGATGTAAAATTCATTGAGGTCATGGTGTATAGGAGCTGGGAGAAACAGCCGTGGGCAAGGGTGTCCGAGCATATATGATTCATCATTTTAGTGGAATTTTACCTGTGTATGAGGATGGTACGGGCAGGGTGTGCAAGCTGAAAAAGTCCATCTGCGGCTTTAAGCAGGTGCCACGCTGCTCGTACCAGACATTGACAGCTGTTTTAGAGGAGATGGGATTCAGGACCAGCAGCTGTAATGAGAGCCTCTTTCTCAAGGGGGAGGGCGAGGAACTGGTGCTGTTTCTGGTCAACGTGGAAGACAACATTCTTCTCTTCAGCAGCAGCATGAAGGAGATCCAGAAAGTGCAGCAGCAGCTGATGGAGAACTTTAAGTGCAAGAACCTTGGGGAGGTAAAGTACTACCTTGGGATGCACGTAGAGAGGGATCTGGATCAAAGGTGGTTGCACCAGGAGAGGTTCTTCAAGGAGCTAGGGGAGAAGTATGGGATTGAGAATGAGCGCAAAGTTGCAACTCCCATGCCAGCAAGTTTGTGAAGGCTGCAGAGGATGAAGGGGTTCAATCCTTGGTGGGCAGCCTCTTATATGCAGCAGTTCACACGAGGCCGGACATCTCTTTCTCGGGTAGGCATCTGGCTAGGGTGGTGCAGAAAGCAGGAAGACGCAGCTGAGGGTGTGGTAAATTAACTGAACTCTCACCGAAGTATTGAAGTTCAATTCTCCGCACCCGCTGATGAAGCAGAAAGGGGTTGAGGTGCTGAAGGAGAAGGGGGAGAGGCTTGGAGAAGGCAAGCTCTTTTTCACTTGCTTTACAAATGCTACTTGGGCTTCTGACAAGGGAGATTCCTCATCTGTGGAAGGATACATTTGCGTAGTTGGGGTAGGATCTGTTAGTTGGAGGTCCAAGAAGCAGACGGAGACGGCACTCTCATCTGTTGAATGACGATGCTCCATGACGATGTTCCATGGGATGAAGGAGGTGATATGGCTGAGTAGATTGGCCAGGAGCAGAAGGTTGCTACGCTGCTGTTTTGTGACAGCAAGGGGGCTCTTGGGATGGCCAGGAACGCTGTGCTTCGTGTGCTGAACAAGCACATTCGTATCAAGTGGCACTGGCTGATTAAGGAGGTGAAGACAGGGACGGTACATCCAATCTATATCAAGACTCACCAGCAGCCAGCAGACTTTCTCACCAAGAGGCTTGCGGATGAGCCTCATTGGCGTTGTGTGCGCATGAGTGGAATGAGCATGAACTAGCATGGATTGATGTGAATGCAGCCGGCAGGCTGAGGGGGAGTGTGTTGGGTGCAAATTTACATTGCACGACATCCTGCCGTCCGTTTGTACGAGTATGCGTGTGCGATTGCATTTGCATGTGAATGATGTTCTCGTGAGTTTGTTTGCTTACACAACTTTTTCTTGAAGCATTTGCAGGTACTCGCGCAATATGCGCTTCGGCACAACTTTCTACCCGCTATGGACAGTGCAAGCAGAACGGACGAGGTTGCAAATGAACCCAAGATGGAAGCTTAGCGGTTCAGTAAATTTGAATGCACAGATTTAGTTATATCCAACTCAAAATTGTCATGTTTTGTTTGATTGACTGTAGTGTAGCAGGGCAGGCACTATAGGGGTACAATTTAGATGAAGGTTGGATGTTGTTTGTATGTATCTGCATGCTACAAGGCCAGGGGAAACCAGCGGAACCAGCATTTGGCTGTTGGGCATCAGGTTCTGATTTTAGAACCTGAACCTGGTTGTTTTCCCAGGTTGGAAAAACAGAACCAGAGGTTGTTTACCAACCTACCACCTGCTATTTTCATTTAAGCAAATTTATTTCTTGATGAAATTTCGTTTTTACACGGTTTGACAGCGAAATGCTACCCGAGTAAACTCTAGTACGTTAGCATTCCACGCTAGGCAAAGACTTTCTGAGCCATAACTTCGTAATGGTAGAACTTTTTGCAAAGCAACTTGGCTTATTTCGAAGCTCTTGGAGCGAGATACAATATAGCAAATTATCAGCTTCCGATCAACGGTCTGCGGTACTCTTGCTGTTTTGACTAAGTCCCTCTTGATCCCTCTCTCTACAAACTCGGACCCAAGGATAGGGGCTGGTCTTGTACCAGGCACCCAAGGACCCTTGGAGGTGACCCCGAGGAGATGTTTCTGGTCTATGTGGACGACATTCTTCTTTTCAGCAACAGCATAAGGGAGATCCAGAAAGTGCAGCCGCAACTGATGGAAAACTTTAAGTGCAAGAACGTTTGGAGGTCAAGTACTACCTCTGCTAAGGTTGGAGCAGAGGTGTACCCCCTGGACTATTGGGTGTTGGACACGGGCGCTGCTTGGACGATGACGCCGCGGAAGGACCTGCTGGACGACGTGCGCGCTGCACCAATCAATGAGGTGTGCTCCGCCTCTGGACACATGTTGAAGGTGGCTGGTGCGGGACGAGCTGTGTTTAAGGGAGCGGATGGCAAGCCGGTGGTGCTGCACGACGTTCTCCTCGTCCCCGAACTAAAGGCCAACCTTATCTCGCTCCGTAAGCTTGGCAAGATTGGGGTGAACACCAACACGGATGGGGCTCGCACTTATAAGGGGCAGCTGGGCAATCGGGTGCTTTGGGATCTGCAGGAAAGCAAGGACGTGTACAGATCCATGTGGCAGCTGCCGGCGTTGGCGTGGCACGGTGGGGGGCAGGCTGGAGAGGGGTCTGCATCCCAGGGGGAGTGCAATGCCGTTGGAGGCGTTGGTGTGAAAGTGTCGGCCAGATCTGGGGAGACGGATTGGGCAACGGCACACCGACGCTTGGGGCATGTGGCAATGCCTTTGCTGAAGCAGCTGGAGAAGGATGGAGCTGTTAAGGGTCTGAAGCTGAACGGACAGCCACCCGATGATAACTGTGAAATCTGTTTGCTCTCAAAGTTTACCCGTTTCCCCTTCCATAGTGTGGCTGGCAGGAGCAAGAAGCCGTTGGAGCTGGTCCACATGGACTTGGTGGGGCCGCTGCCGGTGCAAGGGCACAAGGGGGAGCGGTATTTCCTAACCATAGTGGATGACTGGAGCAGGCTAATGTGGGCGTATCCGCTGAAGCAGAAAGATCACGCCGCCTCCACGATTCGGGACGATTGGCTGCCGTTCGTGGAGAAGCAAGCGGAGTGTATGGTGAAGCGGATTAGGACAGACCGGGGTGGTGAGTTCCTTGGAGCTAAAATGACGGCCTGGCTCAAGAAGCAGGGCATCCAGAGGGAGCTGACTACGGCTTATACCCCACAGTCCAACGGTGTAGCAGAACGGGCGAACCGGACCATTCTAGAGACAGCTAGGACGCTGCTCATAGAATCTGGGCTTGGCAACTCCATGTGGCCCCACGCTGTTCGGCACGCTACCGTCGCTAGGAACAGGGTGCTCACCAAGGTTGGGGATGACTCGTGGGTGCCGTTGGAGAGGTGGCTTGGGAGGAAGCCGCCGGTGGACATGCTGAGGGTGTTTGGCTGCATGGCAGTCGCCCACGTCCCCAAGACCTACCGCAGTAAGTTGGGGGCAAGTGCAATCTGGTGTGTGCATTTGGGGCTGGCTGCTGAGAGCAAGGGATGGCTGCTATGGGAACCATCCAAGGGTGTGTTGTTTGACAGCAGGGATGTGAAATTCATTGAGGGCATGATGTATGGGAGCTGGGAGAAACAGCCGGAGGCAAGGGTGTCCCAGCAGATGGAGCAGATCACCATGCAGCTGGACCTGACTCCTAGTGTGTGGGAGGAGGGAGAGGAGGCAGCTGCGGGGGGTGGTGATGGAGAGAAGGTACAGGAGGCACCTGCTGATGGAGGAGAGGTTAGTGATAGCACTGGTGAAGCTGCTGGATCTGAAAGAGGAGAGCAGCAGCAGAGCAAAGGTAAGGTGCCTAAGCTACCGCAAAGGAGGAAGCCGAAGGGTGTCGTTATGAAGGGGTGGGAAACACCCGTCTCTAGGTTAGGGCGCACCCGCATGGCAACAATGAAGCTGACTGCAGGATCTGACGTAGCAGAGCAGCAGCTTGGGACCGAGGAGGCAATGCTGATTCTACCTCATGGCTATGACCCGGATGAGGAGGATGAGCCTGCGTACTGTTTTCTTGCCCCTGCACCAGAGGAACCAGCTAGCATGGAGGAGGCATTAGCTGGACCAGATAGGGACAAGTGGCTGGCTTCTAGGGATGCTGAGTACCAGAGCCTGCTGGAGAATGGGACTTGGTGTCAGAAATAACTGAGCAGGAATGAATGAACTAGAACAGAGTTTGGTACAAGTAGGAAACCCTAACTTTGTGTACCCCCTAAGGTGTAACCCACTACAGCCTAGACAATATAAACATGCAATGTTTGACACACCCCCATAGGCGCAGTGGGAAACAACCACAGGGTCACAAGACCAGTCAAAGCAAAGCAAAGCAAGCTCAGGGTGGATCTCAAGGATTCCACACAAATTCCGAGCACAAGCAAGCGGTCACAAGACCAGTTCACATGCAGGTTTATAACAAAGCAAGAGATACAGTGATCACAACCTAGCAAAAGTAAGCAAGAAGGCATATATATATAGTGATCACAGTACAAGTAAGGTCAAGAGGTAAGCAAGTGAGGCCCAGTAGGTACAAGGCCTAGCAGAGTGCAAAAGCGCTGATGGTCACAAGGCTGAAGCGCCTTGGTGAACACATCAGCAGTGTTGGCCTCCGTGGCCACGTAACGCAGACAAAGCTGACCACGCTGCTGCAGCTCTCGAGCAAGGAAGTACCGCAGAGCGATGTGCTTCGTTCTGTGCTCCAGTCTGTGCTCCTCACACAAGGCAATGGCGGCCTTGTTGTCGACGTACAGCACTGGAGGAGAACGAGGCCGCTCTCCGAGGTCGGTCAGCAGGTAGGTCAGCCAGCGTAGCTCCTGAGCAGCCATGGCTGTGGCGTAGATCTCAGCCTCACAACTGGAGCTGAGAACAGAAGAAGAGCGAGTAGAACGCCAAGAAACTGAGCCAGAGCCAAGGCTGAAGGTGTAACCCTGGGACGACCGCTGAGTAGCCTGGTCGTCTGCCCAAGAAGCGTCTGAGTGCCCTGTGAGAACAACCCGGTCTCGCCCTCCAAGCACAAGCCCCATGCCCGACGTACTGCACAAGTAGCGCAACACCCTCTTAGCAGCATCCATGTGCTCCTTCCGGTGACGGCCAGGAGCGACATAGCGTGCTAGGATGCTAAGAGGGTATGCAAGGTCAGGTCGAGTGCAGGTCATCAGGTACATGAGGCAGCCCACAAGCTCTGGATACGGGCCACTCGGCTCTACGGACTCATCCGAAGGCAGAGCTGAGAGCGAGTGACCGGTAGGCAGAGGAGTGGACTGAGGCGAGGAGTACGTGAAGCGGAAGCGCTGGAGAACCTGCTGCACCATGTGTGACTGAGTCAGGGTGATGGTGCGCCGTGCTCTGTCCCGGGTGATCCGCAAGCCAAGATAGCTCGTCAGCTCACCCAGGTCTGTGCACGTGTGTCTCCTCTGCAGCTCCGACTTCACGTGAGCGAGTGCCGCGGTGTCAGCAGTGGCAAAGACCAAGTCGTCGACGTACACGAGGATGTAGAACGGCGGCAGCGAGGTGTCGGTGCGTAGAAACAGCGACGGGTCAGCAGTAGAGGGAGCGAACCCAAGAGCCGCAAGTGTCGTCCTCAGTGTGTCGTGCCACTCACGTGGCGCCTGGCGGAGACCGTAGACCGGCCGCTGAAGCCTCCACTGGGTGCCAGGAGGAAATGACCCAGTGAAGCCAGGGGGGCGGCGCAGCCAGATCTCCTCGTGCAGGCTGCCCTGCAAGAAAGCAGTGCTGAAGTCAAGAGAGTGAAGCTCGTAGTCGCGGTGAGCGGCTATGTGCAGCAGCACCCGAAGAGTAGTCATCTTCGGGGTGGGGGAGAAGGTCTGAAAGAAGTCTACTCCCTCTCGCTGACTGAAGCCTCGAGCCACGTAGCGCGCCTTGAAGACAGGTGGAGAACCCGGAGGCCGCTTCACCCTGAAAATCCACATGCCACTGACGATGTTCGCCCCAGGAGGGGGAACCTCGTCTACGTAGGTGCCTGTGGACTTCCAGGAGGCCATCTCTGCGTCCATGGCTGTCTGCCACTGAGAGGAGTAGGGACCCGCCATCGCCTCAGCGTAAGAGCGTGGGGTCGGGATGTCTGGTGCATCCGGGTCTCCCTCAGGGGCAACTAGCAAGGACACGAGACGGGGCAAAGCAGCAGCAAGGCAGTGGAACTCCTCCTGTCTGTCCTCAAGGACGTCCGTGCCGAGGGCACACTCACCCCCGACGGACGGAGGACAGGCAGACGCAGACTCAGACCTAGCGACAAGGCTGGCAGCGTAGTCTAGGCGACAGCGAGCAGCAAAGTCAACCAACTCAGCGACCAGGGCAGACGCAGCAGAGGACTCAAAGGTCGGGTCAGTGACAACTGTAGCGAGGAGACGCGTAACAGTGGGACTGGCAGCACGACGGGAGTCAGACTCCGGGTCAGGAAGAGTAGGAAGAGAGGACGCAGGAGGAGACGGCAGCGGGACACGCTGCGGAGCAGTGGAGGGACGCAGAGTCATGTAGTGAGTGCCAGGGACAGGAGGAGGACGCTCACGTGGGACACGACGACCAGTGCGAGCAGTACGAACAGGCGACGCAGGACGAGACTCAGGCTCACGACGCTCTGTAAGACCTCCTGTGGGACCAGTGTAAGGGGAGGGAGCAGGGAGAGGCGAGACAGGCGGTAACTGTGACTGCGGCTGGACAGGCAGAGGACACTCGACGGAGGGAGGAGGACAAGGAGGAGGAGCCTGACCAAGAACCTGCTGAAGGAGCGGTACGAAGTACGGTCGCGGCCGCGCAGCGTCTCCAGAAGCAGCAGGGACACCAGTGGCAGCCGCAACGCCCGAGTCCTCAGCACCAGCAGCAGCTCCAACGCCCGAGTCCTCAGTACCAGCAGCAGCACCACCGGTCGGGTCCTCAGCACCAGCAGCAGCTCCAACGCCCGGGTCCTCAGCACCAGCAGCAGGGCCACTGGTCAGGTCCTCAGCACCAGCAGCAGCGCCACCGGTCGGGTCCTCAGCACCAGCAGCAGCTCCAACGCCCGGGTCCTCAGCACCAGCAGCAGCTCCAGCCCCCGGGTCCTCAGCACCAGCAGCAGCTCCAGCGTCCGGGTCCTCAGCACCAGCAACAGCACCACCGCTCGGGTCCGCAGTACCAGGAGCACCACTACGAAGACTGCAGCGCCGCGTGTACCACTCGCGGATCACCTGAATGGGGGGGAGCTCCTGGGTAGGAGGGGAAGTACCGGGACGAGCTCCAGAAGCACCTCTCCGGAGGCGGCAGTACTCGAGGTACCTCTCCTGCAGCTGCTGGGAGGAGGGGGCTCCTCCAGGTGGAGCACGCTCAGGCTCAGCACCCCCAGACTCAGCACCCCCAGACTCAGCACGTCCAGACTCAGCACCTCCAGGCTCCGCACCTCCAGGCTCCGCACCCCCAGGCTCCACACCTCCAGGCTCAGTACCTCCAGGCTCCGCACCTCCAGGCTCCGCACCTCCAGGCTCAGCACCCCCAGGCTCCGCACCTCCAGGCTCAGCACCCCCAGGCTCCGCACCCTCAAACGCAGCACTCCCAGGCTCAGCACCCCCAGACGCAGGACGCGAGTCAACAGCTACCTCGACAGGCTCATCCGGGTCTACCTGGGACACATCTGAGGGAGCGGCACCCTGAGGGGGGAGGGGGTCTGGTACCTCAGCACCTGGAGCGAGGAAGAGAGGCGGGGGGGGGAGCGGGGCAGTGCGGTAGGGGAAGAGGCGGTAGAAGGGGACGGACTCGTCAAAAGTGACGTCCTGAGAGGCCAGAACCCGGCGCGAGGTGACGTGGTAAAACTGCCATCCAGGCGCGTCGGGAACAAAGCCAAGAAAGACACAGGGAACAGTGCGACGCGAGAGCTTGTCCGCGGACGTGTCGCGGACAAAAGCTCGAGATCCCCAGACCTGGAAACGCGACGCATCGCCAACCTCTCCCGTCCACCGTAGAGTCGGGGAAGTCTCCGGCAAGGAGACACGGGGCCAGAGGTTGAGCTGATGCGCTGCGTACCGGACCGCAAACGGCCACAGAAAGTGGGGAGCAGCCGCATGGGTCAGGGAGGTACGAGCGACCTCCATGACTAAGCCAATGCGGCGCTCAGCAACCCCATTCTGCTGTGGAGAGGCCGGAAGCGTGTACGACTGCTCAATGCCGTGCTCAGCACAGTAGGCTGCCAAGAGGTCGGAGGCGAACTCACCACCCCTGTCAGAGTGCAAGCGCAGGACAGGAAAGTCCGAGTGAAAGCGCTCGCCTAGCTGGAGACGGGCTCGGCTGATCCAGGGGATCAAAACACCAGGGACGTCACCCTTGGCGCGCAAGGGGAAGACCGTGGTGTAGCGCGAGTAGTCGTCAACAACTATCAGGAAGTACCTCTCCTGACCCTGACCACGGACGCGGGCCGGGCCCCACACGTCCATGTGGAGCGTCTGCAGGGGAGCGGTCGTCGGGGGAAAGGAGGAGGAGTGAGGAGCGGCGCGCTGCCGCCCCTCGACACAGGGAATGCAGTCAGGAGCAGGGGAGTCAGGAAGGGGAGGGAGCACCCTGGGAAGACCAGCAACAAGGTCCCGTTTGTGCATGGCCCGCAGGCGCTGCACAGACGGGTGACCAAGGCGGTGGTGCCAGAGGACGGTGTCGTTCGCCAGAGAGCGACACGAGCAGGGGGCGGACAGCTGACCTGACGCTGACGCAGACGCAGCTACCTGAGGGGACTCAGTGGTCAGTGTGTACAGGTCAGACCCCGGCTCTCGAGTGAAAGTAGCTAGGTGGCGGCCCGTCCGAGCACACGTGCAGTGAGTCACACGCTCGTAGGCAGGGGTGAACTGGTGAACACCCGAGTCCTGGAGCGTACTGCCTGCCACCAAGTTCGTGGAGAACGAGGGGAGGTAGAGACCTGAGAGCGTGCCGGACGGAACCGCTGGACACGGAAGGGTGGTGGAGGAGGTCGCAAGGACCGGACCCCCAGAGGGGTCAGCAAGAGAGACAGCAACCGGCCGAGCTAGAGGCTCAAGGACAGTGCGGTCACGAAAGAAAGAGCGAGAAGCACCTGAGTCCAGTGTGAAGGTGTGCAGTGCTGCAGTCGACTCAGTACCAGGGGGCACAGACGCACAAGCACCTAGAGCAGCAGCTGCAGAAGTACCTGTGGAAGCAGACACACTAGCACCTAGAGCAGCAGCGGGGCTGGCCTGAATGCCCGGGTCGGGCGGAACACGCAAGTACTGAGCACCCTCTCCACTAATAGACATCGCATACATGGCAGTGAGAATAGCATCAAAGTCAAGTGCCCAAATATCAACACCCTTCCTGAGCAGATCAGCCCAGCGCGGCAGCTCACCCCCACCAGGAAACTGAGTGCGCCACGCATCGTTGAGGCGGGCGAAGCAGCGCTCCGTCTGGTGCGGCCCCCCACACGTCTGGCCAGTGCGGTCACCTGTACGAATAACGTACTGGCAGGTGACGCTGCGCCGCGCATACCACTCACGGGCGGCCTGAAGGGTCGGGGCAGGCTGCTGACTCTGACCGCCCCCCGGGCCTCCACGACCACCACCCCCTCCGCCTCCGCCCCGGCCACCTCCACCCCTGCCGCTGCCACGACCACCTCCGCCTCCGCTGCCACCTCCGCCCCTGTCACCACTCCCAACACCGCTGTCACCTCCACCACCGCCGCCACTAGCCTCTCCAGTCGCACCTCCACCGCCACCACCTCCACCCCCGCCTCCTCCGCCACCACCCCCACTCCTGCCACTCCTGCCCCTGCGTCGTCCGCCTGAAGCAGACGCAGCCCCGACCTTCTCAGCACCAAGGAGGTCGACAGCAGCAGCAGAGGCGACAGAGGGGAGGAGGGGGGAAGGGGAGCACCCCTCGAAGAAGGGGCCGCGGGGGTCGCCACGAGAGGTGCCTACAGCGACGATACTAGCCTCGGCTGCAAGCAGTTCCTTCTCGAGGAGGGCTATGGTGAGCTCAGTGGGGGAGCGAGAGAGGAACTGGTCCCTGACAGGGCGCAGAGAGTCAGGGAGGCGGGTGACAACGTGGTAGAGAGTGATCCAGAGCGGGGGGGGGTTGCTAGCGAGGAACTCATCAGGCATGGCAGCGCGAAAGCGAGCCTCACTAGTCTTAAGGTGGGTGATGAGGTCTGCGACAGTGTGAAAAGAGGCTAGGTCGGGGAACAGGTAGGGGAGAGTGAGGCGGCCTAGTGTGGCAGAAGCGGGTGAGGAGTAGCGGGCCACTACAGCTGTGTAGAGGTCCTTAGCAGTCTTGCACTGGCCGAAGTGCTCGCGCTCATCTAGCGGCAGGGAGTTGCGAATAGCAAAGCGAGCGTGCGCGTCACGGGTCTGCCACTGTGAGCGCTCAGCTGGGGGGGCAGTAGCGAGTGGGGCGGTCGCATGGCCGAGAGCGTGGTCGTACAGTGTAATATCTTCCTTGGCAGTGAGCTGTAGGAAAAGGTGCAGGTCATCTAGCCAGGTTTCGAATTTGACCGGACGGCCCTCGGCGTCGAAAGCTAGAACAGGAGGACTAGCCATAGCGACAGCGGCAGTAGTAGAAGCAGTAAAGTCACTGAACAGGCGTGCGCAGGGTCAGCAGGGCCGGTGGGGCCTACAGACTGTAGTGGCGCACAAGCAGCAGTAGCAGGAAGTGTAGTAGTAGGATCTGCAGTGGTGCACAGGCGCAGCAGGCGGCAGCGAGAGCCGGCGCAGCAGGGGCGGGCTCAGCAGCGGTGATACGCGGGCGGCAGCGGGCGCAGCAGCGGCGGTGCGCGGGCGGCGGCGGGCTCAGCAGCGGCGGTGCGCGGGCGGCGGCGGGTTCAGCAGCGGCGGTGCGCGGGCGGCTGCGGGCTCAGCAGCGGCGGGCCGGGAGCAGTGCGGGCAGCGTGCGGGCCGGCGGCGGTCAGCGCACGAGCCGCGCAGGCTCAGCGCGGGCTGTGCGGGCTGCTCGCGGGCTGCGTAAGCGGGTCGCGGGCGGCTCGCGGGGGTTCGCGGGCAGGTCGCGGGCTGCTCGCGGGCAGTTCGCGGGCTGTGCGCGGGCTGCGCGGGCTGGTCGCGGGCTGTGCGCGGGCGGTTCGCGGGCTGTGAGCGCGGCGCGCTGTGCGGTTCGCGGGCGGCGTGACGGGGCCGATCGGGGCGCTAAGGGGCGACGCGACGGGGGCCGTGAGAGGCCGCTAAAAAAAAAAAAAAAAAAATTTCGACGGGGCCGCAGGGCCGCTAGATCGTGCTAGATCGACGGGGCCAGCGGGGCCGGAAACAAGCGAAGGTAAGCAGGTAGGTAAGTCGGTGGGCCCTAAGAACAGTCCTAGCGAAGGACCTGCTCTGAAACCATGTCAGAAATAACTGAGCAGGAATGAATGAACTAGAACAGAGTTTGGTACAAGTAGGAAACCCTAACTTTGTGTACCCCCTAAGGTGTAACCCACTACAGCCTAGACAATATAAACATGCAATGTTTGACACTTGGGAACTAGTGGTGCTGCCTGAGGGAAAGAAAGCGGTACAATGCAAGTGGGTGCTAAGGATCAAGACTGATGACAAGGGGCAGGTCACCATCTACAAGAGTAGGTTGGTGGCTAAGGGGTTTATGCAGAAGGAGAAGCGGGACTTCAATGAGATCTTTGCTCCCACTGCCAAACCCCCTACCCTTCGTGTCTTGTTGGCAGATGCAGCCGTTAGTGGGAAATTCATTATCCAGATGGATATATCAACGGCATTCCTCAACGGAATTTTAGAGGAGGAGGTGTTCATGACGCAGCCGCCTGGGTATGAAAATGGTACCGGCAGAGTGTACAAGCTGAAAAAGTCAATCTACGGCTTGAAGCAGGCGCCACGCTGCTGGTACCAGAAGTTGGCAGCTGTTTTAGAGGAGATGGGATTCAGGACCAGCAGCTGTGATGAGAGTCTCTTTCTCAAGGGGGAGGGGGAGAAGCTGGTGCTGTTTCTGGTCTACGTGGACGACATTCTTCTCTTCAGCAGCAGCAGCTGATGGAGAACTTTGTTGGGTGCAAATGCACATTGCACGACATCCTGCCGTCTGTTTGTACGAGTATGCGTGTGCGAATGCATTTGCGTGTGAATGGTGTGTTCGTGTGTTTGTTTGCTTTCGCATTTTTTGCTTGATGCATTTGCAGGTACTCGCGCAATGTGCGCTTCGGCACAACATTGTACGCGCTATGAACAGTGCAAGAAGAAAGGACGAGCTCGCAAAGGAACCCAAGATGGAAGCTTTGCAGTTCGGTTGAGTTGATTGCGCAGATTCAGTTCTATCCAACTCGAAATTGTACTGTTTTGTTTGGTTAACTATAGTGTAGCAGGGAAGGCACTATAGGGGTACAATTTAGGTGAAGGTTGGATGTTGTTTGTCTGTATCTGCATGCTACAAGGCCAGGGGAAACCAGCGGAACCAGCATTTGGCTGGTTGGGCAAAGACAAAACAGGTTCTGTTTTTAGAACCTGAACCTGGTTGTTGTTTTCCCAGGTTGGAAAAACAGAACCAGAGGTTGTTTACCAACCTACCACCTGCTATTTTGTCCAGCCAGGTTGGTTCTGTTGCTTGGAATTATTTGGGATCATCCCTGGTTGTTCCCAGGTTGATTCCCAAGGTCCTTGCTAGCTAGAACTATTTAATCCTTCTCTGTTTGTACCTGAATATAGTCAAATTGATTCAAGCGAATTCCTTCCTCGCTGGAATTTCGTTTCTGCGCTATTCGACGGCGGAATGCTACCCGAGTCAACGCTAGTATGCTAGCACTCCAACGCTAGGCAAACGCTGTCCGAGCCATAACTTAGTAATGGCAGAACTTTTCGCGAGGCAACTTGGCTCATTTTAAAGCTCTTGGAGCGAGCTTCGATATAGCGAATTCTCAGCTTAATCCGACCGACGGTCTGCATGGCACGCTGCGCGACGTTCAAGGTACTCTTGCTGTTTTGACTAAGTCCTTCTTGATCCCTCTCTCTACAAACTCGGACCCGAGGATAGGGGCTGGTCTTGTGCCAGGCACCCAGGGACCCTTGGAGGTGACCCCGAGGAGAGGTTTTAAGTTTGATTAAGTCCTAATAGCTTGAGTTTATTAGGCCGTTACACCAACAAGCTGGTATCAGAGCTGCGTTATAGTGATCCTCGTTATAGGTAGCTATGGCGGGCAACACCTCGGCGGGAGCTGGTGAATCTTCAGCCCAAGATCGTAGCGGCAGCCAAGATTCTGGTCTTTCAGCGCCACGGGGAGCGCGAACAAACCAGGGCTCGCTTGTCAAGGAGGTGCTGAAGAATTTCACCGTCGAGAAGTTCAATGGTGAGGGCTATGATGATTGGGCCTGGAAAATGCAATTATATTTCCGTCAGATCGGTTTGCTGAAACTAATGATTGGGGAGGAGCCTAGACCGAGTGACCCCACGCTGCAGGAAGATTGGGACGAGCGCTCCTCGGCTGGCTACTATTTGATGTCGCAGAGTTTGGAGCTGAACCAGCGTCACCACGTCATGCACCTGCTGCCGGAGGTTGAATGCGGTCCGAAGGCGTGGACCGTGTTGAAGGAGCTGCACGCCCCGACCTCCGTTGTCGCAACGTTGATGCTGGAGAGGGAGCTGTCCGCGTTGCGCCTGAGCGAGGGAGAGCCGGTGCAACCAGTCCTGGACAAGATGCGCGACCTCTACGCGAAGTTGGCGACCACGGGAATCACCTACCCGGAGCAGACCAAGTGCTTGAAGATGCTCTCGCTGCTGCCAGAATCATGGCTTCAATTTACGAGCGGATTGAGCCTGCCGCAGAACCAGAGCTTGTGGACGCTCGAGTGGGTGCGGACGAAGATTCTGGAGGAGGACTTCCGTCGCCGCCAACTGAGGGGTGGAGACGACGGCAGCAGCAGCTACGGGATGCAAGGGAGCCGACGTGGCAGAGGACGTGGCTTTGGTGGTGCTGGACGCGGTGCAAAGAAAGACGACGACTCCAACGACCAACAAGGAGGTACCGGTTGGGGTCGCGGTGCGAAATCTGGACGTGGGGGCAAGTCGGGTGCTGGTGGCAAAATGAAAGGGAGTTGCTGGTATTGTGAGAAGGAAGGGCACCCCTGGTTTTTGTGCTATAAGAAACCCGATGGATGGACCCCCCAGAATCGTCACCAGGATGGCGGCGCGCGGAGGAACCAGAAAAACGGCGCCAACATGGTCGCTGATTCGTCCGACAACAACCCGAAGGGCAACGGCGGTGCGGAGAAGAAGAAGGAGCGCACCGCGGGCCAATTCTTCCATGTGGGAGACAAGGGGGAGCAAGGAGACGCCTCTGCCAAAGTTGGAGCAGAGCTGCACCCCCTAGACTATTGGGTGTTGGACACAGGCGCTGCTTGGACGATGACGCCGCGCAAGGACCTGCTGGACGAAGTACGAGCTGCACCGATCAATGAAGTGTGCTCCGCCTCTGGACACATGTTGAAGGTGGCTGGTGCGGGACGAGCTGCGTTTAAGGGAGCGGATGGCAAGCCGGTGGTGCTGCACGACGTTCTCTTCGTCCCCGACCTGAAGGCCAACCTTATCTCCCTCCGTAAGCTTGGCAAGGCTGGGGTGAACACCAACACGGATGGGGCACGCACTTATAAGGGGAAGCTGGGCAATCGGGTGCTTTGGGATCTGCACGAGAGCAAGGACGTGTACAGATCTATGTGGCAGCTGCCGGCCCTGGCGTGGCATGGTGGGGGGCAGGCTGGAGAGGGGTCTGCATCCCAGGGGGAGTGCAATGCCGTTGGAGGGGTTGGTGTGAAAGTGTCGGCCAGATCTGGGGAGACAGATTGGGCAACGGCACACCGGCGCTTAGGGCATGTGGCAATGCCTTTGCTGAAGCAGCTGGAGAAGGATGGAGCCGTTAAGGGTCTGAAGCTGAACGGACAGCCACCCGATGACAACTGTGAAATCTGTTTGCTTTCAAAGTTCACCCGTTTCCCTTTCCATAGTGTGGCTGGCAGGAGCAAGAAGCCTTTGGAGCTGGTCCACATGGACTTGGTGGGGCCACTGCCGGTGCAAGGGCACAAGGGGGAGCGGTATTTTCTTACAATTGTGGATGACTGGAGCAGGCTGATGTGGGCGTATCCGCTGAAGCAGAAGGACCACGCCGCCTCCACGATACGGGACGATTGGCTGCCATTCGTGGAGAAGCAGGCGGAGTGTGTAGTGAAGCGGATTAGGACAGACCGGGGTGGTGAGTTCCTTGGAGCTGAAATGACGGCCTGGCTCAAGAAGCAGGGCATCCAGAGAGAGCTGACCACGGCTTATACCCCACAGTCCAATGGTGTAGCAGAACGGGCAAACCGGACCATTCTGGAGACAGCTAGGGCGCTGCTCATAGAATCTGGGCTGAGCAATTCTATGTGGCCTCATGCTGTCCGGCACGCCACTGTCGCTAGGAACAGGGTGCTCACCAAGGTTGGGGATGACTCGTGGGTGCCGTTGGAGAGGTGGCTTGGGAGGAAGCCGCCGGTGGACATGCTGAGGGTGTTCGGTTGCATGGCAGTCGCCCACGTCCCCAAGACCTACCGCAGTAAGTTGGGGGCGAGTGCAATCTGGTGTGTGCATTTGGGGCTGGCTGCTGAGAGCAAGGGATGGCTGCTGTGGGAACCATCCAAGGGTGTGTTTTTTGACAGCAGGGATGTGAAATTCATTGAGGGCATGATGTATGGGAGCTGGGAGAAACAGCCGGAGGCCCGGGTGTCCCAGCAGATGGAGCAGATCACCATGCAGCTGGACCTGACTCCTAGTGTGTGGGAGGAGGGAGAGGAGGCAGCTGCGGGAAATGGTGATGGAGAGAAGGTACAGGAGGCATCTGCTGGTGGAGAAAAAGGTGTGGAAAGTGGCGGCAGCACTAGTGGAGCTGCTGGACCCGAGGGAGGAGAGAAGCAGCAGGGAAAAACTAAAAAGCCGAAGGGTGTCGTTATGAAGGGATGGGAGACACCCGTCTCCAGGCCAGGACGTACCCGTATGGCTACTAAGAAGCTGACTGCAGGAACTGATGCAGCAGAGCAGCAGCTAGGGACCGAAGAGGCATTGCTGATTCTACCTCATGGCTATGACCCGGATGAGGAGGATGAGCCTGCGTACTGTTTTCTTGCCCCTGCACCAGAGGAACCAGCTAGCATGGAAGAGGCATTAGCTGGACCAGATAGGGACAAGTGGCTGGCTTCTAGGGATGCTGAGTACCAGAGTCTGCTGGAGAATAGGACATGGGATCTGGTGGTGCTGCCTGATGGGAAGAAAGCGATACAATGCAAGTGGGTGCTGAGGATCAAGACCGATGACAAGGGGCAGGTCACCATCTACAAGAGTAGGCTGGTGGCGAAGGGGTTTATGCAGAAGGAGAAGCAGGACTTCAACGAGATCTTTGCTCCCACTGCCAAACCCCCTACCCTCCGTGTCTTGTTGGCAGATGCAGCTGTTAGTGGGAAATTCATCATTCAGATGGATATTTCAACGGCATTCCTGAATGGGATTTTAGAGGAGGATGTGTACATGACGCAGCCGCCTGGGTATGAGGATGGTACGGGCAGGGTGTGCAAGCTCAACAAGTCCATCTACGGCTTGAAGCAGGCGCCACGCTGCTGGTACCAGAAGTTGGCAGCTGTTTTAGAGGAGATGGGATTCAGGACCAGCAGCTGTGATGAGAGCCTCTTTCTCAAGGGTGAGGGGGAGAAGCTGGTGCTGTTTCTGGTCTATGTGGACGACATTCTTCTCTTCAGCAGCAGCATGAAGGAGATCCAGAAAGTGCAGCAGCAACTGATGGAAAACTTCAAGTGCAAGAACCTTGGGGAGGTAAAGTACTACCTCGGGATGCACGTGGAGAGGGATCCAGATCACAGGTGGTTGAAGCTGCACCAGGAGAAGTTCATCAAGGAGCTGGGGGAGAAGTATGGGATTGAGAATGAGCGCAAGGTTGCAACTCCCCTGCCAGCAGAATTCAAGCTTGTGAAGGCTGCAGAGGATGAAGGGGTTGAAGCTGAAGAGCAGCAGCAATTTCAGTCCTTGGTGGGCAGCCTCTTGTACGCAGCAGTTCACACGAGGCCCGACATCTCTTTCTCGGTTGGGCAGCTGGCCAGGGTGGTGCAGAATCCATCAGAGGAGCAGGTGGATGCAGCTGAGCGTGTGGTGAAGTACCTGAACTCTCACCCAAGCATTGGAGTTCAATACTCCGCATCTGCACAGGTGAAGCAGAAAGGGGTGGAGGTGCTGAAAGAGAAGGGGGAGAGGCTTGGAGAAGGCAAGCTATTTCTCACTTGCTTTACCGATGCTACGTGGGCTTCTGAGAAGGAGGATTCCTCATCTGTGGGAGGATACATCTGCGTAGTTGGGGGAGGACCTGTTAGTTGGAGGTCCAAGAAGCAGACGGAGACGGCACTCTCTTCCGTAGAATCAGAGTACATGGCGATGTTCCATGGGGTGAAGGAGGTGATTTGGCTGAGGAGGCTGTTAGAGGAGATTGGCCAGGAGCAGAAAGTTGCTACGCCGCTGTTTTGTGATAGCAAGGGGGCTCTTGGGATGGCCAGAAACGCTGTGCTTCATGGGCTGAACAAGCACATGCGTATCAAGTGGCACTGGCTGCGTAAGGAGGTGAAGAGGGGGACGGTGCATCCGATCTACATCAAGACTCACCAGCAGCCAGCAGACTTTCTCACCAAGAGGCTTGCGGATGAGCCTCATTGGCGTTGTGTGCGCATGAGTGGAATGAGCATGAACTAGCATGGAATAATGGGGATGCAGCCGGCAGGCTGAGGGGGAGTGTGTTGGGTGCAAATTTACATTGCACGACATCCTGCCGTCTGTTTGTACGAGTATGCGTGTGCGAATGCATTTGCGTGTGAATGGTGTGTTCGTGTGTTTGTTTGCTTTCGCATTTTTCGCTTGATGCATTTGCAGGTACTCGCGCAATGTGCGCTTTGGCACAACATTGTATGCGCTATGAACAGTGCAAGCAGGAAGGACGAGCTCGCAAAGGAACCCAAGATGGAAGCTTTGCAGTTCGGTTGAGTTGATTGCGCAGATTCAGTTCTATCCAACTCGAAATTGTACTGTTTTGTTTGGTTAACTATAGTGTAGCAGGGAAGGCACTATAGGGGTACAATTTAGGTGAAGGTTGGATGTTGTTTGTCTGTATCTGCATGCTACAAGGCCAGGGGAAACCAGCGGAACCAGCATTTGGCTGGTTAGGCAAAGACAAAACAGGTTCTGTTTTTAGAACCTGAACCTGGTTGTTGTTTTCCCAGGTTGGAAAAACAGAACCAGAGGTTGTTTACCAACCTACCACCTGCTATTTTGTCCAGCCAGGTTGGTTCTGTTGCTTGGAATTATTTGGGATCATCCCTGGTTGTTCCCAGGTTGATTCCCAAGGTCCTTGCTAGCTAGAACTATTTAATCCTTCTCTGTTTGTACCTGAATATAGTCAAATTGATTCAAGCGAATTCCTTCCTCGCTGGAATTTCGTTTCTGCGCTATTCGACGGCGGAATGCTACCCGAGTCAATGCTAGTATGCTAGCACTCCAACGCTAGGCAAACGCTGTCCGAGCCAGAACTTAGTAATGGCAGAACTTTTCGCGAGGCAACTTGGCTCATTTTAAAGCTCTTGGAGCGAGCTTCGATATAGCGAATTCTCAGCTTAATCCGATCGACGGTCTGCACGGCACGCTGCGCGACGTTCAAGGTACTCTTGCTGTTTTGACTAAGTCCTTCTTGATCCCTCTCTCTACAAACTCGGACCCGAGGATAGGGGCTGGTCTTGTACCAGGCACCCAGGGACCCTTGGAGGTGACCCCGAAGAGAGGTTTTAAGTTTGATTAAGTCCTAATAGCTTGAGTTTATTAGGCCCTTACACCAACAAAAAGTTCTGCCATTACTAAGTTATGGCTCGGACGGCGTTTGCCTAGCGTTGGAGTGCTAGCATACTAGCGTTGACTCGGGTAGTATTCCGCCGTCGAATAGCGCAGAAACGAAATTCCAGCGAGGAAGGAATTCGCTTGAATCAATTTTACTATATTCAGGTACAAACAGAGAAGGATTAAATAGTTCTAGCTAGCAAGGACCTTGGGAATCAACCTGGGAACAACCAGGGATGATCCCAAATAATTCCAAGCAACAGAACCAACCTGGCTGGACAAAATAGCAGGTGGTAGGTTGGTAAACAACCTCTGGTTCTGTTTTTCCAACCTGGGAAAACAACAACCAGGTTCAGGTTCTAAAAACAGAACCTGTTTTGTCTTTGCCCAACCAGCCAAATGCTGGTTCCGCTGGTTTCCCCTGGCCTTGTAGCATGCAGATACAGACAAACAACATCCAACCTTCACCTAAATTGTACCCCTATAGTGCCTTCCCTGCTACACTATAGTTAACCAAACAAAACAGTACAATTCCGAGTTGGATAGAACTGAATCTGCGCAATCAACTCAACCGAACTGCAAAGCTTCCATCTTGGGTTCCTTTGCGAGCTCGTCCTTTCTGCTTGCACTGTTCATAGCGCATACAATGTTGTGCCGAAGCGCACATTGCGCGAGTACCTGCAAATGCATCAAGCGAAAAATGCGAAAGCAAACAAACACACGAACACACCATTCACACACAAATGCATTCGCACACGCATACTCGTACAAACAGACGGCAGGATGTCGTGCAATGTGCATTTGCACCCAACAGCAGAGAGGGGTTGAGGTGCTGAAGGAGAAGGGGGAGAGGCTTGGAGAAGGCAAGCTCTTTCTCACCTGCTTTACTGATGCTACTTGGGCTTCTGAGAAGGAGGATTCCTCATCTGTGGGAGGATACATCTGCGTAGTTGGGGGAGGACCTGTTAGTTGGAGGTCCAAGAAGCAGACAGAGACGGCACTCTCTTCCGTGGAATCAGAGTACATGGCAATGTTCCATGGGGTAAAGGAGGTGATTTGGCTGAGGAGGCTGTTAGAGGAGATTGGCCAGGAGCAGAAGGTTGCTACGCCGCTGTTTTGTGATAGCAAGGGGGCTCTTGGGATGGCCAGGAACGCTGTGCTTCATGGGCTGAACAAGCACATGCGTATCAAGTGGCACTGGCTGCGTAAAGAGGTGAATATGGGGACCGTGAATCCGATCTACACACCAGCAGCCAGCAGACTTTCTCACCAAGAGGCTTGCGGATGAGCCTCATTGGCGTTGTATGCGCATGAGTGGAATGAGCATGAACTAGCATGGAATGATGGGAATGCAGCCGGCAGGCTGAGGGGGAGTGTGTTGGGTGCAAATGCACATTGCACGACATCCTGCCGTCTGTTTGTACGAGTATGCGTATGCGAATGCATTTGCGTGTGAATGGTGTGTTCGTGTGTTTGTTTGCTTTCGCAATTTTCGCTTGAAGTATTTGCAGGTACTCGCGCAATGTGCGCTTCGGCACAACATTGTACGCGCTATGAACAGTGCAAGCAGAAAGGACGAGCTCGCAAAGGAACCCAATATGGAAGCTTTGCAGTTCGGTTGAATTGATTGCGCAGATTCAGTTCTATCTAACTCGAAATTGTACTGTATTGTTTGGTTGACTATAGTGTAGCAAGGCAGGCACTATAGGGGTACAATTTAGGTGAAGGTTGGATGTTGTTTGTCTGTATCTGCATGCTACAAGGCCAGGGGAAACCAGCAGAACCAGTATTTGGCTGGTTGGGCAAAGACAAAACAGGTTCTGTTTTTAGAACCTGAACCTGGTTGTTGCTTTCCCAGGTTGGAAAAACAGAACCAGAGGTTGTATACCTGCTGTTTTGTCCAGCCAGGTTGGTTCTGTTGCTTGGAATTATTTGGGATCATCCCTGGTTGTTCCCAGGTTGATTCCCAAGGCCCTTGCTAGCTAGAACTATTTATTCATTCTCTGTTTGTACCTGAATATAGTCAATTGATTCAAGCGGATTCCTTCCTTGCTGGAATTTCGTGTCTACGCGGTTCGACTGCGGAATGCTACCCGAGTCAACGCTAGTACGCTAGCACTCCAACGCTAGGCAAACGCTATCCGAGCCATAACTTCGTAATGGCAGAACTTTTTGCGAGGCAACTTGGCTTATTTTAAAGCTCTTGGAGCGAGCTTCGATATAGCGAATTCTCAGCTAAATCCGATCGACGGTCTGCACGGCACGCTGCGCGACGTTCAAGGTACTCTTGCTATTTTGGCTAAGTCATTCTTGGTTCCTCTCTCTACAAACTCGGACCCGAGGATAGGGGCTGGTCTTGTACCAGGCACCCAAAGACCCTTGGAGGTGACCCCGAGGAGAGGTTTTAAGTTTGATTAAGTCCTAATAGCTTGAGTTTATTAGGCCCTTACACCAACAAGCTGGTATCAGAGCTGCGTTATAGTGATCCTCGTTATAGGTAGCTATGGCGGGCAACACCTTGGCGGGAGCTGGTGAATCTTCAGCCCAAGATCATAGCGGCAGCCAAGATTCTGGTGTTTCGGCGCCAAAGGGGGCGCGAACAAGCCAGGGCTCGCTGATCAAGGAGGTGCTGAAAAACTTCACCGTCGAGAAGTTCAATGGTGAGGGCTATGATGATTGGGCCTGGAAAATGCAACTCTATTTCCGTCAGATCGGTTTGCTGAAACTAATGATTGGGGAGGAGCCTAGACCGAGTGACCCCGCCCTTCAGGAAGATTGGGACGAGCGCGCCTCGGCTGGCTACTATTTGATGTCGCAGAGTTTGGAGCTGAACCAGCGTCACCACGTCATGCACCTGCTGCCGGAGGTTGAGTAAACTCTTCTTGTGAACTTTTGCTAGTAAAACTCTTGTCAACTTTCCCTGTGAATTCAGCAAGTAGTGCAAGCACGAGTAAACGACTAAGTGGATGAACGCAGAGATCACACGAGCACCCGTGCCTAGCCCGTAGTCTAGCTCCCGTTGTAGAAGTTATCTCCGCATGGTGCGGTGAACGTGGATGGCATACGAGCGACTTACCTTTCAGTCTAGTCGACTTAGTTGCACCTTACCTAAGTTGTTCGTAGGCCGGCAGCTGTGCGGTAGTCACTATGGTAGGCGCCGTAGGTGACACAGGGGTGGTGGACACCCTGGAGGCACGGCTGGAGAGCACGAGGAGACGCCATGAGGTGAAGGAGTTTGGCTACCCCCCCTGGACGGTCGTCGATGCTGGCATATGCTCCGTATGGGCGACGGAGCACCCTCTTTCTCGGCCAGCATCTCCTCGACCGGTGAACATTGAGGGCGACGTCGATATGGGCGTCAACGCCGGTGGTGACCAAGTCGGCAGCAGTGCGGGAGGCACGTCGTCGAGGCAGCGTGGTGTGATTCATGCCGATGAAGTCGGCGGCGTTCAGGCGCGTGGGATACGGTCGTAGGCAGCCGTAGGCTCACCGCAAGATAACGTCGGATAGCCTATATCGGCTACCCAGGTGACAGCAGGTGGGATTGCACCGAGCTACGGCTACTTCAAGTTTACGCCGGATAGGATCTTGGTCACTCCCCTGCTGGTCGGTCGACCCGACATTCTCACCTGGAAGGAAGCCATCGAGCCCCAGCTGGAGATGGCCGGGCTGATCAACTTTGCTCGCGGTACCGTAGCGATGCCGGATGACCCCGACTTGCGTGCGGAGTTTCGCGCCATGCAGCTGCTGACCTTCACGGTCATCTCGCGGTGCTGCTCGCCGGGCGTGAAAGTCGTGCAGGGAGCACATCGACGCCGGCCACCGGGCGTGGCACTTCATCGAGTCGACCTACCAAGTCACCGACGACTTGTTCATCGCCCAGCTTGAAGGGCAGCTGACGCACCTGCGTATGGGCGACCAGGAGACGGCGACGGACTACTGCAACCGAGCTCGGCGGATTCTATCCACCATCAGTTTGGCCGGCGCGGAGTACTCGACGGCGTCGTACGTCACCCATGTCATGCAGGGACTCCCGAGCAGCTACAACTTGCTGAAGCGGCTGTCGATGGCGCCGAGCACGAGGGCGACGCTCAACGAGGACACATTGACCTCGTACATCCTGCAGGACGGAGCGATGCAGGAGGCCGAGCGGTCCCAAAGGCTCTTGGCGCAAGTGAACTACGTCGCCCCGGCGAAGCAAGGTGGTCGACCGGGGCAGCGTGGACAGTCTGGCGGCGGTGGTAGCAGTGGCTCGAAGCCGGCCAAGGAAGTCGACAAGAAGAAGTCGACCAAGGACAGTGGTCGAGGAGGAGGAAGTCGACGTCGGGAGTGCTGGCTGTGTGGCGACCCCGACCATCTCTCCTTCGAGTGCCCCGACCGCAGTGACTCCGACGACGACGACGCCAAGGGAGGCCGCGGGAGGTCTGGCAGCCGCCGTTCTCGTCGAAGAGGAATCCAGCCGCGCAAAGAGAAGCAGCCGACGAAGTCGACGACCTCGGCGAAGGACGCCGACTCCTCTGCTGGCGGCAACGGGCGAGATGACAAGTCAGCGTCGTGCTCTCCGGTCGTCGTCATCGAGCAGACTGTGTCTCTGGCGCCGGAGGCCGGCGAGGACTTCCAGGCGGTGGCGGCAGATGTGCAGGCTAATCCGGCAGTGGTCCTGCTCGACAGCGGCTGCTCGCACCACATGATGGGGCCGAATGACGCCTTCGTCGACTTGGGGCCGAGCGGCGACGTGAAGCACGTGCGTGGCTTCAATGGGGCGCTGCAAGACGTCAAGGGCCGGGGCACGGTTGCGCTGCAAGGGGAGGCCGGAAAGCGTGTGCTCATTCCCGACGTGCTGTACGTCCCGGGCGTACACGTGAACCAGCTGTCGTCCGGACAGCTGAAGGAGAACGGCGTGAAGCTGCAGGACGACGGCGACGGGATGCTGCTCGTCTCGGCGACGGGCGACGTGCTTGGTCGAGCAACGTATTCCGGCCGGGTCCTCTGCACCGACTTACGTCCTTTCTCGGCAACAAACGATGACCCAGTGGTGGCTCTGCGGGCGATCGTCTCGGCACAAAGTGAACGCCGGATAGGCTGCATGCGAGGCTTGCACACGTCGGCATGGACACCATCCTGAGCTCAGCGAAGCACGAGGTCGCCACTGGGCTGGACCTCAAGTCGGCGTCCGGCGCCGACTCACCGTGTGTCTCGTGCGTCGGCGGGAAGCTGGCGCGGCACTCCTTCCCTGACCAGGGCCCCGACGCCGACGACGTGCTTGCTGTCGTACACATCGACCTGTGTGGGCCATTCCGGGTGGCTGCCAAGGACGGCAGCCTGTACTTCTTGCTGCTGAAGGACCGTAAGTCCCGCTACATGTGGGTGAGGCCGGTCGCCAAGAAGTCGGACGTGCTGCTGGAGTTCCAAAAGTGCACGGCAATTGTGGATGACTGGAGCAGGCTGATGTGGGCGTATCCGCTGAAGCAGAAGGACCACGCCGCCTCCACGATACGGGACGATTGGCTGCCATTCGTGGAGAAGCAGGCGGAGTGTGTAGTGAAGCGGATTAGGACAGACCGGGGTGGTGAGTTCCTTGGAGCTGAAATGACGGCCTGGCTCAAGAAGCAGGGCATCCAGAGAGAGCTGACCACGGCTTATACCCCACAGTCCAATGGTGTAGCAGAACGGGCAAACCGGACCATTCTGGAGACAGCTAGGGCGCTGCTTATAGAATCTGGGCTGAGCAATTCTATGTGGCCTCATGCTGTCCGGCACGCCACTGTCGCTAGGAACAGGGTGCTCACCAAGGTTGGGGATGACTCGTGGGTGCCTTTGGAGAGGTGGCTTGGGAGGAAGCCGCCGGTGGACATGCTGAGGGTGTTCGGTTGCATGGCAGTCGCCCACGTCCCCAAGACCTACCGCAGTAAGTTGGGGGCGAGTGCAATCTGGTGTGTGCATTTGGGGCTGGCTGCTGAGAGCAAGGGATGGCTGCTGTGGGAACCATCCAAGGGTGTGTTGTTTGACAGCAGGGATGTGAAATTCATTGAGGGCATGATGTATGGGAGCTGGGAGAAACAGCCGGAGGCAAGGGTGTCCCAGCAGATGGAGCAGATCACCATGCAGCTGGACCTGACTCCTAGTGTGTGGGAGGAGGGAGAGGAGGCAGCTGCTGGAAATGGTGATGGAGAGAAGGTACAGGAGGCATCTGCTGGTGGAGAAAATGGTGTGGAAACTGGCGGCAGCACTAGTGGAGCTGCTGGACCCGAGGGAGGAGAGAAGCAGCAGGGAAAAACTAAGAAGCCGAAGGGTGTCGTTATGAAGGGATGGGAGACACCCGTCTCCAGGCCAGGACGTACCCGTATGGCTACTAAGAAGCTGACTGCAGGAACTGATGCAGCAGAGCAGCAGCTAGGGACCGAAGATGTTGGTGTAAGGGCCTAATAAACTCAAGCTATTAGGACTTAATCAAACTTAAAACCTCTCCTCGGGGTCACCTCCAAGGGTCCCTGGGTGCCTGGTACAAGACCAGCCCCTATCCTCGGGTCCGAGTTTGTAGAGAGAGGGATCAAGAAGGACTTAGTCAAAACAGCAAGAGTACCTTGAACGTCGCGCAGCGTGCCGTGCAGACCGTCGATCGGATTAAGCTGAGAATTCGCTATATCGAAGCTCGCTCCAAGAGCTTTAAAATGAGTCAAGTTGCCTCGCGAAAAGTTCTGCCATTACTAAGTTATGGCTCGGACAGCGTTTGCCTAGCGTTGGAGTGCTAGCATACTAGCGTTGACTCGGGTAGCATTCCGCCGTCGAATAGCGCAGAAACGAAATTCCAGCGAGGAAGGAATTCGCTTGAATCAATTTGACTATATTCAGGTACAAACAGAGAAGGATTAAATAGTTATAGCTAGCAAGGACCTTGGGAATCAACCTGGGAACAACCAGGGATGATCCCAAATAATTCCAAGCAACAGAACCAACCTGGCTGGACAAAATAGCAGGTGGTAGGTTGGTAAACAACCTCTGGTTCTGTTTTTCCAACCTGGGAAAACAACAACCAGGTTCAGGTTCTAAAAACAGAACCTGTTTTGTCTTTGCCCAACCAGCCAAATGCTGGTTCCGCTGGTTTCCCCTGGCCTTGTAGCATGCAGATACAGACAAACAACATCCAACCTTCACCTAAATTGTACCCCTATAGTGCCTTCCCTGCTACACTATAGTTAACCAAACAAAACAGTACAATTCCGAGTTGGATAGAACTGAATCTGCGCAATCAACTCAACCGAACTGCAAAGCTTCCATCTTGGGTTCCTTTGCGAGCTCGTCCTTTCTGCTTGCACTGTTCATAGCGCATACAATGTTGTGCCGAAGCGCACATTGCGCGAGTACCTGCAAATGCATCAAGCGAAAAAAGCGAAAGCAAACAAACACACGAACACACCATTCACACGCAAATGCATTCGCACACGCATACTCGTACAAACAGACGGCAGGATGTCGTGCAATGTAAATTTGCACCCAACACACTCCCCCTCAGCCTGCCGGCTGCATCCCCGTCATTCCATGCTAGTTCATGCTCATTCCACTCATGCGCACACAACGCCAATGAGGCTCATCCGCAAGCCTCTTGGTGAGAAAGTCTGCTGGCTGCTGGTGAGTCTTGATGTAGATCGGATGCACCGTCCCCCTCTTCACCTCCTTACGCAGCCAGTGCCACTTGATACGCATGTGCTTGTTCAGCCCATGAAGCACAGCGTTTCTGGCCATCCCAAGAGCCCCCTTGCTATCACAAAACAGCGGCGTAGCAACTTTCTGCTCCTGGCCAATCTCCTCTAACAGCCTCCTCAGCCAAATCACCTCCTTCACCCCATGGAACATCGCCATGTACTCTGATTCTACGGAAGAGAGTGCCGTCTCCGTCTGCTTCTTGGACCTCCAACTAACAGGTCCTCCCCCAACTACGCAGATGTATCCTCCCACAGATGAGGAATCCTCCTTCTCAGAAGCCCATGTAGCATCGGTAAAGCAAGTGAGAAATAGCTTGCCTTCTCCAAGCCTCTCCCCCTTCTCTTTCAGCACCTCCACCCCTTTCTGCTTCACCTGTGCAGATGCGGAGTATTGAACTCCAATGCTTGGGTGAGAGTTCAGGTACTTCACCACACGCTCAGCTGCATCCACCTGCTCCTCTGATGGATTCTGCACCACCCTAGCCAGCTGCCCAACCGAGAAAGAGATGTCGGGCCTCGTGTGAACTGCTGCGTACAAGAGGCTGCCCACCAAGGACTGAAATTGCTGCTGCTCTTCAGCTTCAACCCCTTCATCCTCTGCAGCCTTCACAAGCTTGAATTCTGCTGGCAGGGGAGTTGCAACCTTGCGCTCATTCTCAATCCCATACTTCTCCCCCAGCTCCTTGATGAACTTCTCCTGGTGCAGCTTCAACCACCTGTGATCAGGATCCCTCTCCACGTGCATCCCGAGGTAGTACTTTACCTCCCCAAGGTTCTTGCACTTGAAGTTTTCCATCAGTTGCTGCTGCACTTTCTGGATCTCCTTCATGCTGCTGCTGAAGAGAAGAATGTCGTCCACATAGACCAGAAACAGCACCAGCTTCTCCCCCTCGCCCTTGAGAAAGAGGCTCTCATCACAGCTGCTGGTCCTGAATCCCATCTCCTCTAAAACAGCTGCCAACTTCTGGTACCAGCAGCGTGGCGCCTGCTTCAAGCCGTAGATGGACTTGTTGAGCTTGCACACCCTGCCCGTACCATCCTCATACCCAGGCGGCTGCGTCATGTATACATCCTCCTCTAAAATCCCATTCAGGAATGCCGTTGAAATATCCATCTGAATGATGAATTTCCCACTAACAGCTGCATCTGCCAACAAGACACGGAGGGTAGGGGGTTTGGCAGTGGGAGCAAAGATTTCGTTGAAGTCCTGCTTCTCCTTCTGCATAAACCCCTTCGCCACCAGCCTACTCTTTGTTGGTGTAAGGGCCTAATAAACTCAAGCTATTAGGACTTAATCAAACTTAAAACCTCTCCTCGGGGTCACCTCCAAGGGTCCCTGGGTGCCTGGTACAAGACCAGCCCCTATCCTCGGGTCCGAGTTTGTAGAGAGGGATCAAGAAGGACTTAGTCAAAACAGCAAGAGTACCTTGAACGTCGCGCAGCGTGCCGTGCAGACCGTCGATCGGATTAAGCTGAGAATTCGCTATATCGAAGCTCGCTCCAAGAGCTTTAAAATGAGCCAAGTTGCCTCGCGAAAAGTTCTGCCATTACTAAGTTACGGCTCGGACAGCGTTTGCCTAGCGTTGGAGTGCTAGCATACTAGCGTTGACTCGGGTAGCATTCCGCCGTCGAATAGCGCAGAAACGAAATTCCAGTGAGGAAGGAATTCGCTTGAATCAATTTGACTATATTCAGGTACAAACAGAGAAGGATTAAATAGTTCTAGCTAGCAAGGACCTTGGGAATCAACCTGGGAACAACCAGGGATGATCCCAAATAATTCCAAGCAACAGAACCAACCTGGCTGGACAAAATAGCAGGTGGTAGGTTGGTAAACAACCTCTGGTTCTGTTTTTCCAACCTGGGAAAATAACAACCAGGTTCAGGTTCTAAAAACAGAACCTGTTTTGTCTTTGCCCAACCAGCCAAATGCTGGTTCCGCTGGTTTCCCCTGGCCTTGTAGCATGCAGATACAGACAAACAACATCCAACCTTCACCTAAATTGTACCCCTATAGTGCCTTCCCTGCTACACTATAGTTAACCAAACAAAACAGTACAATTTCGAGTTGGATAGAACTGAATCTGCGCAATCAACTCAACCGAACTGCAAAGCTTCCATCTTGGGTTCCTTTGCGAGCTCGTCCTTTCTGCTTGCACTGTTCATAGCGCATACAATGTTGTGCCGAAGCGCACATTGCGCAAGTACCTGCAAATGCATCAAGCGAAAAAATGCGAAAGCAAACAAACACACGAACATACCATTCACACACAAATGCATTCGCACACGCATACTCGTACAAACAGACGGCAGGATGTCGTGCAATGTGCATTTGTACCCAACACACTCCCCCTCAGCCTGCCGGCTGCATCCCCGTCATTCCATGCTAGTTCATGCTCATTCCACTCATGCGCACACAACGCCAATGAGGCTCATCCGCAAGCCTCTTGGTGAGAAAGTCTGCTGGCTGCTGGTGAGTCTTGATGTAGATCGGATGCACCGTCCCCCTCTTCACCTCCTTACGCAGCCAGTGCCACTTGATACGCATGTGCTTGTTCAGCCCATGAAGCACAGCGTTTCTGGCCATCCCAAGAGCCCCCTTGCTATCACAAAACAGCGGCGTAGCAACTTTCTGCTCCTGGCCAATCTCCTCTAACAGCCTCCTCAGCCAAATCACCTCCTTCACCCCATGGAACATCGCCATGTACTCTGATTCTACGGAAGAGAGTGCCGTCTCCGTCTGCTTCTTGGACCTCCAACTAACAGGTCCTCCCCCAACTACGCAGATGTATCCTCCCACAGATGAGGAATCCTCCTTCTCAGAAGCCCACGTAGCATCGGTAAAGCAAGTGAGAAATAGCTTGCCTTCTCCAAGCCTCTCCCCCTTCTCTTTCAGCACCTCCACCCCTTTCTGCTTCACCTGTGCAGATGCGGAGTATTGAACTCCAATGCTTGGGTGAGAGTTCAG
Organism: Closterium sp. Yama58-4; assembly: GCA_947470075.1. Classification (NCBI taxonomy): domain Eukaryota; kingdom Viridiplantae; phylum Streptophyta; class Zygnematophyceae; order Desmidiales; family Closteriaceae; genus Closterium; species Closterium sp. Yama58-4. The sequence goes on along the minus strand of CANIUD010000065.1, from coordinate 17,114 downwards.
GTACTTCACCACACGCTCAGCTGCATCCACCTGCTCCTCTGATGGATTCTGCACCACCCTAGCCAGCTGCCCAACCGAGAAAGAGATGTCGGGCCTCGTGTGAACTGCTGCGTACAAGAGGCTGCCCACCAAGGACTGAAATTGCTGCTGCTCTTCAGCTTCAACCCCTTCATCCTCTGCAGCCTTCACAAGCTTGAATTCTGCTGGCAGGGGAGTTGCAACCTTGCGCTCATTCTCAATCCCATACTTCTCCCCCAGCTCCTTGATGAACTTCTCCTGGTGCAGCTTCAACCACCTGTGATCTGGATCCCTCTCCACGTGCATCCCGAGGTAGTACTTTACCTCCCCAAGGTTCTTGCACTTGAAGTTTTCCATCAGTTGCTGCTGCACTTTCTGGATCTCCTTCATGCTGCTGCTGAAGAGAAGAATGTCGTCCACATAGACCAGAAACAGCACCAGCTTCTCCCCCTCGCCCTTGAGAAAGAGGCTCTCATCACAGCTGCTGGTCCTGAATCCCATCTCCTCTAAAACAGCTGCCAATTTCTGGTACCAGCAGCGTGGCGCCTGCTTCAAGCCGTAGATGGACTTGTTGAGCTTGCACACCCTGCCCGTACCATCCTCATACCCAGGCGGCTGCGTCATGTACACATCCTCCTCTAAAATCCCATTCAGGAATGCCGTTGAAATATCCATCTGAATGATGAATTTCCCACTAACAGCTGCATCTGCCAACAAGACACGGAGGGTAGGGGGTTTGGCAGTGGGAGCAAAGATCTCGTTGAAGTTCTGCTTCTCCTTCTGCATAAACCCCTTCGCCACCAGCCTACTCTTATAGATGGTGACCTGCCCCTTGTCATCGGTCTTGATCCTCAGCACCCACTTGCATTGTATCGCTTTCTTCCCATCAGGCAGCACCACCAGATCCCATGTCCTATTCTCCAGCAGACTCTGGTACTCAGCATCCCTAGAAGCCAGCCACTTGTCCCTATCTGGTCCAGCTAATGCCTCTTCCATGCTAGCTGGTTCCTCTGGTGCAGGGGCAAGAAAACAGTACGCAGGCTCATCCTCCTCATCCGGGTCATAGCCATGAGGTAGAATCAGCAATGCCTCTTCGGTCCCTAGCTGCTGCTCTGCTGCATCAGTTCCTGCAGTCAGCTTCTTAGTAGCCATACGGGTACGTCCTGGCCTGGAGACGGGTGTCTCCCATCCCTTCATAACGACACCCTTCGGCTTCTTAGTTTTTCCCTGCTGCTTCTCTCCTCCCTCGGGTCCAGCAGCTCCACTAGTGCTGCCGCCAGTTTCCACACCATTTTCTCCACCAGCAGATGCCTCCTGTACCTTCTCTCCATCACCATTTCCAGCAGCTGCCTCCTCTCCCTCCTCCCACACACTAGGAGTCAGGTCCAGCTGCATGGTGATCTGCTCCATCTGCTGGGACACCCTTGCCTCCGGCTGTTTCTCCCAGCTCCCATACATCATGCCCTCAATGAATTTCACATCCCTGCTGTCAAACAACACACCCTTGGATGGTTCCCACAGCAGCCATCCCTTGCTCTCAGCAGCCAGCCCCAAATGCACACACCAGATTGCACTCGCCCCCAACTTACTGCGGTAGGTCTTGGGGACGTGGGCGACTGCCATGCAACCGAACACCCTCAGCATGTCCACCGGCGGCTTCCTCCCAAGCCACCTCTCCAACGGCACCCACGAGTCATCCCCAACCTTGGTGAGCACCCTGTTCCTAGCGACAGTGGCGTGCCGGACAGCATGAGGCCACATAGAATTGCTCAGCCCAGATTCTATGAGCAGCGCCCTAGCTGTCTCCAGAATGGTCCGGTTTGCCCGTTCTGCTACACCATTGGACTGTGGGGTATAAGCCGTGGTCAGCTCTCTCTGGATGCCCTGCTTCTTGAGCCAGGCCGTCATTTCAGCTCCAAGGAACTCACCACCCCGGTCTGTCCTAATCCGCTTCACTACACACTCCGCCTGCTTCTCCACGAATGGCAGCCAATCGTCCCGTATCGTGGAGGCGGCGTGGTCCTTCTGCTTCAGCGGATACGCCCACATCAGCCTGCTCCAGTCATCCACAATTGTAAGAAAATACCGCTCCCCCTTGTGCCCTTGCACCGGCAGCGGCCCCACCAAGTCCATGTGGACCAGCTCCAAAGGCTTCTTGCTCCTGCCAGCCACACTATGGAAAGGGAAACGGGTGAACTTTGAAAGCAAACAGATTTCACAGTTGTCATCGGGTGGCTGTCCGTTCAGCTTCAGACCCTTAACGGCTCCATCCTTCTCCAGCTGCTTCAGCAAAGGCATTGCCACATGCCCTAAGCGCCGGTGTGCCGTTGCCCAATCTGTCTCCCCAGATCTGGCCGACACTTTCACACCAACCCCTCCAACGGCATTGCACTCCCCCTGGGATGCAGACCCCTCTCCAGCCTGCCCCCCACCATGCCACGCCAGGGCCGGCAGCTGCCACATAGATCTGTACACGTCCTTGCTCTCGTGCAGATCCCAAAGCACCCGATTGCCCAGCTTCCCCTTATAAGTGCGTGCCCCATCCGTGTTGGTGTTCACCCCAGCCTTGCCAAGCTTACGGAGGGAGATAAGGTTGGCCTTCAGGTCGGGGACGAAGAGAACGTCGTGCAGCACCACCGGCTTGCCATCCGCTCCCTTAAACGCAGCTCGTCCCGCACCAGCCACCTTCAACATGTGTCCAGAGGCGGAGCACACTTCATTGATCGGTGCAGCTCGTACTTCGTCCAGCAGGTCCTTGCGCGGCGTCATCGTCCAAGCAGCGCCTGTGTCCAACACCCAATAGTCTAGGGGGTGCAGCTCTGCTCCAACTTTGGCAGAGGCGTCTCCTTGCTCCCCCTTGTCTCCCACATGGAAGAATTGGCCCGCGGTGCGCTCCTTCTTCTTCTCCGCACCGCCGTTGCCCTTTGGGTTGTTGTCGGACGAATCAGCGACCATGTTGGCGCCGTTTTTCTGGTTCCTCCGCGCGCCGCCATCCTGGTGACGATTCTGGGGGGTCCATCCATCGGGTTTCTTATAGCACAAAAACCAGGGGTGCCCTTCCTTCTCACAATACCAGCAACTCCCTTTCATTTTGCCACCAGCACCCGACTTGCCCCCACGTCCAGATTTCGCACCGCGACCCCAACCGGTACCTCCTTGTTGGTCGTTGGAGTCGTCGTCTTTCTTTGCACCGCGTCCAGCACCACCGAAGCCACGTCCTCTGCCACGTCGGCTCCCTTGCATCCCGTAGCCGCTGCTGCCGTCGTCTCCACCCCTCAGTTGGCGGCGACGGAAGTCCTCCTCCAGAATCTTCGTCCGCACCCACTCGAGCGTCCACAAGCTCTGGTTCTGCGGCAGGCTCAATCCGCTCGTAAATTGAAGCCACGATTCTGGCAGCAGCGAGAGCATCTTCAAGCACTTGGTCTGCTCCGGGTAGGTGATTCCCGCGGTCGCCAACTTCGCGTAGAGGTCGCGCATCTTGTCCAGGACTGGTTGCACCGGCTCTCCCTCGCTCAGGCGCAACGCGGACAGCTCCCTCTCCAGCATCAACGTTGCGACAACGGAGGTCGGGGCGTGCAGCTCCTTCAACACGGTCCACGCCTTCGGACCGCATTCAACCTCCGGCAGCAGGTGCATGACGTGGTGACGCTGGTTCAGCTCCAAACTCTGCGACATCAAATAGTAGCCAGCCGAGGAGCGCTCGTCCCAATCTTCCTGCAGCGTGGGGTCACTCGGTCTAGGCTCCTCCCCAATCATTAGTTTCAGCAAACCGATCTGACGGAAATATAATTGCATTTTCCAGGCCCAATCATCATAGCCCTCACCATTGAACTTCTCGACGGTGAAATTCTTCAGCACCTCCTTGACAAGCGAGCCCTGGTTTGTTCGCGCTCCCCTTGGCACTGAAATACCAGAATCTTGGCTGCCGCTACGATCTTGGGCTGAAGATTCACCAGCTCCCGCCGAGGTGTTGCCCGCCATAGCTACCTATAACGAGGATCACTATAACGCAGCTCTGATACCAGCTTGTTGGTGTAAGGGCCTAATAAACTCAAGCTATTAGGACTTAATCAAACTTAAAACCTCTCCTCGGGGTCACCTCCAAGGGTCCCTGGGTGCCTGGTATAAGACCAGCCCCTATCCTCGGGTCCGAGTTTGTAGAGAGAGGGATCAAGAAGGACTTAGTCAAAACAGCAAGAGTACCTTGAACGTCGCGCAGCGTGCCGTGCAGACCGTCGATCGGATTAAGCTGAGAATTCGCTATATCGAAGCTCGCTCCAAGAGCTTTAAAATGAGTCAAGTTGCCTCGCGAAAAGTTCTGCCATTACTAAGTTCTGGCTCGGACAGCGTTTGCCTAGCGTTGGAGTGCTAGCATACTAGCGTTGACTCGGGTAGCATTCCGCCGTCGAATAGCGCAGAAACGAAATTCCAGCGAGGAAGGAATTCGCTTGAATCAATTTGACTATATTCAGGTACAAACAGAGAAGGATTAAATAGTTATAGCTAGCAAGGACCTTGGGAATCAACCTGGGAACAACCAGGGATGATCCCAAATAATTCCAAGCAACAGAACCAACCTGGCTGGACAAAATAGCAGGTGGTAGGTTGGTAAACAACCTCTGGTTCTGTTTTTCCAACCTGGGAAAACAACAACCAGGTTCAGGTTCTAAAAACAGAACCTGTTTTGTCTTTGCCCAACCAGCCAAATGCTGGTTCCGCTGGTTTCCCCTGGCCTTGTAGCATGCAGATACAGACAAACAACATCCAACCTTCACCTAAATTGTACCCCTATAGTGCCTTCCCTGCTACACTATAGTTAACCAAACAAAACAGTACAATTCCGAGTTGGATAGAACTGAATCTGCGCAATCAACTCAACCGAACTGCAAAGCTTCCATCTTGGGTTCCTTTGCGAGCTCGTCCTTTCTGCTTGCACTGTTCATAGCGCATACAATGTTGTGCCGAAGCGCACATTGCGCGAGTACCTGCAAATGCATCAAGCGAAAAAAGCGAAAGCAAACAAACACACGAACACACCATTCACACGCAAATGCATTCGCACACGCATACTCGTACAAACAGACGGCAGGATGTCGTGCAATGTAAATTTGCACCCAACAGAAGAGGCATTGCTGATTCTACCTCATGGCTATGACCCGGATGAGGAGGATGAGCCTGCGTACTGTTTTCTTGCCCCTGCACCAGAGGAACCAGCTAGCATGGAGGAGGCATTAGCTGGACCAGATAGGGACAAGTGGCTGGCTTCTAGGGATGCTGAGTACCAGAGTCTGCTGGAGAATAGGACATGGGATCTGGTGGTGCTGCCTGATGGGAAGAAAGCGATACAATGCAAGTGGGTGCTGAAGATCAAGACCGATGACAAGGGGCAGGTCACCATCTACAAGAGTAGGCTGGTGGCGAAGGGGTTTATGCAGAAGGAGAAGCAGGACTTCAACGAGATCTTTGCTCCCACTGCCAAACCCCCTACCCTCCGTGTCTTGTTGGCAGATGCAGCTGTTAGTGGGAAATTCATCATTCAGATGGATATTTCAACGGCATTCCTGAATGGGATTTTAGAGGAGGATGTGTACATGACGCAGCCGCCTGGGTATGAGGATGGTACGGGCAGGGTGTGCAAGCTCAACAAGTCCATCTACGGCTTGAAGCAGGCGCCACGCTGCTGGTACCAGAAGTTGGCAGCTGTTTTAGAGGAGATGGGATTCAGGACCAGCAGCTGTGATGAGAGCCTCTTTCTCAAGGGCGAGGGGGAGAAGCTGGTGCTGTTTCTGGTCTACGTGGACGACATTCTTCTCTTCAGCAGCAGCATGAAGGAGATCCAGAAAGTGCAGCAGCAACTGATGGAAAACTTCAAGTGCAAGAACCTTGGGGAGGTAAAGTACTACCTCGGGATGCACGTGGAGAGGGATCCAGATCACAGGTGGTTGAAGCTGCACCAGGAGAAGTTCATCAAGGAGCTGGGGGAGAAGTATGGGATTGAGAATGAGCGCAAGGTTGCAACTCCCCTGCCAGCAGAATTCAAGCTTGTGAAGGCTGCAGAGGATGAAGGGGTTGAAGCTGAAGAGCAGCAGCAATTTCAGTCCTTGGTGGGCAGCCTCTTGTACGCAGCAGTTCACACGAGGCCCGACATCTCTTTCTCGGTTGGGCAGCTGGCTAGGGTGGTGCAGAATCCATCAGAGGAGCAGGTGGATGCAGCTGAGCGTGTGGTGAAGTACCTGAACTCTCACCCAAGCATTGGAGTTCAATACTCCGCATCTGCACAGGTGAAGCAGAAAGGGGTGGAGGTGCTGAAAGAGAAGGGGGAGAGGCTTGGAGAAGGCAAGCTATTTCTCACTTGCTTTACCGATGCTACGTGGGCTTCTGAGAAGGAGGATTCCTCATCTGTTGGAGGATACATCTGCGTAGTTGGGGGAGGACCTGTTAGTTGGAGGTCCAAGAAGCAGACGGAGACGGCACTCTCTTCCGTAGAATCAGAGTACATGGCGATGTTCCATGGGGTGAAGGAGGTGATTTGGCTGAGGAGGCTGTTAGAGGAGATTGGCCAGGAGCAGAAAGTTGCTACGCCGCTGTTTTGTGATAGCAAGGGGGCTCTTGGGATGGCCAGAAACGCTGTGCTTCATGGGCTGAACAAGCACATGCGTATCAAGTGGCACTGGCTGCGTAAGGAGGTGAAGAGGGGGACGGTGCATCCGATCTACATCAAGACTCACCAGCAGCCAGCAGACTTTCTCACCAAGAGGCTTGCGGATGAGCCTCATTGGCGTTGTGTGCGCATGAGTGGAATGAGCATGAACTAGCATGGAATGACGGGGATGCAGCCGGCAGGCTGAGGGGGAGTGTGTTGGGTGCAAATTTACATTGCACGACATCCTGCCGTCTGTTTGTACGAGTATGCGTGTGCGAATGCATTTGCGTGTGAATGGTGTGTTCGTGTGTTTGTTTGCTTTCGCATTTTTCGCTTGATGCATTTGCAGGTACTCGCGCAATGTGCGCTTCGGCACAACATTGTATGCGCTATGAACAGTGCAAGCAGAAAGGACGAGCTCGCAAAGGAACCCAAGATGAAAGCTTTGCAGTTCGGTTGAGTTGATTGCGCAGATTCAGTTCTATCCAACTCGGAATTGTACTGTTTTGTTTGGTTAACTATAGTGTAGCAGGGGAGGCACTATAGGGGTACAATTTAGGTGAAGGTTGGATGTTGTTTGTCTGTATCTGCATGCTACAAGGCCAGGGGAAACCAGCGGAACCAGCATTTGGCTGGTTGGGCAAAGACAAAACAGGTTCTGTTTTTAGAACCTGAACCTGGTTGTTGTTTTCCCAGGTTGGAAAAACAGAACCAGAGGTTGTTTACCAACCTACCACCTACTATTTTGTCCAGCCAGGTTGGTTCTGTTGCTTGGAATTATTTGGGATCATCCCTGGTTGTTCCCAGGTTGATTCCCAAGGTCCTTGCTAGCTAGAACTATTTATTCCTTCTCTGTTTGTACCTGAATATAGTCAAATTGATTCAAGCGAATTCCTTCCTCGCTGGAATTTCGTTTCTACGCGGTTCGTTGGCGGAATGCTACCCGAGTCAACGCTAGTATGCTAGCACTCCAACGCTAGGCAAACGCTGTCCGAGCCAGAACTTAGTAATGGCAGAACTTTTCGCGAGGCAACTTGGCTCATTTTAAAGCTCTTGGAGCGAGCTTCGATATAGCGAATTCTCAGCTTAATCCGATCGACGGTCTGCACGGCACGCTGCGCGACGTTCAAGGTACTCTTGCTGTTTTGACTAAGTCCTTCTTGATCCCTCTCTCTACCAACTCGGACCCGAGGATAGGGGCTGGTCTTGTACCAGGCACCCAGGGACCCTTGAAGGTGACCCCGAGGAGAGGTTTTAAGTTTGATTAAGTCCTAATAGCTTGAGTTTATTAGGCCCTTACACCAACAGCTGGTGCTGGTGGAGCGGCAGACGAAGAAGTCGGTGTTGCAGCTGCGCTCTGACCGAGGAGGGGAGTTCCTCGGCAAGGAGTTCACCGCCTTTGTGGACGGCAAGGGGATCGTCCACGACCTGACCTGCCCCTACACCCCGCAGCAGAACGGCATGGCGGAGCGGGAGATGCGGACGGTGGTGGAGTCGGTGCGGACGATGCTGCTGCACATGGGCGTGCAGCACCACTGGTGGCACCTCGCTCTGCGGCAGGCCGTCTGGGTCCGCAACTGCCTGGAGCGGTCGGCGACGCCGGGGACGACGCCGTCCCAGGGCTGCTGACCGGGACGAAGCCCGACCTGTCGCTGGCGCGCGTGTGGGGCTGCATGGCGCAATTCCTCGTCCCCGAGCAGCAGCGTGGTGGGAAGCTGAAGCCGAAGGCCAAGTGGGGCCTTCATCTCGGCGTGTCGGAGGAGAGCAAGGGCTGGGAGCTCCTCGACATCGCCGACAACCGGGTGGTCACCTCGTCGGACGTGGTGATCTACGAGATCATGTCGCTTGAGGTGTGGAAGTCAGAGAATGGGCCGGTGTCAGGACGGATGCTGGTGACCACACCGACGAATACCTCGACGGCAACGCTCCCTCTGCTCGCCGAGGTCGGTGAGCTTGCTGATGAGGACGCCGAGGTCGTCCACCCTTCCTCCCCTTCCCCTGCCCCTCCCCTCGTCGCCGACCTGCGTGGGCTGACTCCGGCGTCGGCCTCCGGCGATGAGGGGAGGCGTCGCCTGTGGCGCCGACCAAGAGCATCGCCGGTGGCCGACGTGACGCCCAGCAAGTCGGCCTGGAAGTGAAGTCGACAGAGGGGCAGCCGGGGAAGCAGCAGGCTGAGCAGGCGCAGCCGACAGGGGAGCAGGCAGCAACAAGGCCGACCAAGGAGTAGTCGGCGAGATGGCAATCGGTAGGCGAGCTGACCGCAGGGGAGAAGTCGGTCGGGACGCCGACCGAGGTGCAGCAGAACAACGACGGCGGCGGAGGCGGTGAAGATGAAGGGGAGCAGTCGGCCGACGAGGAGTCCACCGACCATGACGAGGTGGGGGTTCCGCCTGAACCCCGGAAGTCAGGTCGACTTCGGAGGCCGCCCGAGTTCTTTGTTGTTGGGTGCAAATTCGCATTGCACGGCATCCTGCCGTCTGTTTGTACGAGTATGCGTGTGCGAATGCATTTGCGTGTGAATGGTGTGTTCGTGTGTTTGTTTGCTTTCGCAATTTCGCTTGAAGCATTCGCAGATACTCGCGCAATGTGCGCTTCGGCACAACATTGTACGCGCTATGAACAGTGCAAGCAGAAAGGACGAGCTCGCAAAGGAACCCAACATCCAAGGACGGTTGAATTGATTGCGCGGATTCAGTTCTATCCAACTCGAAATTGTACTGTTTTGTTTGGTTGACTATAGTGTAGCAGGGCAGGCACTATAGGGGTACAATTTAGGTGAAGGTTGGATGTTGTTTGTCTGTATCTGCATGCTACAAGGCCAGGGGAAACCAGCGGAACCAGCATTTGGCTGCTTGGGCAAAGACAAAACAGGTTCTGTTTTTAGAACCTGAACCTGGTTGTTGTTTTCTCAGGTTGGAAAAACAGAACCAGAGGTTGTTTACCAACCTACCACCTGCTATTTTGTCCAGCCAGGTTGGTTCTGTTGCTTGGAATTATTTGGGATCATCCCTGGTTGTTCCCAGGTTGATTCCCAAGGTCCTTGCTAGCTAGAACTATTTATTCCTTCTCTGTTTGTACCTGCATATAGTCAATTGATTCAAGCGGATTCCTTCCTTGCTGGAATTTCGTGTCTACGCGGTTCGACGGCGGAATGCTACCCGAGTCAACGCTAGTACGCTAGCACTCCAACGCTAGGCAAACGCTGTCCGAGCCATAACTCCGTAATGGCAGAACTTTTTGCGAGGTAACTTGGCATATTTAAAGCTCTTGGAGCGAGCTTCGATATAGCAAATTCTCAGCTAAATCCGATCGACGGTCTGCACGGCACGCTGCGCGACGTTCAAGGTACTCTCGCTATTTTGATTGCGTTCTTCTTATCCCTCTCTCTACAAACTCGGACCCAAGGATAGGGGCTGGTCTTGTACCAGGCACCCAGGGACCCTTGGAGGTGACCCCGAGGAGAGGTTTAAGTTTGAATTGCGTCTTAGTAGCTTGAGTTTATTAGGCCCTTGCACCAACAAGCTGGTATCAGAGCTGCGTTATAGTGATCCTCATTATAGGTAGCTATGGCGGGCAACACCTCGGCGGGAGCTGGTGAATCTTCAGCCCAAGATCGTAGCGGCAGCCAAGATTCTGGTGTTTCGGCGCCAAGGGGAGCGCGAACAAGCCAGGGCTCGCTGATCAAGGAGGTGCTGAAAAACTTCACCGTCGAGAAGTTCAATGGTGAGGGCTATGATGATTGGGCATGGAAAATGCAACTCTATTTCCGTCAGATCGGTTTGCTGAAATTAATGATTGGGGAGGAGCCTAGACCGAGTGACCCCGCCCTTCAGGAAGATTGGGACGAGCGCGCCTCGGTTGGCTTCTACTTGATGTCGCAGAGTTTGGAGCTGAACCAGCATCACCACGTCATGCACCTGCTGCCGGAGGTTGAGTGCGGTCCGAAGGCGTGGACCGTGTTGAAGGAGCTGCACGCCCCGACCTCCGTCGCCGCTACGCTCATGATGGAGAGGGAGCTGTCCGCGTTGCGCCTGAGCGAGGGAGAGCCGGTGCAACCCATCCTGGACAAGATGCGTGATTTCTACACGAAGCTGGCGATCGCGGGAATCACCTACCTGGAGCAGACCAAGTGCCTGAAGATGCTCTCGCTGCTGCCGGAATCGTGGCTTCAATTCACGAGCGGATTGAGCCTGCCGCAGAACCAGAGCTTGTGGACGCTCGAGTGGGTGCGGACGAAGATTCTGGAGGAGGACTTCCGTCGCCGCCAACTGAGGGGTGGGGACGACGGCAGCAGCGGCTACGGGATGCAAGGAAGATTGGGGTCGCGGTGCAAAATGAAAGGGAGTTGCTGGTATTGTGAGAAGGAAGGGCACCCCTGGTTTTTGTGCTATAAGAAACCCGATGGATGGACCCCCCAGAATCGTCACCAGGATGGCGGCGCGCGAAGGAACCAGAAAAACGGCGCGAACATGGTCGCTGATTCGTCCGACAACAACCCGAAGGGCAACGGCGGTGCGGAGAAGAAGAAGGAGCGCACCGCGGGCCAATTCTTCCATGTGGGAGACAAGGGGGAGCAAGGAGACGCATCTGCCAAGGTTGGAGCAGAGCTGCACCCCCTGGACTTTTGGGTGTTGGACACGGGTGCTGCTTGGACGATGACGCCGCGCAAGGACCTGTTGGACAACGTAAGCGCTCCACCAATCAATGAGGTGTGCTCCGCCTCTGGACACATGTTGAAGGTGGCTGGTGCGGGACGAGCTGCGTTTAAGGGAGCGGATGGCAAGCCGGTGGTGCTGCACGACGTTCTCCTCGTCCCCGAACTAAAGGCCAACCTTATCTCGCTCCGTAAGCTTGGCAAGATTGGGGTGAACACCAACACGGATGGGGCTCGCACTTACAAGGGGCAGCTGGGCAATCGGGTGCTTTGGGATCTGCATGAGAGCAAGGATGTGTACAGATCTATGTGGCAGCTGCCGGCGTTGGTGTAGCACGGTGGGGGGCAGGCTGGAGAGGGGTCTGCATCCCAGGGGGGGTGCAACGCCGTTGGAGGCGTTGGTGTGAAAGTGTCGGCCAGATCTGGGGAGACGGATTGGGCAACGGCACACCGACGCTTTGGGCATGTGGCAATGCCTTTGCTGAAGCAGCTGGAGAAGGATGGAGCTGTTAAGGGTCTGAAACTGAACGGACAACCACCCGATGATAACTGTGAAATTTGCCTCCTTTCAAAGTTCACCCGTTTTCCCTTCCATAGTGTGGCTGGCAGGAGCAAGAAGCCGTTGGAGCTGGTCCACATGGACTTGGTGGGGCCGCTGCCGGTGCAAGGGCACAAGGGGGAGCGGTATTTTCTTACAATTGTGGATGACTGGAGCAGGCTGATGTGGGCGTATCCGCTGAAGCAGAAGGACCACGCCGCCTCCACGATACGGGACGATTGGCTGCCATTCGTGGAGAAGCAGGCGGAGTGTGTAGTGAAGCGGATTAGGACAGACCGGGGTGGTGAGTTCCTTGGAGCTGAAATGACGGCCTGGCTCAAGAAGCAGGGCATCCAGAGAGAGCTGACCACGGCTTATACCCCACAGTCCAATGGTGTAGCAGAACGGGCAAACCGGACCATTCTGGAGACAGCTAGGGCGCTGCTCATAGAATCTGGGCTGAGCAATTCTATGTGGCCTCATGCTGTCCGGCACGCCACTGTCGCTAGGAACAGGGTGCTCACCAAGGTTGGGGATGACTCGTGGGTGCCGTTGGAGAGGTGGCTTGGGAGGAAGCCGCCGGTGGACATGCTGAGGGTGTTCGGTTGCATGGCAGTCGCCCACGTCCCCAAGACCTACCGCAGTAAGTTGGGGGCGAGTGCAATCTGGTGTGTGCATTTGGGGCTGGCTGCTGAGAGCAAGGGATGGCTGCTGTGGGAACCATCCAAGGGTGTGTTGTTTGACAGCAGGGATGTGAAATTCATTGAAGGCATGATGTATGGGAGCTGGGAGAAACAGCCGGAGGCAAGGGTGTCCCAGCAGATGGAGCAGATCACCATGCAGCTGGACCTGACTCCTAGTGTGTGGGAGGAGGGAGAGGAGGCAGCTGCGGGGGGTGGTGATGGAGAGAAGGTACAGGAGGCACCTGCTGATGGAGGAGAGGTTAGTGATAGCACTGGTGAAGCTGCTGGATCTGAAAGAGGAGAGCAGCAGCAGAGCAAAGGTAAGGTGCCTAAGCTACCGCAAAGGAGGAAGCTGAAGGGTGTCGTTATGAAGGGGTGGGAAACACCCGTCTCTAGGCCAGGGCGCACCCGCATGGCAACAATGAAGCTGACTGCAGGATCTGATGTAGCAGAGCAGCAGCTTGGGAATGAGGAGGCAATGCTGATTTTACCTCATGGCAATGACCCGGATGAGGAGGATGAGCCTGCGTACTGTTTTCTTGCTCCTGCACCAGAGGAACCAGCTAGCATGGAGGAGGCATTAGCTGGACCAGATAGGGACAAGTGGCTGGCTTCTAGGGATGCTGAGTACCAGAGCCTGCTGGAGAATGGGACTTGGGAACTAGTGGTGCTGCCTGAGGGAAAGAAAGCGGTACAATGCAAGTGGGTGCTAAGGATCAAGACTGACGACAAGGGCAGGTCACCATCTACAAGAGTAGGTTGGTGGCTAAGGGGTTTATGCAGAAGGAGAAGCGGGACTTCAATGAGATCTTTGCTCCCACTGCCAAACCCCCTACCTTCCGTGTCTTGTTGGCAGATGCAGCCGTTAGTGGGAAATTCATCATTCAGATGGATATATCAACGGCATTCCTCAATGGGATTTTAGAGGAGGATGTGTACATGACGCAGCCGCCTGGGTATGAGGATGGTACGGGCAGGGTGTGCAAGCTGAAAAAGTCCATCTACGGCTTGAAGCAGGTGCCACGCTGCTGGTACCAGAAGTTGGCAGCTGTTTTAGAGGAGATGGGATTCAGGACCAGCAGCTGTGATGAGAGTCTCTTTCTCAAGGGGGAGGGGGAGAAGCTGGTGCTGTTTCTGGTCTACGTGGACGACATTCTTCTCTTCAGCAGCAGCATGAAAGAGATCCAGAAAGTGCAGCAGCAGCTGATGGAGAACTTCAAGTGCAAGAACCTTGGGGAGGTAAAGTACTACCTTGGGATGCACGTGGAGAGGGATCTGGATCACATGTGGTTGAAGCTGCACCAAGATAAATTTTTGTTGGTGTAAGGGCCTAATAAACTCAAGCTATTAGGACTTAATCAAACTTAAAACCTCTCCTCGGGGTCACCTCCAAGGGTCCCTGGGTGCCTGGTACAAGACCAGCCCCTATCCTCGGGTCCGAGTTTGTAGAGAGAGGGATCAAGAAGGACTTAGTCAAAACAGCAAGAGTACCTTGAACGTCGCGCAGCGTGCCATGCAGACCGTCGATCGGATTAAGCTGAGAATTCGCTATATCGAAGCTCGCTCCAAGAGCTTTAAAATGAGCCAAGTTGCCTTGCGAAAAGTTCTGCCATTACTAAGTTATGGCTCAGACGGTGTTTGCCTAGCATTAGAGTGCTAGCATACTAGCGTTGACTCGGGTAGCATTCCGCCGTCGAATAGCGCAGAAACGAAATTCCAGCGAGGAAGGAATTCGCTTGAATCAATTTGACTATATTCAGGTACAAACAGAGAAGGATTAAATAGTTCTAGCTAGCAAGGACCTTGGGAATCAACCTGGGAACAACCAGGGATGATCCCAAATAATTCCAAGCAACAGAACCAACCTGGCTGGACAAAATAGCAGGTGGTAGGTTGGTAAACAACCTCTGGTTCTGTTTTTCCAACCTGGGAAAACAACAACCAGGTTCAGGTTCTAAAAACAGAACCTGTTTTGTCTTTGCCCAACCAGCCAAATGCTGGTTCCGCTGGTTTCCCCTGGCCTTGTAGCATGCAGATACAGACAAACAACATCCAACCTTCATCTAAATTGTACCCCTATAGTGCCTTCCCTGCTACACTATAGTTAACCAAACAAAACAGTACAATTTCGAGTTGGATAGAACTGAATCTGCGCAATCAACTCAACCGAACTGCAAAGCTTCCATCTTGGGTTCCTTTGCGAGCTCGTCCTTTCTGCTTGCACTGTTCATAGCGCGTACAATGTTGTGCCGAAGTGCACATTGCGCGAGTACCTGCAAATGCATCAAGCGAAAAATGCGAAAGCAAACAAACACACGAACACACCATTCACACGCAAATGCATTCGCACACGCATACTCGTACAAACAGACGGCAGGATGTCGTGCAATGTGCATTTGCACCCAACACACTCCCCCTCAGCCTGCCGGCTGCATCCCCGTCATTCCATGCTAGTTCATGCTCATTCCACTCATGCGCACACAACGCCAATGAGGCTCATCCGCAAGCCTCTTGGTGAGAAAGTCTGCTGGCTGCTGGTGAGTCTTGATGTAGATCGGATGCACCGTCCCCCTCTTCACCTCCTTACGCAGCCAGTGCCACTTGATACGCATGTGCTTGTTCAGCCCATGAAGCACAGCGTTTCTGGCCATCCCAAGAGCCCCCTTGCTATCACAAAACAGCGGCGTAGCAACTTTCTGCTCCTGGCCAATCTCCTCTAACAGCCTCCTCAGAAAAATCACCTCCTTCACCCCATGGAACATCGCCATGTACTCTGATTCTACGGAAGAGAGTGCCGTCTCCGTCTGCTTCTTGGACCTCCAACTAACAGGTCCTCCCCCAACTACGCAGATGTATCCTCCCACAGATGAGGAATCCTCCTTCTCAGAAGCCCATGTAGCATCGGTAAAGCAAGTGAGAAATAGCTTGCCTTCTCCAAGCCTCTCCCCCTTCTCTTTCAGCACCTCCACCCCTTTCTGCTTCACCTGTGCAGATGCGGAGTATTGAACTCCAATGCTTGGGTGAGAGTTCAGGTACTTCACCACACGCTCAGCTGCATCCACCTGCTCCTCTGATGGATTCTGCACCACCCTAGCCAGCTGCCCAACCGAGAAAGAGATGTCGGGCCTCGTGTGAACTGCTGCGTACAAGAGGCTGCCCACCAAGGACTGAAATTGCTGCTGCTCTTCAGCTTCAACCCCTTCATCCTCTGCAGCCTTCACAAGCTTGAATTCTGCTGGCAGGGGAGTTGCAACCTTGCGCTCATTCTCAATCCCATACTTCTCCCCCAGCTCCTTGATGAACTTCTCCTGGTGCAGCTTCAACCACCTGTGATCTGGATCCCTCTCCACGTGCATCCCGAGGTAGTACTTTACCTCCCCAAGGTTCTTGCACTTGAAGTTTTCCATCAGTTGCTGCTGCTGAAGAGAAGAATGTCGTCCACATAGACCAGAAACAGCACCAGCTTCTCCCCCTCGCCCTTGAGAAAGAGGCTCTCATCACAGCTGCTGGTCCTGAATCCCATCTCCTCTAAAACAGCTGCCAACTTCTGGTACCAGCAGCGTGGCGCCTGCTTCAAGCCGTAGATGGACTTGTTGAGCTTGCACACCCTGCCCGTACCATCCTCATACCCAGGCGGCTGCGTCATGTACACATCCTCCTCTAAAATCCCATTCAGGAATGCCGTTGAAATATCCATCTGAATGATGAATTTCCCACTAACAGCTGCATCTGCCAACAAGACACGGAGGGTAGGGGGTTTGGCAGTGGGAGCAAAGATCTCGTTGAAGTCCTGCTTCTCCTTCTGCATAAACCCCTTCGCCACCAGCCTACTCTTGTAGATGGTGACCTGCCCCTTGTCATCGGTCTTGATCCTCAGCACCCACTTGCATTGTATCGCTTTCTTCCCATCAGGCAGCACCACCAGATCCCATGTCCTATTCTCCAGCAGACTCTGGTACTCAGCATCCCTAGAAGCCAGCCACTTGTCCCTATCTGGTCCAGCTAATGCCTCCTCCATGCTAGCTGGTTCCTCTGGTGCAGGGGCAAGAAAACAGTACGCAGGCTCATCCTCCTCATCCGGGTCATAGCCATGCGGTAGAATCAGCAATGCCTCTTCGGTCCCTAGCTGCTGCTCTGCTGCATCAGTTCCTGCAGTCAGCTTCTTAGTAGCCATACGGGTACGTCCTGGCCTGGAGACGGGTGTCTCCCATCCCTTCATAACGACACCCTTCGGCTTCTTAGTTTTTCCCTGCTGCTTCTCTCCTCCCTCCTCTCGGGTCCAGCAGCTCCACTAGTGCTGCCGCCAGTTTCCACACCATTTTCTCCACCAGCAGATGCCTCCTGTACCTTCTCTCCATCACCATTTCCAGCAGCTGCCTCCTCTCCCTCCTCCCACACACTAGGAGTCAGGTCCAGCTGCATGGTGATCTGCTCCATCTGCTGGGACACCCTTGCCTCCGGCTGTTTCTCCCAGCTCCCATACATCATGCCCTCAATGAATTTCACATCCCTGCTGTCAAACAACACACCCTTGGATGGTTCCCACAGCAGCCATCCCTTGCTCTCAGCAGCCAGCCC